>CM064434.1:20403528-20416028 GCA_032690845.1 Eleusine coracana subsp. coracana | reverse complement strand
GCGTGCCTTTCCAGGGAACTTGGGTCCAGTCCGTCTCTGAGGATGCCTCTCCAGACTACAATTCGGATGGGGTTTAATCCTCCTGATTCTCAAGCTAGGCTATTCATGGTTCGCTCGCCGTTACTAGGGGAATCCTTGTAAGTTTCTTTCCCTCCTCTTATTTATATGCTTAAATTCAACGGGTAGTCCCGACTGACCCGGGGTCGCGGTTCGATAAAAATGCACTCTAGTCCATGGCTCCAGAGAACCATTGCATCACCGGAGCTGTTTTGATCAAAGCAGTGAGAACAACATTGGTCATCCACCTTGTGTTGCATTCAGCACATCCGGCAGCTCCATTTTTGGTCCACCACGCCCTAAGGCATGAGGAGCCAAATCCATGTCCACACCATGGAATGGTGGGGAGTGTCTTTTCACGTGATGTCCAGGCAGACGCGCCCTCGACCAAAATGCCTCGAGCGCAACTTGCATTCAAAAACTCGATGGTTCACAGGATTCTGCAATTCACAGTGGTGTAGAACAAGAACAGGAGCCCTGGATTACTGTAAACAGACTTGTCGCCATAGTTACAATAATTCGATCAAGTTTCTCTCAAGAAAACTGAACTAAACAAAACCAAAAACTAAAAGATGGCACCTACTGAGTTTATGTAGGAACCAGGGGGCGTCATAGGGTTGGCGGCGACCAGGGGGGCGGGCGCCCACAACATGGGCTTAAGGCCCGACACGATACATGGCCAAGTTGGCCCAAAATAGGTGGTGCAGCACCTTGTCATGGTCACACAGCATGACTCACGAGCCTTCTGGAGCTCGGACCAGAAACAAAATGATGGTGTCATCATCCCCTTTCCAACGCATCAAAGAACGCCTCGTTTGGACGTCGGATGTGGGAGATATCATCAAAACTGTGAAGGGATGTCGGCTGAATCCGAGATAAACGCGGCGACCGAGTAGGTGACGACTTGTAACTTAGGGAAGGCCATGATATGCGTGTATCCAGCATGGTGATGTCCTTATCATCCTCCCCTTCTTGAATTGGAGTCGCCCTCGACTCCATCTCATCATCAATGTCCTGCAAAAGGTTAGTACTAGCAGAATGCAAAGTACAAGATAAATGATCATTGATAGAAGATATATCACGACAAAGCATAGTATAGCAAGGTGCATCATGATTATCACAAAGTTCAGCAACAGTAGATGTCATAGCAAGAAATGGACCTCCCTTTAACTGAATAGGCTTATGTTTCACATCAGAGAGTTGTTTGTTATCTTGTTTATTCTCAGTATTTTCAGCAAGCAGTTTAAAATGATTTCTAATATCAGCAGGCAATAACGGCCGCAAAGTAATATTCTTGTCCTTATGCATGAAAGTATATGTATTAGTTCTACCATGGTGGGCAGCATCCGTATCATATTCCCATGGATGGCCAAATAAAAGCGAATATGCTTGCATAGGTACAACATGAAAATCAGCATAGTCATGATAAGAACTGACTGAAAAGTGTATGCGTGCTGACCGAGTCACCTGTGCCATACCGCTATTGTTGAACCATTTGATATGGTAGGACTAATGTAGTGCATGCGTGGTCAAGCCAAGTTTGCTTACCAAATCAGAACTTACCAAGTTGTTACAACTCCCAGTATGAATGATGATGAGAACACGACGGTCTTTGACAATGAGGTACATGTAGAATAAATTGTTGCGTTACTGTTCATCCTCTTGTCCCACCTGAGTGGTCAACACACGTTGTACAATGAGGCTAGGAAAACCCGCGGTGGCAGCAATGGAATCAATGGCAGTAGTCTCCTGCTCCTCCTTCGTTGAATCTACAACAAGGTTAGGCAAACGAGCAAATTCATCTTTAACATCACTACAACTTTCATACCCATCAGTAGTAGCGTTGAAAGCATGATGACTAGGGGCAATCCTTCATGACATGTCCCATGCCCTTGCAGCAGTGACAAATAATAGTGGTGGAGGAGCCACTCCTAGCACCAGAAGTAGCAACCTTCTTCTGGTGTTGGTGCTGCACACTAGATGATTGTGCTTCAGAAGCAGACGCAAGTAGAAGAGTTGTTGCTGGTGGCTTAGCAACATGACTGTTCAAGTTCTCTACTCCAGTGCGCTGCTGGATACATAGCTCAGTGCTGGACCTACAAGATTGTTGTGGAAGGCGTCCCTGTACTTCTCGTTCAGCCTTAAGAGCAATATGATACAATTGGCTAAACCTATTCCACTCTTTATAGTCAACAATATTCTGGATATCATGGTTCAAACCACCAAAAAATCTAGCACTAGTCTCAACATCATCTTCATGTATATCACAACATGCTAAACTAATAAGGAATTCCTGATAATATTCCTCTACTATTTTACTACCTTGTGTTAAAGATTGTAATTTCAAACATAAATCACGTTGGTAATAAGGAGGAACAAAATGAGATTTCATGCGTTGTTTCAAAACAAGCCAAGTGTTGGGTATAGCAGCATTATTATTGCAAAGATCATTCCACCAAAATAGAGCAAAACTCGTAAACTCACTAGTAGCAAGTCTAAACCTATGCTCAGCAGGAACTAAATGAGAATTAATTTTTTGTTCAACAGCAAGTTCCCAATCTAAGTATGCTTCAGGATCAGCACTACCGGCAAAAGAAGGAATGTTAAATTTTGGCTTAACAAAAGTATTAGTATTACCACGATTGTTATTACCTCCCATACCGTGTCAATTACGGTGAAGACGGTCTGCATCAGGGTCAAAATCATCATCATCAGCAGCTCGTTGAGGTGGAGGTCACCTTTTAACATCCTCAATTCGGTTGGCAACAGTGTTGATGTGGCCCATCAACTCGGCAAACTTTGTTTCCATGAATATACACTGGTCCGCAAGAAGCTTCGTAAGCTCGACCTTGGACACGCAATCATTGAAGTCTGTAGGGGACTCCGAATCTGCAAGTGTCCCTTTCCCTGACATGGTTAGAAGCAAAAGACAAGACTAAACAAAAGGAATCTGCAGGTGTCCCTTTCCCTGACATGGTTAGAAGCAAAAGACAAGACTAAACAAAAGGATTAGCCCTATCAACTAGCAGGTAGCTGAGGGTGTAGAAAGTGGAAAACAATATCAGAAGCAATGTATCACAATCTTGTAAGTGTTCTTACCAAGGCCAGCAGGTCGGGACAATCTATAGTCAAACTTGGGTGTAACAGTTGCAAGGAAAAAACCTGTACTGCAATATGTATAGCTTGGAAGGCTAATATGTATGTCAGTGGAACATAATTCAATAATAGATAGTAGCACTGAATAATGTCCAAAGCAGTGTCCTAATTGCTGGCAAAAGAATCGTGTTAAAAAATAGTAGTGACAGCAAGAACAATGGCAAATGCAGCAAGGATCAAAACAGACTTCAGAGTAGGGGGGTGCAAATCAAGATTTTGATTTTTTTGTATGATTTTTCCACTATTTTTTTGTGATAGAGGAACACAAAGGAAGGATCCACAAGAAGTTTCAACTCAAATAGAGGGGAAACATAGCGTAGGCAAAATCTCAAAGTTTCACCAAAAACGCTATTTTGACATCACAATTTTTTTTTCTGTTGTTCCTGATTTATTTTGAATTTTTTGATGAGGGAACACAGGGCATGAATCCAACCGCCACAGTGGTGTAGAACAAGAACAGGGGCCCTGGATTACTGTAAAAGGACTTGTCGCCACAGTTACAATAATTCGATCAAGTTTCTCTCAAGAAAACTAAACTAAACAAAACCCGAAACTAAAAGACGGCGGCTACTGAGTTTATGTAGGAACTAGGGGCGTCCTAGGGTTGGGGCTGACCATGGGGGGGGGGGCCCACAACATGGGCTTAAGGCCCGACATGATACATGGCCAAGTTGGCCCAAAATAGGTGGCGCAGCACCTTGTCATGGTCACACAGCATGACTCACGACCCTTCTGGAGATAGGACCAGAGACAAAATGATGGCATCATCGTCCCCTTTCCAACGCATCAAAGAATGCCTTGTTTGGACGTCGGATGTGAGAGATATCATCGAAACTATGAAGGAGTGTCGGCTGAAACCGAGACGAACACGGCGACCGAGTTGGTGATGACTTGTAACTTGGGGAAGGCCATGATATGTGTGTATCCAGCATGGTGATGTCCTCATCACGCCGGCTCCACACCTAGTGGTGCCCTTCCGTCAATTCCTTTAAGTTTCAGCCTTGCGACCATACTCCCCCCGGAACCAAAAGACTTTGATTTCTCATAAGGTGCCGGTGGAGTCCTGTTTGTTGTTACTATGCACCCACTTATATACCACAAGAGGACGGTGTACAGTTGTAGCACTTTTTCCCTTATAGTATTCCAAGGTATTATCGAACCATTGAGACCTTAGGGATAATTAAACAAAGTTAACAGTAAAAGATCTAATCAAGGTTACTGTCAAGTTCAGGTTGTATGAAGGGGAGACTGGCCAGCGCAAAGGTGCGCCAGACAGCAATTCTATCGTTGCACCGATCGATGTAGGGTTGAGCCGATCAGCACTGTTGTGGATCTAAGTTGTTGAGCCGATTGGTACACCAGCGAAGTTGAACTAGAGTGCAAGTCAAAGCCAAAGCTAAAGCCAAAGCTAAAACTATTAGGTGAGTAGCCAGATATCTACTAGTGAGATCATAACCAGATAGTCTAATTAAACAGTATCATAATGGATAATTACATGGATCAATGAAAACCTACAATGAACAAGACCACCCTGCTTCCCGAGCGGCTCCCGATTTATCGCTGCCGAGAGGAAACCCTTAATCACGCGAGTATCTTACCCTACTTAACTATCCAATAGTGCTGCGCAGGTTTAGTGTTGTCACCGCTAAACCACACTACTAGCATCATCAAGCAACCATAATCAATACAATGTCTGAATACTATCCTAATCACCATGATTAAGATAATATCAACTTAGTTAGCCTAGAACTAAGCAATGAGAATAAGCGCATGCATGATTATAGAATCAGGATAAACAAATTACCCAAACCATCATCAACATATTCAATCATCCTTGAGATACATAGAGTAAGATTCATCACCGTCGAGATGGCCTACCTTGACGGTTCAAATCTTACACCAATGGTTCTTGAAACTCAACTAGAGATCTATTCTAACAGGGCAAGCCCCAGTGGCTCTAATTCACGAATCTGTTGTCCCTCTGTTGCCTCCTCCTCTAAGGTACTGATCGCGACTAGGAGTTACAAGTATATATAGGGGTTCTACTCGTGAAGGGATCGGTTTCTAGCAAATAAATTGGTTGCGCCGATCGGCACAGGATTGTGCCGATCGGCGCAAGCTGTGTTCTCTCTAGTTTTTGCTCTGAATCAGTTCCTCTGTCTTCCACAGCTGCCATGTGGGCCTTTTCCTTCGAGATAAAGTCTTGTACCGCACATTGAGATCTTGAAGTTCCATAAATCTTATAAGCAAATATCTTCAAGTGTCTTGCGCAGATAAACATCCATAAACATCAGATAAACTTCCATCGGAATAGGCCTTGGTCACTTCTGTGGGCGAAAATACCCTTGCGCCGATCGGCTCATGAGCTGCGCGGATCGGCGCACTGGGCTTCTTCAGTGCTTTTCATCGGTTCTGGACTCCTATCTTGTCCAGCATCACTTTAATAGCCAATTTTACGTATTTCTGCAATAAAGCTCCAAAACAATGCATATACAAATATATAGGTAATATCATAGGTAAATGGCCTAAATTAGTATCAATTATACTCTAATTGGGGTGATATTCACATATAAAAGGGGCACTGGGAAGTGCCAACAGTTCCCCCACACTTAAACCTTTCCTCGTCCCGAGTAAAGTAAAAGAGAGAAAAATCAAAGAACATACTCTTCTTATCATGAAAGATATCTTAAATCAGCAAATGTTGAGCATTGTTCTATTGTAGTGTATTTCATATTTGTATTCAGCAAAATAATGCAAATATGGGCATAAAGCTCAAAGTTTCTCCCCAAAGCAAAAGATCATGTCCAACTCACAAATTATAACTTTTCCACACATGTAAATCACTTAAAAGATTGTTGTGAACATAAAGAATCTATCTTCCAAATAATCCAAGGCAATAACTCATCTTTCAAATCACTCAACCGATATACTACATCATAATGATCAAATAATATTAATGTAAGGCTTATATGAGTAGCTAGGTGAGATAATTCAAGGATTGCAAACATAAATCAACAATATATTGTAAAGCTAGGAGATTATTCTTTATTGGAATTAAAAACTTAACAAGACGGCCAAAGAAAATTTAAGAAAGGACTCACACTTTGGATATGTGGACATGTGCATCAAAAATTTGATCTTGGAAGAAAAAGGAACTCCCATTATCAGATTGCATATGGTTGGAATGATTCATGGCTATATTCGAATGAATTTCGAGAATAAGCATGTCATATACCACCCCCCTACACACACACTTAAAATTTTGCTAGTCCCATAGCAATCAGCAGAGCATTTTTTTTATACTCTCTGCTTCGCTGATCGGTTCAAAATGGCGATGATCGGCTCTCAACCTGAATTTACCAGCTTTTGTTGGTATTTGATTCATCTGGCTTCAAAATCTATTCAAAGTTCAAATACAGCTAGAAACATAGGATGTGGTCAAGGAATGATACTCAACAAGACTTTGTTTTTAAAATAGAATACTCAGCGGAATTGGAGATTTGCATGAGTAATTCAAGGCTAAAAAGATACACAAGGATTTGGCAATCCTAGTAAAGTTCATACCAAAAGGAATTAAATCCTAACCGAACTCAACCATCAATTTAATGTTTATCTTTATATCAAAGGTTCATAAGTATTGCTCAAAATATGGCATTGGTAGGTGAGGATCTTGGAAACAATAAATTCCAAAGTTCACAACATGAAAATTTATTTATAAAAAGATTGGTACTAAGTTATCATCACGAATTGGACAATGCAAATGAAGCACATGGGTATTCAGAATTGCTCCATATAAGAAATATTTGTTGAATAATCATTAAGTGTAAGTTCGAAATTTTATTCAATGCTCAACATTATTTGATCTTCATCAACACTTTTCAAGAAAGAATAGGTAATTCAATTCTTCTAAAAGAGCATAACCTCCACCATTATATTAAGACTGAAACTCGAATACATGGTGATGATTTTCGCACAAACTTGCATTAAAATAAAACTACTACTAACACACATGCATGAAAATAAAACTACTACTAACACACCTGCATGAAAATAGAACTACTACTAACACACCTGCATGAAAATAAACACACACGATACATGGTTTCCCAACCCGCTCACACACACATAAGCAAATAAAGAAAAAGATTGCAAAAGATAAAAGAAAACGCAAACCGGGAAACTGATACATATGCCCACTCCTAGGCACTCTAATCAAGCGGAGGTGGAGACGGTGGCTGATCAAAGCCATAGCACCACGCCTTGAGTTGCTCAAACTCCTCCACCATCGCGTCGTGGTTGTTCCTCCATTGGGACGTGGCATCCTCCACGTGCTTGATGTGGTGCATGTTGTTGTTGAGGTACCCCTGCATGGGCACGAAGAAGTCTGCACCGGGCACCGGAGGCACCATAGGTACCCATCCTTGGTACCTATAGTCAACACCCGTGCTGAAGTAGGGTGCGCCGACCGGCGCAGTGGGCTGTGAACCGCCTGCTGTGTCGCTCCACCCTATCTGGTACTGCTGAGGCTCTTGGCATGACCCCCATGAGTTCCACTCACTGCCGGCTGCTGTAGATGTTGCCGGTTGTCAAATCCGCCCACGGCGGTCCCTGAGAACTCGGTCCCCCTCCAGGAGACCTTCCTCAAGCCAATTTTCTCCCTCTAGCTTGCGAGGGAGAAAAACTCCTAGCTCCACACACGGGAGCCTAATGTTGGAGCCGCCAACATGGAAGCCGGCGTGAACACTTCCCGTGGCAATGTTGCCACGAGTCATATTATCGCCAATCTCTGTCGCGAGCTCCCACTTGTCTTCGTGTCCTCCCGGTCCGTCATCACCACAGACGTGGGCTGCCAGGTGTTGAAGATAGCCCCCAAAGGCCAACTTCTTGCTCTTCTTGCCCCTCTTCTCGAACCAACCCCGCACCATCACCCACATAGGGTTGCAGTGAGACGGGCTCACAATGGCGTTGAATAGCCACCGCAAGTCCACATCGGTGATGTTGTTGGAGTCAACCTTGTCGCATGTGCGCGCCGCCAACCACCGATGGAAGATTTGAATAGTCGGGTTATGGATGTTGCCGCGCTTCATCTCTTCGACAAACGAGAGCCGCCTCCAAAAGGAGTCCAACTCCCCACGTCCCAAGATGCCGGCCACATCGGCGTTGGCGTTGAAGCTGAAGGCTTGAGCCGCCGCCTCCATGGTCACCATGTAGCTAATGTTATGGACGCGGAAGTTGATGGCCTCATTGCCGTAGTCGTCAGAGCCGAGCCTTATTGTAGAGGCAACCTCGGTGACGATGTTGATGTTGAAGTCCATGGGGAGATGGTTGAAGTCCACCTAGCCGAGGTTGTCTAGCATCCTCCTTATGTTCTCCCACATGCCGATTGTGGTGAGTAAGGCCTCGTCCATGTTGAAGTTGGGGATGAACCTTTCCCTCACCGCGAGGTAGTGCTGCTGTTCCTCCATGCTCAGGAGGGTGAAGCCCTCCTCCACTGTGCGCGGCATGAATGCTGACGATGGTGGTGATCTAGGAACCCCACGGCATCCCACCGTTTGGCTCCTCGTAGCACACCCTGCTGGAAGGGGCGCAAGGGAGACAGTGGTGGGCGCGGATCTCATATGTTGCCGCTGCCGAGCCGGTGGATGCACCACCCACCAACATGTCATCGCGAGCGCTGGAGCCCCCCCCCCCCTAGCCTAGGAGTCACCGCTCGATTCGTCGCTGCCGCCAGAACTGCTTCTCCAGTGCAGCCTCTTGCCCAACTTGCCGACGGAGGAGCGGAGATGATCCATCTGCAAGGAATGCGAAACGAGTGCAAGATCGTGGGTAGTGGGGAAGGTGGAGAGATTATCGGGACGGTGTGCCAAACTGGGGGTGCCTGGCCTCCCTTTTATAGTGTGGGAAACATCCAGGAAAAGAACCCGCCCAAAATTTCCAAAATTTGGGGTTGCGCTGATCGGCACGATCACTGCGCCGATCGGCACATTTCAAATTTTGAATTCTCTGACCGCTCTGGTTCCTGATTCTCCTCCCTTTTGTTGTTTCCATCCTTTTCGTATTTTCCTGGTACACCATGTCGGCTGGCAGGGGAACAGCACGGAATCCCATTGTCTTGATTGATTGCGTCGATCGGCTCTGGACAGCGCCGATAGGCGCGCCGTCTCTTTTTCAGCTTTTGTTCAATTCCATGTCTCCTATGCACTGGAAACCTGCATAGAAATCATACCTGTTCCTAAGAATCAGTGCCTGCCGAATATGTCGCCAATTTGGGCACAACATGCGTACCAGCGCCGATCGGCGTAGAAGTGCGCCGAACCGTGCAAGTTCCTTGCACCTCGTCTTCTGGTTTGGCTCTGATCCTGATGCCTCGTGTTCATTTCTTTCACCTAATATCCACTCTTCCCAATGTTCCTATAGCATTGGCACGCAAAACGGGGCCTATCCGATGACAGCGCTGATCGGCGCAACGTCTCGTGCTGATCGGCGCGGTGTCCACTTTTGCTCCTGGCTCCTCGCTTCTTCTCTAGATGTCGCTCTTCATCTTGAAACTAGCTCTATTTCTGAAAATTGATGTGCTGGTTGGCTTTTAGCTCCTCTTCCATTCTAGGCATCGTCAGCCTTCTGTCCTGACTTGTTATCAATGCGCCGATCGGCGCATGAGTGCGCCAAACGGAGCAAGCTCTATTCCTTCCTGCTTTTGGTCTTTTTCTTTTATTCCTGCGTTGTTAGTCTACAATATATATATATACATAGTTTTGCACAAATAAACAGACAACACAGGAGCACACAAGAATTAAGCAGACACTTTTTCTAATTCATTCATTCAGGAGATTGTTTTTATTACAAGAAAGCAAATTAAAAACACCGGGTTGCCCTCCTGGCTAGCATTAATTAACTAAATGAGACGGGTTACCCTTCCGCAAGCACTAAACAACTTCTAAATCTCCCGACAATTGGGTTGCCTCCCAAGAGCGCTCTAGTTATTTAGCGGTCAAAGAGCACCTCCCCACGAGCAATCAATCCTTAGTGTCGTAGTGCGGGGTGTAAGACCGCGACACTACAAGGTTCACTTATCTTCATAGCTCATATACCTCGGACGACCTATCCTTACATCCCATCCAATAACTCTCGATGCCACGTTGCCTCGGTGTCTTGTACCTCTTCACTTTATCATGACTCTCTTCTTCCCTTGGGCGATATTTGAAAGAGTAGGGAGTTCCACTTATATCGAAGCTTATCTCACCACTCCCAACATCAATACTTGCCTTTGCTGTCCTCAAGAAGGGTCTGCCTAAGATCAATGGGGTTCCTGTCCTCTTATCCATATCAAGCACAATAAAATCAACAGGGACAATGTGATTTCCAATTTGAACAGGCACATCCTCAGCAATTCCATCAGGGAAGCGTACAGATTGGTCGGCTAACTCCAAACACATACCCGTAGGCTCCAAAAATCCTTGTTCCGATTATGCACTTGCTGAGACTTGTGAATATATGATGGGGCATAACACTTACACTTGCTCCAAGATTGCACAAGCATCTATCAAATATCCTTGTTCCGATTATGCATTTGATGCTGGGTGATCTAGGGTCAGGTTTCTTCTCAAGTGCAACATCATTGATCGCCGCCGTAAGTTCCTTAGTGACCTTCACAACCTCTTCAAAAGCTAGAGACTTCTTGTTTTACATCATGTCCTTAATGTATTTGGCATAGGTAGGTACTTGAATAGCATCAACAAAAGGGACATTGATGTAAAGCTTCTTCATAACATCGACGAACCTTGCAAATTGCTCGTCGTGTTGCTGCACTCTCTCTGTCTTTGTCAGTAGTTGAGTATCCAAGAACGTGGTAGGGCCATGTTCCTCTGTTTCCATACCCATTTTCAGTCCAGTGAGGTCAATCTCTTCCTCGCACCGATCAGCGCATGAGTGAGCCGATTGGTGCTAACAGTACCATCATGCCAATCGGCGCCACTGGTGAGCCGATCGGCGCGGGTATTCCTTGCTCCTACATAGTGCTCTGGATCTTCTGTTTGCTTTCCTGAGCTATTGCCTTTAACTGCTCTGCAGACATTGTATTACCAGGAATAACCCCTTTGTTGCCTTGAATGGCATGTGATAATTGTCCCATCTGTTGCTCCATAACCTTGGTATGTTTCAAAATCTGCTCATTGGAGCTCCCAATTTCTATCACCTTGTCATTAATCCCTTCAAGAACATGATCAACCTCCTTGAATTTAGCTTGATTGTCCTTGTTGATCTTTTCTTGAGCTTGAAAGAACTCATGAAATTGGAGATGAAGTGGAATAGAGTTTTGCATGGACGAACTAGGAGAGAAAGAACTCCTTTGTTGCTGATATTGGGGTTTCCATCCACTATTCTTTATATATTCTAGCATCTTCATCTCTTTAGGGCAATCTTTCTGCACATGGCCGAATTCTCCACACTCATCACAAGTGGAGCGTGATTCTGCTAGCCTGAGTGACTCTTCCTTAGGGATATGAGAATTATTGTCCAACCTCCTTTGAATAGCATCAAGGCAATCCATAACCAAGTCTTTATGAGTCCTCTCAATCATGCTCTTTGCTACTCCTTTTAGAAGGTTGTAGGTTCCTTGAATTTCTCTCACTATCCCATGATTGATTTTCAACTAGCAATTTGATCAATTCCTTAGCTTGAGTGGGAGTCTTTGACATGAATGAACCCGCAGCTGAAGCATCTAAGTGTTGACGGGAGGGGATATTCAATCCCACGTAGAATCTCTCAACAATTTCACCAACTGTAAGACCATGATGAGGGCATACATCCATATATTCATTGTATCATTCCCAAGCTTCTCCAATGCTCTCATCAATATTCTGCGTAAATCCAAGAATCTTATTCTTCAAAGCTTGAGTCTTAACAGGAGGGAAGTATTTGGCTAAGAATGCAACTGCTAAGGTTTCCCATGCAGTCTTTACTGCGTTTTCCAAGCTATTGTACCATTGCTTAGGGCGTCCAACTAGAGAGAAGGGGAACAGCCGCACACGTGCTTGATCTTCGGCAATCCTACTACTTTGAATGTACTACAGACTTCAAGGAAGCGCTGTAGATGCTGATTGGGATCTTCCAAACATGTGAACGGTTTTTGTGCCACTAATCTGACATACCTCTCTAGTTGATATGGAGCATGATCTTGAGCTTCTTGGAAATCTGTCTTGACAACCTTATCCAATTGAGGCTTGAAACTATTAACCAAGGGCTGGTCTGCCATAGCTCCTACTTCTGGATCTGCAATTGTAAATAAT
>CM064434.1:18911028-18933528 GCA_032690845.1 Eleusine coracana subsp. coracana | reverse complement strand
TCGAGCTATAGCAATCCTAATTAAAATGATCCACCCACGTGAAATAATGAAAACCTAATTTGTTTCTTTGAAGCATATGGCTTCAAGAACATATTAATAAGTTGTTGCAATATACATCCATCATTGTTGCATTCATCATGTCATTGCATGTAACGGTATTCCAACACTACCGATAACCCTTGTTCATCAATAGGTCACGACACTCAGGAGTAGGAGCCCGACGTCCAGCAGGGCCAAGAGCCTGAGTACCAAGAGAATATAGTAGCTAACACTTGCGTGGATCCAGGCAAGCCCCAGTTTGCATTAGCCTCTTTATAAAGTTTTGCTAGTTTAATTCACTACTAGTGTCTATGCTTGAATTGTTGCATTACGTCATAGCAGTTGATTGGAACCCAACTTGCATGTTTTCCCCAAATGACCTATGTTGTTGTTATTAGAAACTTGGTAGGTTCGGTACTAAGATGCTATGCTTAGTAATTGATAAGTCTCGGTAGTTATCATGATTACTAGGGAATAAACTTGGTCACTAATATGGAACTTATGTAAAAGAAGTTTATTTTGATGTTTGGCCGGACAGGGAATTTGCATGTGTAGGTTTGCAGCAACACATGGATGTTGGCTGCGGTAGCCCTGTCTTGCCCACCCTAGAACCCGTCCATGGTCGGCCCCTTGATCAAGTTTTGAACAGTACCGAATGCATGCTAGTTTCATGGGCACTAGTAAACCAGTGTAGCATTAAAGATCACTTATATTAAGGACGGTTAAGGTGCATTGGTCATAGGACCCCTCGGCTACGGGACTGGACGGTCCATACCATGAAGTACTATTAGCAGGATGGCATGCCCACTCGACGTCACCACACCCGGGTCTGGATGTGGGTGGTTTTTCTTGTGAAAGGTTGCCATATACGACCTTAATTGGTGCGTATGTGTCGTGTTATTCGGGTTTTCCTAGCTGGTGTAAATCAATTGCAATTGCTGTCCCTCGCAGTAATGAGTACCGCTTGTTCACCGCGCCAATCACGTAGTTGCACATGATATCATGGATATGGATTTGTATTGGTTATTACTGGTATATTATATTGTTCTATTGTTGCACTTATCTTTATGTATTGTTTTATTATCTTATCGTTGCAACTAAAGTTATATTCCGCACAACCCATTTAATCTGAAAATAAAACTTGATAGAACTAATAGGTTGCTTAGTGCGAGTCCTTTTAAACAAGCCACCTATTAGAGCCATTGCATGTCTAGGTTTTTGACGGGTAAGTCTTGCTGAGTAATTAGTACTCAGGCTTTATGCTTATGTGGTTTTTAGGTACCGAAGAAATAGAAGTGCCTGTAGATGTGTTGCCTTGGGACGTGCAAGTCCCTGAGAGTTGGACTGCCCATTGGGAGTCTGACCTGCCGCCGCAGTGATTGTGAGTGCTGCTAGGGTGTTGATTCTTCGGGCATGAATCATCACCATGTTGTATCGTCGAGCTCGTAGATTTTATCGTTATTTCGCTTCCGCTATTTTCAAAACTTCATGAACTTGTAATTCCGCTGCACTTTGATGTAATAATTGAACTTAAATTTGGATCATTGTTGTATTATCAAGTGTCTGCGTTATCAGCACCTTCGGGACCTTGATCCTCCGGGAAGGTGCGCCGCACTCTATGAAGCTAGCTGCGGAGGGATAACTCCGCATAGCTAGTTAACAGGCTGAGGTCTCATTCTTAATGGAATTAACAAGACAAATCGCTCCACCAACTAAGAACGGCCATGCACCACCGCCCATTGATTTAAGAAAGAACTCTCAATCTATCAATCCTTGCTATGTCTGGACTGGTAAGTTTCCTTGTGTTGAGTCAAATTAAGCTGCAGGCTCCATGCCTGGTGGTACCCTTCTGTCAATTCCTTTATGTTTCAGGCTTGCAACCATACTCCCCCCCGGAACCCAAAGACTTTCATTTCTCATAAGGTGACGACGGAGTCCTATATGCAACATCCGCCAATAGGACCAGAATCCTATGATGTTATCCCATGCTAATGTATCGAGAGCGATGTTTTGCTTTAAGCACTCTAATTTCTTCGAAGTAACGGTGCCGGAGGCATGACATAACCAATTGAGGCCAGGAGTGCATCGCCAGTAGATGGGGTGAGTCAATCGGTGCTCGCTGAAAGGCAGACCGGCCGACCCGGCCCAAGGTCCAACTACGAGCTTTTTAACTGCAACAACTTAAATATACGCTATTGGAGCTAGAATTACCGTAGCTGCTGGCACCAAACTTGCCCTACAATGGATCCTTGTTAAGGGATTTAGATTGTACTCATTCCAATTACCAGACACTAACGCGCCCAGTATTGTTATTTGTTGTCACTACCTCCCCGTGTCGGGATTGGATAATTTGCACGCCCGCTGCCTTCCTTGTATGTGGTAGCCAAGTTGGGGTTTGTTGCACGTATTTTCTCTATAATTACTACGGTTATTTGAGTAGCACATATCATCAAACAAACTATAAGTCATTTAATGAACCATTCGTAGTTTCACTGTTCAAATTAGTTCATACATCCACATGCATGACTTAATATTTGAGACAAGCAAATGACTACTGGCAGGATCAACCAGGTAGCACGTCCTCATTGACAAGTTGGCAGTGGCTACCATTCAAGGCAGCCGAGCTAACCATCATTATTCCGACGGGACTTTTGTGAAGCATGGGTTCAAAGGGCCACAAACTCATATACAAGCGTCATCCAACACCAATGGCTTGAAACATGTGTCCTGGGTGATGCTGGCTTAGTCGGAAACACAAGGCAACACTATCAGTGCTATTGGGCTGACGTGACACGCCCAAAGGGTGTATGCATCAAAGGCAATCGGTTGTGACTGTCAACTTCCCACATATCGGGTAGAAGAACGCAAGCACTCCTGAGGTGAACAAGGACAAAACTAATATCTTCTGATTCAAATGATAGTACCGAGAGTCAGCCGCACAATGACGGAGGGCCTCCCAGGAGCATCATGTCCATAGCTTCTCACGCACCAGCGTAGCCACAACGACCAAGCCATTAAACATCCCACTTTGCATAGCAAAGTGGGTCTACAATAGGACACTGATCGAAGGTCCACTGAGAGCATTTTTTTTCTTCGCCACCAACATATTTTCCCTCCTGTTTCTCAACACATGAGTCAATTTGGTCTAGTGAGAATTTTTTCAGACAACATCATACTTTGCCCCATCTTTCCGTGCGAGTCACTAATTTCGGGTCAAGGGAGAGCATTTTTTTCAGAGTTAGACATACTTTACCTCTTCTTTCCGACCGGTTCACCAATTTTGGGACAGTTGAGCACTTTCTTTTTGGACACCAACATACTTTGCCTCTTCTTTTCGGAGTGGGTCACTTATTTCGGATCTAGTGTGGTGGGCACGTCATCTGGCTCAAACAACACAAATAATGCGATCCGAGAGACATACCCTTGGATGGTCTGGGTCCCACAGCACGAATGTTGTAGCCTAAATGGGAAGTTGCGACCAAGTTGGATCGAGTGACGGCGACATGAACCATTCCAAGGGGCGTGGCCACTTACTTTCATCACAACAGCACCTCATCTCTTGCTCCCGACTGTACATTACAACATTTCCCTTCTCTCAAACCCCTCAAGGAGCACACCGGGATGCAAAGCAATTAAGCTGTTGGTCGGCTACATCAGCATCGTTGAGGGGCGTAATACGATCAAGGGATCCAAAGCCTTCCACGCTGAAAACAACACAAATAACACCGCCTTTGTCAGATAGGCAGCCACTTTCCTCAATCTGGTCCCGTATCATACTCTCAATCCTTCCCGCGACCATGTTGGATCGAGTGATGGGCACATGAACCATTCCAAGGGGCGTGGCCACTTACTTTCATCACAATAGTGCCTCGTCTCCTGCTCCCAACTGTACTTTGTAACATTTCTCTTCTCTCAAACCCCTCAAGGAGCACACCGGGATGCAAAGCAATTACGGTGTTGGCCGGCTATATCGGTATCATTGAGGGGCGTTATACGATCAAGAGATCTGAAACCATCCACGCCAAAAAAAGGCAAATAACACCGCGCTCTGTTAGATAGGCAACGACTTTCCTCAATCCGGTCCCGTACCATACCCTCAATCCTTCCCGTTCGTGTAAGTTTAGATGCACTACCGTCCCGTTTGCGTGGCCATTTACTTTCATCACAATAGTGCCTCGTCTCTTGCTCCCGACCGTACTTTGCATCATTTCCCTTCTCTCGAACCCCTCAAGGAGCGCACCGGGACACAAAGCAATTAAGCTGTTGGCCGGCTATATCGGCATCATTGAGGGGCATTATACGATCAAGGGATCTGAAGCCTTTCACGCCAAAAAAAGGCAAATAACACCATGGTCTGTCAGATGGGCGGCCACTTTCTGTCCGCTGCATATTGTGCATCTTTTCCTACACGGCCGGCCACGGCTAGCTTAGGCAACGTTGGAAGCCAAGATCGATGCCCACCAGTCATGACCCTTCCCATTCCAATATTGTTCCCAGTGTTAGACACCGTTGGGATTCGCTTATTAAACCTTGAGCGATATCCGAGAACATCCATCCGACGGGTCCATGTAGGGTAAGATTGAAAGGATCGAGTGACCGAGAGGGAGGGGGGGTGAATCGGGAACTCGCACTATGTTCCAAATTCACCAATTCCTAAAACCGACCACTCAAAACAACTCCTACACGATCCTAGTGGTGATCGCACTAACAAGATAATGAACCTATGAAAGGAACAACAACCTAAGCATACTAGTGGATTACACAAAGGCAATACAACTCCTATGCAAGCTAGTAATAAAGAATTGCGGAAGCACACCACAAGCTAACAAGGAAGCCTACGCATGCAATTCTACAGTATAAGTAACTAGTGCACACAAGCATGAGTAGTACAACACATACAAGGGTAAGCAATCAATCCAACACAACTCCTATACATACTAGTGATCAAATGCGGAGTCTCAAACACTACTAGCAAGCAAGAAGCCTATTCATGCAAGTCTACTAGGTGATCAACTAGAATAGTATAAGCACACAAGCATGAATAGCACCGTATGTAAATGCAGAAAGTAATGCATCGAAGTAAGGAGTAGAGTGAGAGATGGCTCATGATTTTTTTCCTGAGGTCTCGGAAGGATGGCACCTTCCCCTACTCCTCGTTGGACCACTCCCGCCGGAGTTCTGGTCCCTCCCGCCACCAACTCGAGTTCTCACCCACGAGCCTGCAATCACTCCTCGAGAACTTGCCGTACTCCCCAAGGTAACACTGGCGCTCACTAGCGATGCCCCTTTCACCGGCGGGCTCAAACCGTGTACAAATGTGTGACGGCCTTTACAACCAATCACGATAGGCTCAATCACCGACACCTAACCGGTCTAGGTCTCACCATAGACCAAGAGTAACAATCTAGATCACACCCTCAAGGACACCCTATCCTTAAATGCGCAAGATGCTCAAGTTACTCTCCACTAGCACCCTCGAGATATGCAATATCTCCTCCTAGTGCTCTCCTCTTTTCCTCTTGGACCTTACCAAACGCTCTCAGGTATTCCACTGGCCAAGAAAGGTCACAAAGACCCCAACAACAAAGTTATATAGGCTCCCAACCTCAAACTACCCGTTACTCCATGAAATCAGCTTTCTGGGCCTACTGATCATACAGTCCGGTCACTCCTGAACGGACCGTCCGGTCACTGCAACATAGTGATCCAACGGCTCTGACCACTACTGTTTCCTCTACTGAATAGACTGAACTGTCACCTGACCGGACCGTCCAGTCTGTTTCTCTCTCCAGTCCAGGAGCCTTCTCGCAACAGCTTCCTCTCTGCCCTGTTTAACTCCGACTGACCGGACCGTCCGGTCAGTAGACCGGACTATAGTCCGGTCACTCCTGACTGGACCGTCTGATCACTGCAACACAGTGCACCAACGGCTTTGACCACTGCTGATTCCTCTGCTGATCGGACCGTCTGGTCCATTTCTCTCTCCAATCCAGGAGCCTTTGTGCAACAACTTCCTCTCTGCCTTGTGCAAGTCCTACTGACCGCACCGTTCAGTCTGTACAGACTCTGGCACAGACCGATTCCTCGCTCCTCGTCGAAAGTCCTAGACAACTCCCCATAGTGACCGTACAACCCGATCACCTCCGACCTCTCTATCCGGTCGCTATGTCCAGAAGCTAAAACTTGTCGTCCTCGCTTGACTTCGTTTCCCGGCTTCTCCGAACAGCTCCTTGGCTTCTCAATAGTAAACTAGTGCTGGTGATTTCACCGATCAACCTTGCACATCACCGACTAGACATGACCTAAGAGAATGAACCAGACCCCCTTGATAGTCCGGTTTTTCCTAGAGACTAAAAGCCCTAACAATTAGACAAGTGTACCCAACACTTGCACCACAGCTTGTTCTCCGATTTGATCCATCTTCATCAACCCTTGGACACCATCAAGTTCACAAGTCTCCATGCTTGTGGTCATTGTCACCAAGGACGTCGTCGACAATTATCATAAGGTATAAAAGGTTTCCTACACGAACAACACTTATGTAGACATTAGTCATATTCCATGTTCGTCATTCATCACATAAACATCATACCTTGGGGTGACCTCAATGGTCATGAACCTTACAAAGATGCACCACTGTTCTGTTTTCTTGTCTAATTGGCATCTCACGGGTTACGAAAACGCCGTGTTTTGTCATTGGGCAGCCACTTTTGTTCTCGTAAATATATTGCATATTTTCCTACATGGCCTCGTTTGGTCAGTTTTTGCATCATCGGAAGCCAAGACTGGTTCCCAACCGGTCATGACCCACCCATTCCAACGTGCTACCGGTGTTAGACATTGGGGGGGGGGGGGCGGGGTCGGTTATTAACCCCACATCAATATCCGGAACCATCCATCCGGACCGTCTCGCAACTGACCACCTCCCCCCAATATACCTTAGGAGCAACCCCCCACCCAGTAGTACGGGGGATTTCCGGGCACGCTGGATACACTTTTTCTTGGATGACCCAAAAAAGTGGTTTCACCCTCATTTTTTGCCGTTTCTTCAAGGTTGTCCTAGTGTTTCAAGCAAACCACTATGTTTATCTGCCCGGGTAGGCCCAAAACATGATTCGGGCAGTGCTTTTAGGCTGTTTTCCCTTAAAAACAACTTGTTTTTGACAAACCTGCAACCAGTCTAGCCGGCCTGCCCGGGTAGGCCGGAAACATGATTTCGGCAGTGATTTTAGGCTCTTTTCCCTTAAAAATAGTCTGCTTTGACAAACCTGCACCCGGTCCTGCCGGCCTGCCCGGGTAGGCCAAAAACATGATTTTGGCAGTGCTTTTAGGCTGTTTTCCCTTAAAAATAGTCTTTTTTTTACAACCCTACACCCGGTCCTGCCGGCCTGCCCAGGTAGGCCGGAAACATGATTCCAGCAGTGCTTTTAGGCTATTTTTCATTAAAAACAGTATGTTTTTTACAACCCTGCACCCGGTCCTACCGGCCTGCCCGGGTAGGCTAGAAACATGATTTTGGTAGTGCTTTTAGGCTGTTTTCCCTTAAAAACAGCCGGTTTTTGACAACCTTGCACTCGGTTGTTTTAGGTTGTTTTCCCATATAAACAGTATATTTTTGACAACCATGCACCCGGTCTTGCTGGCTTGCCCGGGTAGGCCAGAAAGATGATTTCGGCAGTGCTTTTAGGCTATTGTCCCTTAAAAACAGCCTTATTCTGACAACCCTGCACCCGGTCCTGCGGCCTGCTTGGGTAGGCCGGAAACATGATTCTGGCAGTGCTTTTATGCTATTTTCCCTTATAAATAGTCTGTTTTTGTGAACCTGACACCCGGTCCAGCCGGTGTGCCTGGGTAGGCCAGAAACACAATTTTCGACAGTGCTTTTAGGCTATTTTCCTTGAAAATCGATCTATTTTTTACAACCTTGCACCCGGTCCTGCTAGCCTCGCCCAGAACTCAGGATTTCGATCTTGGGAGCCCTCCAACAGCCCGACCTCAACTAGATACGACGTTTCATGTCCCATGGCACATGTTTCATATGTCTTCTCCAAATTCACTTTGTTTTTTGTGGTTTCCAAGCTTCCGATCCCGCCGGCCTGCCAGGGTAGGTTGGAAACATGATTCCGGGTCCTGTTTTAGACTATTTTCCCTTTAAAAATCATCTGTATAATTTCGGTCAAGCGACAGGCCATGTTTCAACCATCATGAACATTACAAAAATGCACCACTGTTCTGTTTTCTTGTCTAATTGGTGTCTCATGGGTAATAAAAATGCCATATTTTTTCATTGGGCAGCCACTCTCATTCTCGTGAATATATTGCATCTTTTCCTACATGGCCCGGTTTGGTCAGTTTTTGCAACGTCGGAAGCCAAGACCGGTTCCCAATCGGTCATGACCCAGCCAATCCAACGTGCAACCGGTGTTAGACATTGGGGGGTGGGGGTTCGGTTATTAAGCCCAGGTCAATATCTGGCACCACCCATCCGGACCATCTCGTAACTAACCACGTGCCCCCAATATACCTTAGGAGCAGCCGCCCGCCCAGCAGTATGGGGGATTTCTGGGCACTCTGGGCACACTTTTTCTCGGATGACATAAAAAGTGGTTTCACCCTCATTTTCGGCGACTCTTCAAGGCGGTCCTAGTGTTTCAAGCAAACCACTATGTTTATCTGCCCGGGTAGTCCCGAAACATAATTTGGGCTGTGTTTTGAGGCTGTTTTCCCTTAAAAACAGCTTGTTTTGGACAAACTTGCACCCGGTCCGGCCGGCCTGCCCGGGTAGGCCGGAAACATGATTTCGGCAATGATTTTAGGCTGTTTCCCATTAAAAATAGTCTGTTTTGACAACCCTGCACCGGTCTGACCGGCCTACACGGGTAGGCCGGAAACATGATTTTGGCAGTGCTTTTAGGCTATTTACCCTTAAAAGCAGTCTGTTTTTGACAACCATGCACCCAGTCCTGTCGGCGTAGGTTGGAAACATGATTCCGGTAGGGCTTTTAGGTTGTTTTCCATTAAAAACAGTCTATTTTTACAACCCTGCACCCAGTCCAGCTGGCCTGCCCGAGTAGGCCGGAAACAAGATTTCGGCAGTGCTTTTAGTCTATTTTTCCTTAAAAACAGTCTGTTTTTGACAACCCTGCACCCGGTCATGCCAGCCTGCCCGGGTAGGCTGGAAACATGATTCTGGTAGTGCTTTTAGGCTGTTCTCCCTAAAAAACAGTCTATATTTGACAACCCTGCACCCGGTCCTGTCGACCTGCCCGGGTAGGCCGGAAACATGATTTTGACAGTCCTTTTAGGCTGTTTACCCTTTAAACAGTCTGTTTTTTACAACCCTGCACTCGGTCTTGCCGGCCTGCCCTGGTAGGCCAGAAACATGATTTTGGTAGTGCTTTTAGACTATTCTCCCTTAAAAATAGTCTTATTCTGACAACCCTGCACCCGGTCCTGCGACCTACTCAGGTAGGCCGAGAACATGATGTCTATAGTGCTTTTAGGCTATTTTCCTTGAAAATCCATCTATTTTTTACAACCCTGCACTCGATCCTGCCGGCCTCACCTAGAACTCCGGATTCCAATCTTGGGAGCCATCCAACAGCCCAACCTCAACTGGATACGACATTTCACATCCCGTGGCACATGTCTTCACCAAATTCACTTCATTTTTTGTGGCTTCCAAGCTTCTGGTCCCGCCGGCCTGCCAGGGTAGGCCGGAAACATGATTTTGGGTCCTGTTTTAAACTGTTTTCCTTCTAAAAATTGTTTGTATAATTTCGGTCAAGCGACCCGCCATGTTTCAACCATCATCACAGTCTTCATTCATGGACTTGACAAAATTCTCATTCTTAGGACTTGTATAAGTTTTTTGCATGCCTTGTCATAAACATAAATAGCTCACTAGATGCACTTCGAGGTTTTAACCTGAGAGGTTTTTCGCATATGAGGGGGGAGGGATGAATCCATGTGACGTGGGGCTGGATCTCAGTGGATCGTGGCAGCAAGGACACTCTGCCAGTTATAATGCCCCATCGCGTATTTAAGTCATCTGCAAAGGATTCAGCCCACCGCCTGTTGGGAATGGAGCTTCGAGGCGGCCTACCGTTGCTTGTCTGCTGGGCAGGCTTAGCCAATGGCACGGGCCCTTGGGGTGCAAGCACCCTAACATGGGTCAGGGCGGGTGGCAGGCAGAGGCGTCGCTTGCTAGCTTGGATTCTAACTTAGATGCATTCAGTCATAATCCGGCACACAGTAGCTTCGCGCCACTAGCTTTTCAACCAAGAACGATGACCAATTGTGTGAATCAACAATTCCTCTCGTACTAGGTTGAATTACTATCGTAGCATGGTCATCAGTGGGGTAAAACTAACCTATCTCACGATGATCTAAACCCAGCTCACGTTCCCTATTGGTGGGTGAACAATCCAACACTTGGTGAATTCTGCTTCACAATGATAGGAAGAGCCGACATCGAAGGATCAAAAAGCAACGTTGCTATGAATGCTTGGCTACCACAATCCAGTTATCCCTATGGTAACTTTCTTGAGACGTCTAGCTTCAAACTCCAAAGATCTAAAGGATCGATAGGCCACACTTTCACGGTTCGTATTTGTATTGGAAATCAGAATCAAACGAGCTTTTACCCTTTTGTTCCACAAGTGATTTTTGTTCTTGTTGAGCTCATCTTAGGACACCTGCGTTATCTTTTAATAGATGTGCCGCCCTAGCCAAACTCCCCACCTAACAATGTCTTCCACCCGAATCGGCCTGGCAAGCCGGGCCTTGAAGCCAAAAGGAGGGGCGCTGGCCCACTTCCGATTCACGGAATAAGTAAAATAACGTTAAAAGTAGTGGTATTTCACTTGCGCCCGAAGGCTCCAACTTATCCTACACCTCTTAAGTCATTTCACAAAGTCGGACTAGAGTCAATCTCAACAGGGTCTTCTTTCCCATCTGATTCTGGCAAGCCCGTTCCCTTGGCTGTGGTTTTGCTGGATAGTAGATAGGAACAATGGGAACCTCGTTAATCCATTCATGTGCGTCACTAATTAGATGACAAGGCATTTGGCTACCTTAAGAGAGTCATAGTTACTCCCACCATTTACCCGTGCTTGGTTGAATTTCTTCACTTTGACATTCCGAGCACCATCCATCCGGACCGTCTCGCAACTGACCACCTCCTCCCCAATATACCTTAGGAGTAGCCCCCCGCCCAGTAGTACGGGGGATTTTCGGGCACGCTGGATACACTTTTTCTCGGATGACCCAAAAAGTGGTTTCACCCTCATTTTTTGTCGTTTCTTCAAGGCCGTCCTAGTGTTTCAAGCAAACCACTATGTTTATCTGCCCGTGTAGGCCCAAAACATGATTCAGGCAATGCTTTTAGGTTGTTTTCCCTTAAAAACAACTTGTTTTTGACAAACCTGCACCCTGTCCGGCCGGCCTGCCCGGGTAGGCCGGAAACATGATTTCGGCAATGATTTTAGGCTCTTTTCCCTTAAAAATAGTCTGCTTTGACAACCCTGCACCCGGTCCTGCCGGCCTGCCTAGGTAGGCCGAAAACATGATTTTGGCAGTGCTTTTAGGTTGTTTTCCCTTAAAAATAGTCTTTTTTTAATAACCCTGCACCCGGTCCTACCGGCCTGCCCGGGTAGGCCGGAAACATGATTCCGGTAGTGCTTTTAGGCTATTTTCCATTAAAATCAGTATGTTTTTTACAACCCTACACCCGGTCCTGCCGGCCTGCCCTGGTAGGCTGGAAACATGATTTCGGTAGTGCTTTTAGGCTGTTTTCCCTTAAAAACAGCCGTTTTTTGACAACCTTGCACTCGGTCGTGCCGGCCTACCCGGGTAGGCCAGAAACTTCATTTCAGCAGTCGTTTTAGGCTGTTTTCCCATATAAACAGTCTATTTTTGACAACCCTGCACCCGGTCTTGCCGGCCTGCCCGGGTAGGCCAGAAAGTTGATTTCGGCAGTGCTTTTAGGCTATTGTCCCTTAAAAATAGCCTTATTCTGACAACCCTGCACCCTGTCCTGCGGCCTGCTCGGGTAGGCTGGAAACATGATTCCGGCAGTGCTTTTATGTTGTTTTCCCTTAAAAATAGTCTATTTTCATGAACCTGACACCCGGTCCAGCCGGTGTGCCCGGGTAGGCCAGAAACATGATTTCGACAGTGCTTTTAGGCTATTTTCCATAAAAATCCATCTATTTTTTACAACCTTGCACCCGGTCCTACTGGCCTCGCCCAGAACTCAGGATTTCGATCTTGGGAGCCCTCCAACAGCCCGACCTCAACTAGATACGATGTTTCATGTCCCGTGGCACATGTTTCATATGTCTTCTCCAAATTCACTTTGTTTCTTGTGGTTTCCAAGCTTCCGATCCCGTCGGCCTGCCAGGGTAGGTTGGAAACATGATTTCAGGTCTTGTTTTAGACTATTTT
The DNA here is from genome assembly GCA_032690845.1 of Eleusine coracana subsp. coracana. Lineage (NCBI taxonomy): Eukaryota > Viridiplantae > Streptophyta > Magnoliopsida > Poales > Poaceae > Eleusine > Eleusine coracana. Next base: position 18,921,042 of record CM064434.1, on the reverse strand, counting down.
CCCTTTAAAAATCATCTGTATAATTCCGGTCAAGCGACACGCCATGTTTCAACCATCATGAAGCTTACAAATATGCACCACCGTTTTGTTTTCTTGTCTAATTGGTGTCTCATGGGTTATAAAAATGCCATGTCTTTTCATTGGGCAGCCACTTTCATTCTCGTGAATATATTGCATCTTTTCCTACATGGCCCGGTTTGGTCCGTTTTTGTAACGTCGAATGCCAAGACCGGTCCCAACCGGTCGTGACCCAGCCAGTCCAACGTGCTACCGGTGTTAGACATTGGGGGGTGGGGTTCGGTTATTAAGCCTAGGTCAATATCCGGCACCATCCATCCGGACTGTCTCGCAACTGACCACCTGCCCCCAATATACCTTAGGAGCAGCCGCCCGCCCAGGAGTATAGGGGATTTCTGGGCACTCTGGGCACACTTTTTCTTGGATGACATATAAAGTGGTTTCACCCTCATTTTTGGCGACTCCTCAAGGCGGTCCTAGTGTTTCAAGCAAACCACTATGTTTATCTGCCCGGGTAGGCCCGAAACATGATTCGGGCTGTGTTTTGAGGCTGTTTTCCCTTAAAAACAGCTTGTTTTTGACAAACCTGCACCCAGTCCGGCCAGCCTGCCCGGGTAGGCCAGAAACATGTTTTCGGCAGTGATTTTAGGTTGTTTACCCTTAAAAACAGTCTATTTTGACAACCCTACACCGGTCCTACCGGCCTGCTCGGGTAGGCCAGAAACATGATTTTGGCAGTGCTTTTAGGCTGTTTTCCCTTAAAAGCAGTCTATTTTTGACAACCCTACACCCGGTCCTACCGGGGTAGGTCAGAAACATGATTCTGTTAGGGCTTTTAGGTTGTTTTCCATTAAAAACAATCTATTTTTATGACCCTGCACCTGGTCCTGCTGGCCTGCCCAAGTAGGCCAGAAACATGATTTCGGCAGTGCTTTTAGTCTGTTTTTCCTTAAAAACAGTCTGTTTTTGACAACCCTGCACCCGGTCATGCCGGCCTGCCCGGGTAGGCTGGAAACATGATTCTGGTTGTGATTTTAGGCTATATTCCCTAAAAAACAGTCTGTATTGGACAACCCTGCACCCGGTCCTGTCGAGCTGCCCGGGTAGGCCGGAAACATGATTTCGGCAGTCCTTTTAGGCAGTTTACCCTTAAAAACAGTCTGTTTTTGATAACCCTGCACTCGATCTTGCCGACCTGCCCGGGTAGGCCAGAAACATGATTTTAGTTGTGCTTTCAGACTATTGTCCCTTAAAAATAGTCATATTCTGACAACCCTGCACCCGGTCCTGCGGCCTGCTCAGATAGGCTGAGAACATGATTTCGGTAGTGCTTTTAGGCTATTTTCCTTGAAAATCCATCTATTTTTTACAACCCTGCACTCGGTCCTGCCGGCCTTGCCTAGAACTTCGGATTTCGATCTTGGGAGCCATCCAACAGCCCGACCTCAATTGGATAGGACATTTCACATCCCGTGGCACATGTCTTCACCAAATTCACTTCATTTTTTGTGGCTTCCAAGCTTCTGGTCCCGCCGGCCTGCCAGGGTAGGCCGGAAACATGATTTTGGGTCCTGTTTTAAACTGTTTTCCTTCTAAAAATTGTTTGTATAATTTCGGTCAAGCGACCCGCCATGTTTCAACCATCATCACAGGCTTCATTCATGGACTTGACAAAATTCTCATTCTTAGGACTTGTATAATTTTTTTGCATGCCTTGTCATAAACATAAATAACTCACTAGATGCACTTCGAGGTTTTAACCTGAGAGGTTTTTCGCATATGAGGGGGGAGGGATGAATCCACGTGACGTGGGGCTGGATCTCAGTGGATCGTGGCAGCAAGGACACTCTGCCAGTTATAATGCCCCATCGCGTATTTAAGTCATCTGCAAAGGATTCAGCCCACCGCCTGTTGGGAATGGAGCTTCGAGGCGGCCGACCGTAGCTTGTCTGCCGGGCAGGCTTAGCCAATGGTACGGGCCCTTGGGGTGCAAGCACCCTAACATGGGTCAGGGCGGGTGGCAGGCAGAGGCGTCGCTTGCTAGCTTGGATTCTAACTTAGATGCGTTCAGTCATAATCCGGCACACAGTAGCTTCGCGCCACTAGCTTTTCAACCAAGAACGATGACCAATTGTGTGAATCAACAATTCCTCTCGTACTAGGTTGAATTACTATCGCAGCATGGTCATCAGTGGGGTAAAACTAACCTATCTCACGATGATCTAAACCCAGCTCACGTTCCCTATTGGTGGGTGAACAATCCAACACTTGGTGAATTCTGCTTCACAATGATAGGAAGAGCCGACATCGAAGGATCAAAAAGCAACGTTGCTATGAATGCTTGGCTACCACAATCCAGTTATCCGTATGGTAACTTTCCTGAGACGTCTAGCTTCAAACTCCAAAGATCTAAAGGATCGATAGGCCACACTTTCGCGGTTCGTATTTGTATTGGAAATCAGAATCAAACGAGCTTTTACCCTTTTGTTCCACAAGTTATTTTTGTTCTTGTTGAGCTCATCTTAGGACACCTGCATTATCTTTTAATAGATGTGCCGCCCTAGCCAAACTCTCCACCTGACAATGTCTTCCACCCGAATCGGCCTGGCAAGCCGAGCCTTGAAGCCAAAAGGAGGGGCGCTGGCCCACTTCCGATTCACGGAATAAGTAAAATAACGTTAAAAGTAGTGGTATTTCACTTGCGCCCGAAGGCTCCAACTTATCCTACACCTCTTAAGTCATTTCACAAAGTCGGACTAGAGTCAAGCTCAACAGGGTCTTCTTTCCCATCTGATTCTGGCAAGCCCGTTCCCTTGGCTGTGGTTTCGCTGGATAGTAGATAGGAACAATGGGAACCTCGTTAATCCATTCATGTGCGTCACTAATTAGATGACAAGGCATTTGGCTACCTTAAGAGAGTCATAGTTACTCCCACCATTTACCCGTGCTTGGTTGAATTTCTTCACTTTGACATTCTGAGCATTGGGTAGAAATCACATTGCGTCGGCATCCACAAGGACCATCACAATCCTTTGTTTTAATTAAACAGTCGGACTCCCCTTGTCCGTACCAGTTCTGAGTCGACTGTTCGACGCCCTGGGAAGGCCCTAGAGGGAGGCGTTCCCGATCCGTCTCCTAGCTGACACGTGGTGGCCCGCTCTCGCCATGTGAGCAGCTCGAGCAGGTCGCTAGCAGCTGAGGGTTCAGGGCCAGGACCCTCGAGTCCAGTCCTCAGAGCCAATCCTTTTCTCGAAGTTACGGATCCGTTTTGCGAACTTCCCTTGCCTACATTATTCCATTGGCCAGAGGCTGTTCACCTTGGAGACTTGATGCGGTTATGAGTACGGCCGGGCATGGACGCTACTCAGTCCTGCGGATTTTCAAGTGCCGTTGTGGGTACACCGGACACCGCATGATGTGCGGTGCTCTTCCGACCGCTAGATCCTACCTCTGGCTGAATCATTTCCAGGGTTGTCGGGCCGTTAAGCAGAAAAGATAATTCTTCCTGAGGCCCATGCCGGCGCTCCGGACTTCCTAACACGCGTGATCCCGCAGTCTGTTGGGGTTCAAGTGTCATTCACATGGAACCTTTCTCCTCTTCGGCCTTCAAAGTTCTCATTTGAATATTTTCTACTACCATCAAGATCTGCACTGACGGCAGCTCCACCCAGGCTCGTGCCCCGAGGTTTGCGGCAGCTGCCGCGCCCTCCTACTCATCAGGGCATGTCACTCACCCAGATAGCCGGGTGTGGGTTGCGTGCTTTAGCGGCATCCATTTTTGGGGCTAGTTGATTTGGCAGGTGAGTTGTTACACACTCCTGGCAGATTTCGACTTCCACAACCACCGTCCTTCTGTCTTAATCGACCAACACCCTTTGTGGGTTCTAGGTTAGCGCGCAGTTTGGCACCGTATTCCGTCTTCCGGTTCATCCCACATCGCCAGTTCTACTTACCAAAAATGACCCACTTGGAGCGCTTGATTCCATGGCACGGCTCACCGGAGCAGCCGTACCATCCTACCTATTTAAAGTTTGTGAATAGGTCGAGGGCATTGCGCCCCCGATGCCTCTAATCATTGGCTTTATCCGATAGAACTCGTAATGGGCTCCAGCTATCCTGAGGGAAACTTCAAAGGGAACCCGCTACTAGATGGTTTGATTAGTATTTCGTCCCTATACCCATGTCGGACGAACGATTTGCATGTCAGTATCGCTTCGAGCCTCCACCAGAGTTTCCTCTGGCTTCGCCCCGCTCAGGCATAGTTCACCATCTTTCGGGGCCCGACAAGCGTGCTCCAACTTGAACCCTTCACATGATATCAGGATGGGCCAGCAGTGCAGCCCGTTAGGGCCTCCCGCTCATCAGCTTCCTTGCGCATCCCAGGTTTCAGAACCCGTCGACTCGTAGGCATGTCAGACTCCTTGGGCCGTGTGTGACACCCCAGTTGTCTCACCTTAATTCAACGAAAATGAGGAGCACAAATCATGGAAATTATAGCATGAAATGATAGGAGCCTAATCATTGATTTAATTCTAGGGAAATAAAAACCCTGCAACCAAGTTATTGAAGCAATTCAAAAATTTCAATACAACTCATGCCAAATAATTTCATCATGGTAATAATAAAAAAGAATATTATGAATTTATTAGGCATTTTATCTACTTGACAAGACCCTTAATTAATTAAATGATTCTTAAGTAACTAATTAATGCATTTAATAAATTCTAGAAATATGTTGGTGCAGATTTCAAATAAAATTCACTAGAGTGTTCTCCACCATTTAATTAGTCAGTCCACCAAATTTCACCATTTAAGGAAATCCCTAACTATTTTATTTCGAATTATTAAGAACCGGCTTTGACCAGGGACCTATATGTAAGAAATCAAATTCTAGAAGGGGTGCAGCATAAAATCTTTCCTTCTTCTTCCTTACTGGTGCAGAGCCGATTTCTGGCCGATTTTTCTGCCTACGCCGGCGCACCGCGCGGCTAGCTTTCACTCCCAGCCTTGGGACTTCGCGCCGCTACAGCGTCGCCTGCCCCTCCGCTCTGCCCCTCGTTGTCTCCCTCCGCTGCGGAGTCGCCCAACGGCTCCTTTCCTTCCCTCTTCTCCCCTCTGCACACCACCGTGCGACCCGGCCGTGTTTCAATTCCCCCTCCCGTCGCACTCACTCGCCCAACCACTCCGTTGACCCCCTCGCGACCTCAAAACACACCCGTGACACATCGCCCAGAGCCTCTCCGCTCTTATTTCCCTTGCTCCCTCCTCTTTTTCCTCTGTCCGCCATTGTTGAGCAGAGCTCCAGCCCGAGCTTGCGCCCTGCTCCCCCCACTGCTTTCCGTGATGAACCAAGAGCACAAATCCAGCGCATAAACCCCGTCTACCTTCCCTGACCCTTGCTCGGCCATTCCCTCACCTACATCGCCTGAATCGAAGGAAGAACTGAGGCAATTGCCTCCGGTGACCCCCTCTACCGCTGCCCCAAATTCTCGGTCTTTGGTAAGCCTCGTCCCCTTTTACCACCTCTCACGCGTGCGCAACTCGTCCACGTGTTTCTCTGACCCATCAATCTCTTGTTTTTCTCACGAGATCGCCGGCACCACGGTTTTCCCCGACCGCCACCCTGCTCTGCAGATCCCGAGTCGCCTCACCGATGAACCCTCTGCTCCTTCCTGAAGCCCGCTGACACGATGCTGATCTTCGCCAAGACTCCGTGAAGCTGTAGGAGCAAGTCGCGCATGATTTGCTGCTCGGAGCCATTTTCTCGATGCCACCGAAGACCCACGTTCCATTGCCTCTCGTCGCCAACCCCCTTTCGGTGAGCTTCTAACCTCGCTGACCCCAGACCTGTTCACCTTGATGTGCGTGTCATGCGCATGGTCCCGCGACGAGTTTCCGTCGTCCGTAGCCGCCGGCAGCGTGCCCTCCGGCCGCGCGCCACTCCGCTCCGACGAGCCTATTGGCCGTCCTTCTGCCGCCTACATGGCCACTATGTGGATCCGACCTGGCACCCACATGGCTCCGACGTGGAAACCCCTTAAACCAGAAATATGTCCAAAAATTGCTAGAAAGTGCTAAAAACATTGAAAACTCGTAGTAAATCGAATTTAACTCCAATGAAGCTCAAACAAAATTGGTTAGGTTCATTTCGAATTGCTCTATTTTAGTAAAATAATAAATAACTTTCACTATACATTTATTTTTGTTAACATATTTAATTGTCCAAACACAAATTAATTCATCGAAAATTCTAGGAATGGAATTAAATCTTGATTTTTGGCATGCTTAGTAAAAATATGATTATCTACCACCACAAATTTTGGTTTGGAAAAATATGAATTATTTTAAGCTCTGGAATTTATTTAGTGTGTTTGCTTAAATTAATTCTAGTAATTATTCTGTAATTAATTGGCCCTTGTACCCAGTAAAACACACAAGTCCAGAAACCTAAATTTACTTAATTAACTAAATTGATTTGCTCATATCACTATTTTACTTTAATAAATGCTAGTAATTAGAATAATAATATCCAGAGGCTGTAAATTGGTGAAAATGCAATTCACCTATGTCCCTGTTCAAGATAAATCACTCAAGTCTAAAATCGATTGGTTACCATTTGAATTGCTTGATTGTTCTAAAAAACTATAACAAACCTAAATAAATGAATAACACACATAAAATGATGAAACTTTAAGTTGTTTCTTTGAAGCATATGGCTTCGAGAACATAACAATAATTTTTATTGACTTTTAAAAAGCATTGTGCATCATATTATTGCATTCAATGGTATTTTGATATGTCGTTAATTCAATTCTGTCATATAGGCAACGACAACCAAGAGCAGGAAGAGGAGGACATTCAGAAGGACCTTGATTGCCCAGAGCAAGACGTGGTAGTTGCTAGTACTAACGTCGATCCAGGCAAACCCCAGTTTTCATTCGTCATTTTATAAAGTTGCTAGTTATCAATATTACTAGTGTCTATGATTATTGTTGCGTTAGGTCATAGGAGTTGATTGGAACGCACTTACATGATACCCCAATGACCTAGACCACTATCATTAGAACCTTGGTAGTATCGGTACTGTGTCGCTTCACTTATTAACTACTAGGCGCGATAGATATCATTACTAGGAATGAACTTGACCACTGGAATGGGACATATAAAATAAGTTTATTTTGATGTCATGACCGGGCAGGGATGACGTATGTGTAGGTTTGCAGCAATACATGGGTGTTGACTGCGGTAGCCCTACCTTGTCAAACCTACGACCCGTCCATGGTCGGCCCCTTGGTCAAGTATTGAACAGTACCGAATGCATGCTAGTCTATGGGCACTAGTAAACTGATGTAGCATTGACGTGGCAATGAGGACGGTACCTAGTACAATGGTCATTGACCCTTCTGCTGCTGGAGTGGGCGGTTCATACCACGAAGTACAGTTGGCAGGATGGCATGCCCACTCGCTGAGACTGGACCCAGACCGAGTTGTTTTTCAACCTTGCGAAAGGTTGCCATATATGACCTTAATTGGCGCGTATGTGTCGTGTATCTTGGGTTATCCCAGCTGGTGTAAATCAATTGTAATTGCTATCCCTCGCAGTAATGAGTACCACTTGCTCACTGAGTCGTCACGTAGTTGCACATGGTACTTGGGAATTGATTATGAAGCTTATTGTTGATGTTACTATTATGGCTCGTATGTTGTACTTACCTTATGCATTGCTTTATTATCTCATTGTTGCAACTAAAGTTACATTCTGCTCTACCCAATTAACTTGATGAATAAAACTTGATAGAACAAATATGTTGCTTAGCGTGAGGCTTTTCAAACAAGCCACCTATTAGAGCCATTGCATGCCTAGATGTCCGACGGGTAAGTCTTGCTGAGTAATTAGTACTCAGGCTTGGTTCCACTGTTGTTTTCAGGTAATGAAGAGGTAGAGTTGCCTAAGAATGTGCTGCCCTGGGACATGCAAGTCCCTGAGGGTTGGACTGCCCACTAGGAGTCCGACTCGCCACCGCAGTATTGATGTGTGCTGCTAGAGTGATGGTTTTTCGGGCAGGATCCATTACTACGATGTATCATCGAGCTTGTAGCTCCTTATCATTAATTGCTTCCGCTGTGTTTTTCAAAAACATTATGAACTTGTAATATTCCGCTGCACTCTAATGACTTAATGATGAAATATTCAACTTAAATTCGATCAAATGTTGTATTATCATGTGTCTGCGCTATTAGCACCGTTGGGACCTCGATCCTCCGGGAAGGGGCACCACAGCTGGTATCAGAGCTAGGTTCCATGATAATACAACAAATAAATCGTATTTTCAAAAACCATGATGTTATGAGTGAGGATACGTTAGTATTGCCCCTAGTAGATAATAGGGTGGTGACAAAGCTAATCTGGGTTATGTTTGTTTACATTATTCCATCTACGGCTTCTTCAAACGAAGGTACGTGCGTGCTTAACTGACACGCGTGATATCGGTGTCTGTGCTCGCAGGCGGATACGAGACACTGTTGGCTCGTGACTTATCACGGGGCGATCCTTTTCTATAGATCGTTACTAGTAGAACTGTGCTTCTTTTCGTAGTTTATTTTGAATTTGATGTATTGTTTCTACAATGGATCTTCTGCAGGTACACTAACACTGTTAGTATAACATTTAGAATGACTTACGTGTTGAGTGCGGGTCGTCACCACATATTTGTGACGCTAAGTCTCGGCAAATTACGTGTTGAGTTGTGAGGAACGATAGGTTAATAAAATGGCACTTTCTGCATCATGCATCCCTTTTAACTAAACTAAAATATGTTCTCGTCTTGCTCACCAACCTCTGGATACTAAATCTCTAGAGTTGTTCAACATAAAAATTCGAAATACAAGACCAAATTGTCAAGATAATAAGAATTTGTACTGAATTTAGCTATCAACTTCAAAAATTCACAACTAAAGTTATACTTCGGATTTTTAGGTGTTTGAACCCAATTTGGAAATCCCTAGAAGTCTATTTTCATCTCCAATAGGTTTCACCAATTTACTGGTTTCCCTCTGTCCAGTAGAGCCAAAACATTAAGCCTCTGTCAATCTGAAACAGAATCTGCCAACCCGAATTTGCAAAATTCATAACTCCAGATTTACTTGGAATTGTTTAGAGTGTAAATACAATCTGGATAGCTATGAAAGTGTACTATAACATGGATCCAAGACCAAATCTTTGAGACCTTGTTTTCTGATTCAAAATATCCACTTTTCTGACTGTGGTACAGTCAAGACAGAATCCATTTTAAAACCCATTGCCGTATTATTGCCCCTTGAGGCTAGAAAATGTGCACTAAAACTTTGTTTCTGTATTTCATAGCACTTATATGAAATGCATTGTTACTCATGGAACAGTATACTCACCATTGGGTTTATGTTCCAGATGGGTGACCACGGTTTTGAGGAGCTTTCACACGACGGGTGGTGCTACACCACCGGTCTCCACCACCGTGGCTTTCCTACACTTTTGTGGGATCTTCTACGCTTGTTGGGCTACGACAAGCCGCCCTCCTACAAGGGTCGCGAGGTCCATCGTCATGGCGTGACTCTTGCTGAGGTGCACATCAGCGTGCCCACACACCCGCGCAACCTCGACATGGCGGGTATGGAGAGCACGGCGACTTGTGGGAGCCTTCATGAGGGCTTGGAGAGAGTCGCCCATAGGGCTCTCACCCACTTCTGTGGGCGCCACACGACAGCGCTCTCTGGGACCCCGTTTGAGATGATCCCCATGTGGCACCAGGCCAACCGGGTCTGACAGAGGCGCGTGAGGCGCATTGGCCGCAATGACTACCCGACGTACCACGCGGGGTACCACCGTGTGTCCTACTACTCCGAATACCTCCTCAACTAAGATGAGGAGGCTAGCAGCCATAGCAGGATCATACTGGCTGAGGCCGAGCAGGTATGGGTTCACAGGAATGACCTGCAGACACAGGATGACGCACAACA
>CM064434.1:18456028-18906028 GCA_032690845.1 Eleusine coracana subsp. coracana | reverse complement strand
TTATGTAGGAAACAAAGACGTCCTAGGGTTGGGGGCGACCAGGGGGGGCTGTAACACCCATTTTAAGAAAACAAATGGGTGTAGCCGTACATGTGTCCAGGATCAAGTTACACACACATACGGTACCTCATCAATGGTAAACAGAATAATTATCCATATCCTTTATTTATTACATCATATCTTTATTACAAAAGGACCCATGGGTCTAGAAGAAAATTACATCAATGCAGCGGAAAGTATCTAGCGTAGACATCCCAAACTCCACAGGCATCGGAGGATCATCGCCTAGTACTCGCTTCCTTCCTCTTAGTATTGGCTCCAATCTTCTCCTTGCGCTGAATATCAACGTGGTATAGCAAGGGTGAGTACATGTCGTACTCAGCAAGTGGGGGAAAAGATGACATGGGGCTATAGTCAAGAGAAGGCTTTATATAGTGGGTTGCATGAGCTTTTAATTAACCTAAGCATCCTATTTACTAAGTGGGGTCATCCCACCCCTACTTTCACAAGGTGCTGTACTAACCAAGTCTCAATCCATCCCACCTTTCCAACCATACCAACCCATCCCCAACTAATCTTGTGAGGATTCAAGGCCGCTCTTGACCGTGAGCACGGCTATCATGATAGTTTTGATACTCTGCAGAGTTTGTACCACTTTACCCACAAGTCTTGATTCCCTTGGTGCCCGTGGACGCGACCCACATTACACACTTCCTTTGGTGTGTGGCAGGGTTTCACTACGAGGCTTTTCCAAAGGGTCTCCCAGTACATGCTAGCCACTAAGGTTCCACTCCCGTCCATAAGTGATAGCCCTTCAACAAGCAGCTCATCACCCCGGAAGCCCCCTCTTGAGCCATTCGGATACAAGGATAGTCCTCTCGACTTCCATTCCCCGCTGCACCAAATGCTGCACTGACACTAGGAGAACATCTAATTACTAGGCCAAGCCTTACCCATGTCGGTCTTGTGTTGGCACTATTTTCCTGGGTTGTCACTCCAAGAACCGGTTCCTAGGATCTACAACAAGCCTACCACCACAAGCATGTGCCCACGGCACCACATCCTTTCCACTTGGCTTGCATAGATCCCTAAGCCATGTTACTAAAAGATTTACCAAACATATCCCACGTGACATTGTTCATTAATATTAACCCACATCTCATAAGCCACCTTAAGCATTTTCTACCCACAATTCACCCATTGGTTCAAGGCGACAAGGAACAGGGTAAAAACAATTACTAAGGAAAACCCTAACAATAGGTTCCCAATAAATTGACACAAGCATGCAATTCTATAGTAACATTTCAATAGGTGTAATATGCATCAAGGACACTTGCCTTCGTCCTGCGCAGAAGGCTGCTCTAACCCTTCAAATTCCTGCTCTTGAAAATCCTCATAGGGTGGTCCTTGTGTATGCTCGCCTTTATGTAACGCCATACCAATACAAGCAAAACATACAAAATCAATACACTATATGCAACAGAGGAAAAACAGTATGTAGATGCAAGGGATGCAAAGGTTATGCTCCTACGAGAATTTTGGCGCAAGAATCACCTAAATTGGAGTTATGAGTAAAAAGTTATGCTAGTTTGAAGTTTTAGGGGCAAAAGGGTAAAAACTGAGGCTTTTAAGGACCTATGTGTAATTTTATAAACTTACAGGGACTAAAGTGTAAATTATTAGGGCTGAAAAGTAGTTATAAAAGTATAAGGTTGTTTTTGCAAAAATTTCTAGGACTCAACATAATTAATACTAAGTGCAGGGGTTTAAGTGTAAAAAGACAGGACCAAAATCTAATTAAAATTAAGTACAGGGATGTTCCTGTAGAAATTTAAGGCTAAAATAATATTTATACAATTAATAAGGATTAAGGTATAATTTTAAAATAATTCTAGGGACTAAAACATAATTAAGATCAGTCCAGGGGTGTTTTATAAAATTACAAGGTCAAATAATAATTTAAATAATGCATAGGGGTGTTTCTGTAAATTTTTAGGGCTAAAATAATATTTATACCATTAATAATTTAAAACAATTCTAGGGGTTTTCTACAATTTATAGGGCAAAAATATAATTTCTTAAAGGTATAGGGGCTTTTTGTAAAAATGTAGTGCTAAAAATAATTATTATAAAGTTCAGGGGCCTAAAAACAAATTTTTATTTGTTCTGCACAAAAACAGGGACCTAAACCTGATTTTAGCTAAGCACAGGGGCTAAAATGCAAAACTGCCATAATATCCAGGAATTAATTGAATTAATTTTAAACTAGAAATGCGTGGACCGGGTCAATAGGTTCTGTGGACCATTGGTCCACTGGTTCTCGGTGGACCGATTACATAACCCGAAGGGGTATGTAATCTGGACGGTTGGATCAAGATCCAACGGCCAGAATTAAAGGGCGGGGGAAGGTCGTCGCCGGCGGCCGGTTAGGCGGCGGCGCGCGGCGGGGCTCGCCGGAGACCGGCCGGAATGGCACTCCGGTCGGCCATTCCTCGCCGCGAGAGTCCCGGGAGAGAGAGGGGAGGGAGGGGAGTCTCACCGGCAGGTCGCGCGGGTGCGGGAAGGCCGGGAGGGGGTCGGCGGCGCGGCTCGGTGGCGGCGGTGGTCGGAGCTCGGTGGGGGAGGTCGTCCGATGGTCGCGAGCAAGCGGAAGAGAGCGGAGGAGCGGCGGCGGAGCAGGGCGGTGCCGAGAGGGTGCTTTATAGGCGCGGAGGCGGTCGAATTGAGCCGGCGCGGGGCTCTCCGGCCATCAATGGCCACTAGCGCCATTGATGCGCGCGGGGGGTTCGTAACGGCCGAAACGGCTGAAAGTTAGGGGGCGAAGGGAAGTGGAGGCGGTCGCGCGTGCTCGGGCGCCGGTTTCGGGAGTCGGGGAGGTCGGGGGGGGGGGGGGGGGGGGGAGGGGGATCGACGGCGGCGGCGTCGGTTTCCGGCGACGGGAGAGAGAGAGGCGGAGGAGGGGATGACAGGCGGGGCCCGCGTGTCAGTGAGAGAGAGAGAGAGAGAGCGCGGGAGGAGCGGGCCGCGCGCGCGTTGGGCCGGCCGGGAGAAGCTAGGCCGTGCGGGGGAGAAAAAGGGGAAAGAAAAGGGAGGGGGGGGCGGCCTGGCCGGCTGGGCCGGAAGGAGGAGGTGGGGAGAGGGGAGGGGTGGGCTGAATGGTGGGTTTCGGCCTACTGTTCTAGTTCCTCCTTTTCTTTTCTTTTTCTTCTCAATTCTTTTCCTTGTCTAATTCCTATTCTAATTCTATTCCTAATTTTCCTGGTAAATAAATAATAATTAAACTAAATGCATAATGCAATGAAAATCTATATGAATATGACATGTTATGCAATTGCAATAATTTAATTTAATTTATTATAAAAAACAATTTGTCCTAGGTTATTTAATTAAACTCCTAAATGCTAATAGTTGGCATTTTTAGAATTTGCAAAAGTAGGGTGTTACAGGGGCGCCCACAACATGGGCTTAAGGCCCGACACGGTACATGGCCAAGTTGGCCCAAAATAGGTGGCACAGCACCTTGTCATGGTCACATATTATGACTCACGACCCTTCTAGAGCTAGGACTAGAACCAAAATGACGGCGGCGTCGTCCCCTTTCCAACGCATCAAAGAACGCCTTGTTTGGATGTCGGATGTGGGAGATATCATCAAAACCATGAAGGGGTGTCGGCTGAATCCGAGACGAACGCGGCGATCGAGTTGGTGACGACTTGTAACTTGGGGAAGGCCATGATATGCGCGTATCCAGCATGGTGATGTCCTCATCAGAAGAGGAGGTGGTTCAAGAACCTTCTTTGAGTGCGGTTACCCGGGACACTTTATTGTTGGCTGTCCCAAGAAGAAGAAGAATGCCAGGTACCACTACAACAACACTAAAGACTTCGAACAGAAGAAGAACCACTTCTACAAGAAGGCCAGGAACTCGAAGAAGTTTGCCAAGGCCATCGCACGCGCCTACGTTGCCGCCTTTAGCGATGTCGACCTCACATCAAGCGAAGGACTTACAAGCTCGGAGCAGGAGGTTGAGAAGCCACGAGTCAAGATGAAGGATGATTTCACCGGGCTTTGCTTCATGGTAAAGAATGATCACGACACCGATTCTGGCTCTGACTCTGACACAAGCGAGCTACCTCCTACTCTTGATGAGCTCTCTTCCGAACTTGATCATTTGCGCGATGTTTTGATCATGAAAGATGATAAGCTTCACAATGTTGTATGTGAGAGTAGAAAGCTTAAGTCAAAATTGGAGAGTGCTGAGTATGAGATCATTTCGCTTAGGTCTAAGCTTGCTAGTAATGACACTGCTATAGAGTGTGAGTCTTGTCAAGTTGTGATGAATGATCTTGCACAGACGGAAAATGTGCATGCTCAAATTGCCAGTCAGCTTGAGAGTTCCCTTAAAGAACTTGATGAATTCGAGGTTAGACCAACTCTTTTGGGTGTATGTCAAAAGTGCCCCAAGCTCACCAGTGAGTTGGAAGCTCAAACCCTCAAAGTCAAAGAGCTCGAGTCCAATCTGTTTCATGAGACTCGCTCGAAAGTTCTCCCACCACCATGTGTAGTGTGTGGTTCTCTTAGTTGTTTCCACTCGCTCAAAAGTTCTCCCACCACCACTATCGATTGATCACCCTAGCTATTTCATGAGACTCGCGCGAAAGTTCTCCCACCACCTTATCGGGCCCGAATCCGTAGCTCTAGCATCATCGATTTGAAAGATTTCTCAAGTTTCCCCATTTTGGTGTTCTTGGCACAATATCTGAAGTTCGTGATGGTTCCTAGAGCCAATAAGGTGGATCTTCTAGGAGTAGGGTCGTGATGAGTTGAGGATTGACTGGTCCAAAAATCACATTATTTGGAGTTTGTTTGATTTGTTTTTGGTCAAGTTTTGCCTAATCCTAAATCCTTTCTCTGTTCTGTCGGGGGTCAATCGGTAGTACCGACGACCAGAACCGGCACTGCCGGTGGGACTGAACCCTGCACACATTACTTGGAGTTTGTTTGATTTGTTTTTGGTCAAGTTTTGCCTAATCCTGAATCCTTTCTCTGTTCTGTCGGGGGTCAATCGGTAGTACCGACGACCAGAACCGGCACTGCCAGTGGGACTGAACCCTGCACCAACACTGCCAATGGGTGTGAGCGGTAGTGCCGATGGTTGTGATCAGCACTGCCGATGGTAGTCCAGAGAGGTCTATCTTGTGTGTGTTTCTGACTATTTCGAGTCTTTGCAGTTCTCCTTTGTTTTGGTTGTGTTCCGCTACTGTTGTTGATCACTCCTAGGAATAACACATCACAAGTTGGTGTGTGTGGCCTTGGTGATTGGTTTAGAGGTTGGCTCGAGTTGTAATTGGGACATAGGCCAAGTTCTTGTTAAGAATTTTAATTTGCTCGATGCGCTCCGACTATTGCTTTCCTGAGTTGTGAGAATCCCGCACCGGCACTACTGATGGGAGTTACCGGCACTACCGATGGTAGCGGTCAACACTGCCGAAGGTAGTCCAGTGAGGCTTGACATGTGTGCGTTCATCGACTATTTCGAGTCTTTGTAGGTCCTCTTAGTTTCTGCTGTGTTCCACTGCTGTTCTTGATCACTCCGAAGGGTAGCACATTACAAGTTGGTGTGTGTAGCCTTGGTGATCGGTTTAGAGGTTGGCTTGGGTTGTAAGTAGGACATAGGCCAAGTTCTTTAGCAGAATTTTCATTTGCTCCCATTCAAACCCGTCCCCACCCCCTCGCCCCCTCCGGTCGCCTTCTCGGTCCTTCACATATTTCACTATACTTTGTCCGGGAGGAGAAAACGCCATCATGGTGAAGTGTTTTTGTAAAACCGACTGGGTCAGATGATCAGCCTAAAAAATGACCCCGGTTAACCAGCTGGGTGGCTGATTTCTACCGTTTATGACTCTATCAGCCGGTTCCTGATTTTAGCCTGAAAACAACCCTGGTTAACCACCCAGATAGCTGATTTCTGCTGTTTATGAC
The DNA here is from genome assembly GCA_032690845.1 of Eleusine coracana subsp. coracana. Taxonomy (NCBI): domain Eukaryota; kingdom Viridiplantae; phylum Streptophyta; class Magnoliopsida; order Poales; family Poaceae; genus Eleusine; species Eleusine coracana. The sequence continues at coordinate 18,900,046 of CM064434.1, read as the reverse complement.
ACTGTCAACTCGTTCCTGATTTCAGCCTAAAAACAACCCTGTCGGCCTGTGAAAACGGCTGTTTCACAGTCGTGGGTGTTTCTTCATGTTTTTGCATATTTTGGCTCTCTTATGCCAACAAACACATATTTCACCAAAACTCATGGAACTTTATTAGTTTAACCAAAAAATTTATTAAACTTTGGTCTTTAACTTGTATTTCCCGATCAGTTGGTGGCTGATTCTGAGTTTTATCGGCTGCCAACACCTCCCCAAGATTAAACCTTTGCTCGTCCTGAGCAAATTAAAACTTAGAGATGATGGATCAGTAGTTGCTTCAATATTAGCGTTCTACAAGTGTCAAGTGCACAAACACATACTCTAACACAATATGGGTAAGTGTAAACCAGCACAACTTGGTCACTAAGTCATTCTCATTGTACAATGGAGCTTATTGGCATTTTATAACCTTGTCATAAGTGGTTGATGTCTAGAACATCTAGTTTGGACTTTGTCATGCAATTTCCTATTCGATCATGAGTCCAAGGTTTTTGTAATGCTACATAGGATTGGAAATATTCACTCTTGGTGCAATCTCTCACTATGGCTCTCATCTCCCAAAGGGTGTATTTCCTTACCAATTGCTCATCCTACTTTCTAAAAGTTTGGCTTAAATATGTGGAGTTTAGTAGGATATCACATTTAGCATGCATATATTGTTAAGCTAAGAGATGATCCTAACAAAAGACATTGCACTTCCTTATTCCAATCATTTAGAAATAATGTCTAGGGGAGAGGGATAGAATGGAGTCATGCGAAGGATTGGGCTAGCACAATTACAAAGGTCTTGGGTGTAGATTTATCCCAAAGACTAGATTTTTGTGCTAGAGGAAAAATATGGTCCTTTTACATTTGCTCAAAGAAAATTTTATTTTTGATCCTTGAAGTTTTTTGATATAGCACATCCATGAGAGCTGATAAATTTTTCCTTTCATTTTCTTTCTTTCTTTCTTCTTTTGCTTCTTTCTTCCAGTCACATGGTGTGTAAAGAGGCTAAATCAATGGTTCAAATATTTTTGCAAACTTTTTCTGAGCAATTGGGGGAACCATAATCCTTTAATTGGATCAAATTTCTGAGCAATTGGGGGAACCATAATCCTTTAATTGGATCAAAGGCTTGCAAATAGAAAGATTTTTGGTTGGTATGCTTGGTGAAGTGGATGCATGATTCGGATGTGGAAACCGCATAACCAAGCATGATTAGTTTGAGAACTCAAAGATAACGTGAAGGAAAATGATTGGCTTTGCAAGTGTAAGTCCCACATAAGGACTAAATCCTAACTAAACTCAATGAATGCATAAATGGCGTAGACATGGTTTTGATACTTAATGAGAAACCATGTGGAGATGTGATGAGGACATCACTCCTAAGGATATATGCAACACTCCTCCAATTTTGGACTTGCAAGGTCCAATGACTAGAGCTCGTGCACGACGACTAAATTTAGAGCTGAGCTCGTTCCTACATTCTTCATTATATGTCACTTTTGAGAATGATTTACTACCTAATGATTATATTATAATTAGGAACCATGGAGAGGACCAGGAGATGATGGGAGAAGGACTTGGAGATGTGGAGGACCAACAAGGACGTGGAAGCCAAGGTGGAGGCCCAACCAAAATCGAGTTCGAGTCTGTTTTGGGGCTCAGGACTAGTCTGCACTAAAACGGATGCCCAAGACACATACGGACTCGGATTTGGACGTTCTACATATGCACGGAAATATAAGAAGAAGACCTTTGCAATGCTGCCGGTCTCATATCAAAATTTGTCCGGAATCATCAGGAATCGTCGAAACAAGAGAGAGTCCAGAATCTGTTTCGGTGCTGTGTCGCCTATTTTTGGCCTTTGGGCTTTGTATCTAGTTGAGTCCAAGTAGGGGTGCGTCCAGAGGGTTTTGCACGACCCTAGGGTCTTCATATACAGCCGCCGTCGCACCATTAGGGTTTGGGTTTTGCTTAGATTATTCTGTTCATAACAGTTTTACCGTCATCATGGTTTGTGAGACCCCAACTTCATGAGATTCATAATACATCTGCAATTGTGTTGCTTTCTTCTTTTTTCTTGCTTGTGTTCTTGATTCGCAGGCAGGGATTAGCCTTCTCGGTGAGGTCAATCGTTTTAGGACGGTTGATAACCAGAGGAGACGTCATGCTGCGATTGCGGGGTTTAGAACGTGCTGTTCTGAAGCCGGATCGATTTGTGTGTCGCCTCCGACCAAATCAACGTATCCAGAACCTTTCGGAAGATCGGGAACCCTTGTCCACATCAAGATGTGCCACGGTTTGCAATATATGTGATGAGTAATTGACTTGAGCAGATTTGGTGTTTGAGTTGAAATGCAGGAATCTGGGGATTGCATGAGTTTGTGCATGTCATGGTTTTGACTAACCGGAGTTGGTGGAGGAATTGGTGATGTTGCAGGAGTTGGGAAATGTGTTTGCTTGTCTCATGATATGTAGGTCATTAGAGTCGACTTGGCGGTCAACGGCGAGAGGATCGGGCACAAGTAGGGGACTTGGGGTTGGACGATCGGGATGTCGTGCGAAGTCAACGGTTATCCATACCATACATGTGGAGAGGCAAGAAGCACGGACAGTTTCACGGTTGAGCCTCAAAACCATGGTGGTGATGAAGACGGCATGTTGACCAAGTCAAGGCGAGCAGGATGCTGGTGCAAGTGACAAGGGGGCCTGATGGACAGGGATCGGGAGAGACTTGCCGATGGTCAGGATCGCAGGACAAGGTTAGACGCGTCAATATCGAGAAGTCGCGCTTTGAGAAGTGTGCAAGGGAGTTTCCTGATTTGGGCCTCAAAACCGGTGGCGGCAGTTGGTGGTGCACGTGGCACCATCATGGAGCTTGCGTTGAGGCAAAGCAAAGTTGTGAAGGGTCCGATGGCATTCGGGCGACAAGGAGAAAGATGGATGATTATGCCTCTGGTGGTAGGTGGGTGTGATATGTAGGTCAAGGGTAGTGTTGTCATGTGGACAATAGACTATGGGCCTATAAAAGGAGAGGTAGGGCTGGTGGAAGAGGAGCGGAGAGTGTGTGTGAGAGACATCTCTTGCTCTTCCAAATAGTGGGAGGAAGAGCGTGGCTTCCTAGCCTTGTACCTATGGATCTTATAAACATGTTTCCATGATATGAGATTTATTTTTGTGCTCAAGATCTTCATCTCTCCCTAAATCCCGAATTTATCTTTTTCCCTATTTTTGGAGCTATTTTTTTGGTAATTTTCAATCTCCTTTTTGGATGAGTTTTTGGGGTGGATTTCTTGGGGAACTTTGTGTTGTCATGACCTAAAACAATCCTACATAGGTCCATGAACAAATCAATAGCTCTAGCACCTTCGATTTGAAGGATTTCTCAAGTTTCCCCTTTTGGTGTTCTTGGCACAAGATCTGAAATTCATGATGATTGCTTGAGCCAATTGAGTGGATTTTCTAGGATTTGAGTCATGACGTGTTGAGGATTGTCTGATCCAGAAATCGCATCATTTCGAGTTTGTTTGATTAGGTTTTGACCATGTTTTTGCCTAATCCCAAAACTTTTTCCTGTTCTGTCAGGGTCGATCAGCACTGCCGACGACTGGGACCTATGGGTCATCTGAATCCCACACCCGCACTACTGACAGGCCTTACTGGCACAACCGATGGCTCGGATCGGCACTGTCGGTGGTAGTACAGTAAGGTCTGGTTTTCATGAGGTTCTTGACTATTTCGAGTCTTTGCAGCTTCCCTTTCTTACCGTTGTGTTCCATTGCTATTGTTGATCACTTCGAAGGGTAGCACATCACAAGTTGCTATGTGTAGCCTTGGTGAGAGGTTTAGAGGTTGGTTTGGGCCATAATTGGGACATAGGACAAGTTCTTGAGAAGAATTTTTATTGGCTCCCATTCACCCCCACCCCCCTGGTCGCCTTCTCGGTCCTTCAATTGGTATCAGAGTCAGTTTGATCACTAGTTGACCTTCACCGGCTTTGTGATCTGAAGGCGACATGGAGAAGCGTGCGGGCAAGCTCTGGATGTTCGATGGAGAGGACTTCCCCTACTGGAAGTCGCGGACCTAGGCTTTTCTGCTGAGTCAAGGACGTGCTATCTGGGACATCATCGAGCAAGAATACAACATACCTGCCGACCTCTACACCGCTCTAGTAGGTGAGTTGAACAGGTACGAAAAAAACTCCAAAGCTATTAATATTCTGCTCTCTACACTTTGTAGGAGTGAACATGATCGCATTGCACACCTTGACACTGCTCATGCTATTTGGGATAAGCTTTGCATGTACCATGAGGGTACCGATCAAGTCAAGTCTATGCGTAAGGATTCTTACAATAGACAGTACCAAACTTTTGCACAAAAACCTGGCGTGTCACTAGATGACACCTTTCATAGGTTTGAGGCAATTGTGTGCAACTTGCGGGCTTGTGGTAACCTTGTGTACAATGATAATGATAGAGCTAAGCAACTACTGTACTCACTTGATGAAAATGTTTGGGGGGTTGAAATTGCTACTCTAGAAGAAACTGCTGACTTCAACACCTTAAACTGTGAGCAACTATATAGCAAGCTAAAATCTCATGAACTGTTTAGGAAATCTCATCCTAATCATGTTAATCCAGCTTCTAGCATGGCCTTGCTTTCTACCTCTCAGAAGGGTAGTCACAGTGATGCTTCTTATGGAACTAACCCCTCACTTGACAAGTCTTCCTTGGAGTTTGCTCTGTCTTCTTTTGTTGCAGCTTCCGATGAACAGATAGAGTGCATTCCTGACAAGGAGTTGTCCTTGCACACAAGGAAGTTCAGGAAGTTCTACAACAATCACAAGGAGAGAAGAAGAGGTGGCTCAAGAACCTGCTTCGAGTGTGGTGACCCGGGACACTTCATTGCTGACTGCCCAAGAAGAAGAAGAAGGTCGGGTACCGTGACAACAACATTGAAGACTTCAAGCAGAAGAAGAATCGCTTCTACAAGAACGACAAGAACTCCAAGAAGTTTTCTAAGGCCATTGCACGCACTTGCATTGCCTCCTTGAGCGATGTTGACCTCACATCAAGCGAAGGCCTTACAAGCTTGGAGGAGGAGCTTGAAAAGCCACGGTCAAGAGGAAGGATGATTTCACCAGGCTTTGCTTCATGGGAAAGAATGACCACAACAGTGACTCTGGATCCAACTCTGACACAACCGAGGTACCTCCCACTCTTGATGAGCTCTCTTCTGAACTTGACCATTTGCGTGATGTTCTGCTCATGCAAGATGATAAGCTTCGTAGCGCTGTTCATGAGAGTAGAGAACTTAAGTCTAAGTTGGAGAGTGCTGAATATGAGATCACTTCACTTAGGTCTAAGCTTGCTAAAGATGACATGGCTGTAGAGTGTGAGTCTTGTCAAGTTGTGATGAATGATCTTCCACAGAGGGATAGTGTGCATGCTCAAGTTGCCAGTCAGCTTGAGAGTGCCCTTAAGGAGCTTGATGAATTCAAAGCTCGACCAACTCTTTTGGGTGCATGTCAGAAGTGCCCCAAGCTCACAAGTGAGTTGGAAGCTCAAACCCTCAAAGTCAAAGAGCTCGAGTCCAAGCTGCTAAATCAGACTCGCTCTAAGGTCTTTCCACCACCATGTGAAGTGTGTCTCTCTCTTAAGGACAAGCTTGTAATCACTACGGAGGAGAAAAAGTCCTAGTATAAGAAAATGACTATCTTATCTCTAGACTCCAAAGAACCCTAGTGAGTGAGGAGAAGATTGAGAGTGACTTGGCAAGAGTCAAAGAGAGTGCTAGTAGATCAACCTACAACTTGGGCTTGGGATTTGAGAGGTGTGATAAAGAGAGTGAAAATGTGGGTAAGTTTGTGCCTAGCTCTAGCTACAAGGATGAGGAACAATCCATCAAACCCACTGACACATACTATCCACAAAACCCCAAACCTTCTTTCAACCCAAAGCAAACAGAGAAGCCAAAACCCAAACCTCCTGTGCAAACAAAGCCTAAACATGAGAATGTCTATATTTGCATGTTCTGTGGTCGTAAGGGTCACTTGGATGAATTCTGTTATAGGTGTAAGAGGATTGAGAGGATGCAAGCTGAGTTAACTAGAAATGTGTGTCATGATGATTTTCTTGACTTTCAGTCTCGCTCCTTTTCTCGTGCCTATCGTGGACAGGGTCATCCCTCATATGGCTTTGATTCACGAAATAGAGGCTTTGCGTAGCAGCACTTTGGCACCCCACGTTTTCCCCATCGTGGTGAGCATCATTCATGTGGATTTGGTTTTCACACAGATGGTTTCTATCCTCACAACCCAAGGTTTCGAGACGCTTTGACAGGCCACGTTTTCCCCATCATGGTTCTCATCCCATGTGTTCGAATGATAATGTGCAAAGAACTGTGATGAGTACTACCAGTCATATGGTGAAGTGCTAGATTCCCAAATGCTTTTTGACTAACCCCAGCACTGAGCCATCGACTTTTCCTTCTCGTTCTTTGTAGGTAGCAGGTGGAGGCCTAGAGAACAAATGGTTGATGTACTCCGGGTGTTCGCGTCACATGACCGGAGATGCAAAGTGGTTCTCCAGCCTCACTCCCTTGAAGCGCTGGGAGTATATGACCTTTGGAGATGACAAGAGAGGAAGAGTGAAGGCAAGAGGTGCGGCAAAGGTAAATGAAGAATTCACTCTCAAGGATGTTGGGTTGGTTGAGCATCTCAAGTACAATCTCCTCTCTGTCTTTCAGTTGCTTGATGTTGGTTTGGAAGTGCGCTTTAAGAAAAATGCTTCTTGTGTTCTTGATTCGAATGGCTCTTTGGTTTGTGGGATTTGTAGCATTGTGAAAGTTTTTCAGCCTGATTTTGCTGGTTCACCTAGTTCTCACAAGTGCTTGTTTGTGTTGGCACTTCTTAATGTCACACCAAATATTATCTGGTAACAACGCTTGAAGTGTTGATTGACGTTTGTTATGCTTTAAGAGAAGAGTGAACCAATCCGCAAGCGCACGGATTATCTATTGTAGCATTTCACCTAGGAGTATTCTAAGGTATCATATTTATTTTCATCAGGGAAGCTAGGCGTAAGAGTATCTTGGTTTAACAAAGATATGACTATAATAGTAATACCAACTAACCAAAGACAGGGGTAAAGATATTCAATGTTAAATAGGGGAGCAGTGATACAGGAGAAATCCACATTAAGATAGATAAAAGAGATCAATTAAGCTAGCTGGGAGGACAGCGAGTCTATGTCTAAAATTCCTAAGATAAACTTTCCTAAATCTAGTCAAGCGTCAAAATTCTTAGTTACTTAGGTTGAGCGCTTGCACCAAATCCATGGTACAACCTCAAGTCTTTCACCAATAAACTTACTTCAGGGCATGACAATGATCCACTAATAGGGTCGGTAACTAACCTCGTGCACTATTGGGCACGTTACCGCTAGACAACCCTGCTCGAGACTTCCCGAACGTGGTGGATTACTAAAGGGATGGACATGGCTGTCACCACCTAACGCCTACCACATAGCCTGTGCAAATGAATGCAAATTCAGCTAGTGTTAACTTAGGGCGCCTACGCCTTCACTAGATATTCTTTCGTTGGCCTAGCGGATGAATAGCCGGGGAATAACCAAGTCTAAGTTCTATTTGAGAACCAAACTTAATTAAATCCTAGCCGGGAATCCGGTAAACTATGCTTCAACAATCTTTCCCGATAATTGTAATTTGAGGAAATTGACTAAGTAAAGATAAATACTTGATAAGATAAATAAGGAAAAGATAATTGTATTTAATAAAAGATAAGTCTCATAAAAGGAGAAAAGATACAAGAGAGCTCATACCAAGACTTCGAGATGATTTCTAGAATATTCAGCTAAGCTCCCGACTAGACTCTAACTCTCAACTAACTAACATACTCTACTAGTAAGAAAAGTAGTGGGAAATGAACTTCAATGTGCTTTATTTACTTGCCCTTCATTTCTGCCGAATTCCCCGTCTATTTATAGGGGGCGAAGGCTTGGTGGGTACTTCAAGGTGGAGGAGAGTCGGTGGGCAAAAATTCCTCCACCGGTTGACGGCATTGGCCGGGCGGCCGCACATGCCGGGCGACGTGGCAGGTCGGGCGGCAGGGAGCGCCGGGCGGACCTTAGATTTGGTCGGTTTCTAACCACCTTCCCTCGGACGGCTTAGATTTCGTCCGGATAATAGTTGTTGGGTCGGTTCTTGATCGCCTTATCCACTTGGCGTCGGTTGGCATAATGGGCCGAGTGGGTTGGACACCCCAGGAGGAAAATCCCAGGTCGGGCGGCGGTCCCTTTTGGGTGCTGACCCCCTCCGGGTCATATTTTCACTTGTCCATGTTGTGCCACATGGATACCTCCTTTACTTCTCCACTTTTAACCCTCCTTAGTCCAGGAATGGAAAACGGCCTTATCTTGGAGTGTTTTGCAGGGTCTACCGGGTCGGATGATCGAACGGGAGATGATCCCGTCTGATTGGACGGGTGGTCGTCCGACCGGTTGATTAGGCTTCCGGCCTTCATCCAGGTGATCACCTTGATCATCCAGCTTGGTGATGATTTTGGCCTCATACGACCCTGTTAGCCGGCTGTTTTATGGCAGGATCACCTTGATCATCCAGCTTGGTGATGATTTTGGCCTCATACGACCCTGTTAGCCGGCTGTTTTACGGCAGGATCGACCGACGGGGCATTTCTTCATGTTTTTACATAATTGTGCCCCTTTTGAACCTGCAAACACATATTCCACCAGAACTCGTGGTACTTCATTAGTTTAAGCAAGTTTTTATTTAGACCTTAGTCTTTACCTTGCAATTCCTGACCGGTTGGTGGCTGATATTGGGTTTTAAGAGGCACCAACACCTCCCCATGTAGCAGAGAATTCATGTTTGATTCCTTTCTTGTCACAGTATTCCTCCACTGTGGTGTTCTTGAACTCCATCCCATTGCCACTCCTTATCTTCACAATGCTAGCATTAAATTTATTCTTTGCTCTCTTGGTAAACTTTCTGAAGATACCACTGGCTTGAGATTTGTCCACAAGAAAGAAGGTCCAAGTGTATCTCGTGAAATCATCAACAATCACCAAGCAATATAGATTGCCTCCTAGACTCTTGTAGTGTGTTGGCCCAAACAAATCCATGTGCAAGAGCTCTAGAGGTCGAGATGTAGACATGAATGACTTGGTGGGATGTGAAGAAGCAACTTATTTTCCTGCCTGACAAGCACTGCACAGTTTGTCCTTCTCAAAGGCCACATCCTTGATTCCTTCTACTAGATTCCTCTTGACAGTCTTCTTGAGCTGATTCATTCTAGCATGTGCCAGTCTTCTATGCCACAACCATCCCTTGGATGCCTTAGTGAATAGGCAAGTGCTTGGTGGCATATTGCTTGACTTGAAGTCCGTGACAAACAAGTTCCCATGCCTTACTCCATGAAATACTAGCCCTCTCTTGGCATTCTCAATCTTTGCACCGTCCTCATCAAAAGTGCACTTGAAACCCATGTCATAGAGTTGACCAATAGACAAAAGGTTGAAATTGAGGGTTTCCACGAGAAAGACCTTGGAGAGATGGAGGTCATTTGTGATGGCCACCTTGCCTGAGCCTCTAACTCTCCCCTTTGAGTTATCCCCAAAAGTCACCTTCTCACTATCTTCGTCTTCATCAATGGTAGTGGACATGGTTGGGTTCCCGGTCATATGTTGAGTGCACCCACTATCAAGAATCCAATGAGTGCCTCCACTCTTGTAGTTGACCCTGGTGGTAGCCACGCATTAGAGGAAGAAGGGTTAGTATCCAAAGCATTACTTGAATAACTAGCACTAACCTCATCGTGTCGAATAATAAGACCATCCTCATAGATAGGGATTCTTGCAATCCGATCCAGTAGTCTTCTCCTAATGGGACAGTAAGGAGCACGGTACCTCCAATGTCCATGACCATCCCCCATGTGCACATTGTCAAGATTGATGTAGTAATGGGGAGGGTCATACAGTCCAGTGATGTGCTCAAGCACATGCCCCACTTGTGAATGGAGCACGAGTATCATCTCTATTGCTCTCTCAATTGAGAGCTCATGTCTCCTATTGACTACCTCGTCAAGTAAGAAACCCCTCTCAGGAGTTGTGACTTGTTGGAGGAGCTTGTCAATCACTTCATGTGGTGCAATCCTCCTAAGTCCCACAAAAGAGTTTATCCTACACACAAGATCATAGATACTCAATAGATTTTCACAAAGGTCAATATTTAGATTTCTCACAAATTCATCAAGTTCAAAGAAGAGATCCTATTGGTGAGCTCGACGAAGATGCCAAAGATGATCTTGTGGTGGAAGGAGTGGAGGAGATGGAGGTGCTGGAGCTAAAGCCGCAAGATTGATCATCTCAAATGATTGAGCGAGCATTGTTGTTGGTGCTCCCCCTACGCTAATGCTTGGTCCACTCGAGGTGCTTGGAGTAGAACTTGGAATGGCACTTGAGGTAAAGCTTGATGAAGCGCCCGATGAATGTCTTGCCTCGAAGGGGTTGTAGAAGTTATTGCAAAACAATCTTGTGGAGGGATCAAAGAAGTTTGATCTCGAAGCTACTTCTTTCCCTTTGCTTGAAGATGCTTCATGGTTTGTCTTGGATGTCTTCTTCCATGCCATGCTCGTGGTGATCTCCTCATCCTTGAAGAGTAGCTTAATTAGATCCTCGATAGAGAGACTCTTCTCCATGAGAAGGTCAAGTGTGACATAGAAGAGCTTGCTGCTTGAAAGCAAGGAGAGAATCTTCTCAACTATCACAATCTTGGGAAGCTCAAAAGAAGTTACCCCAATCCTGTCAACAATACCTCACAAGCGAATAAGAGAGTCAAGTAAGTCCTCATTGTCATTAGCATGAAAAAGTAAAGAACTCCTCAACAAGAGAACTACTAGCATGATCAATAGGAGGTTCACAAACATCATCAATACTAGTCATGCTAGTAGAGCAAGCAAGATCAAGAGACACATCATTACCAATTATCATATTAGGCACACTAGTAGAGCAACCTATCAAGTCATTGCTAGAAGAATCTAGTCACTCACTAGAACAAGGCACATCCACACAATCATCACAATCATCATACACATGATCATTGGTAAAGGTATTAGCAAAGTCTACAAGAGTATCCATCAACTCATCCGAAATCATGGCATTTAGGTAGCTTTTAAAGCAATCCTTCCATGAGCCATGACCCGGCCCCGAATGGGATGACATCCCAACTCAATACGTTCACTACTCAAGGCGATTAAGCCTTATAATGAGCACTTGGCTCTGATACCACTTGAAAGGACCGAGTGACCGAGAGGGGGGGGGGTGAATCGGGAACTCGCACTATGTACCAAATTTATCAATTCCTAAAACCGACCACTCAAAACAACTCCTACACAATCCTAGTGGTGATCACACTAGTAAGATAATGAACCTATGAAAGGAATAACAACCTAAGCATAGTAGTGAATCACACAAAGGCAATACAACTCCTATGCAATCCTAGTGATGATCACACTAGCAAGATAATAGTCCTATGGAAGGAACAACAAGCTAAGCATACTAGTGGATCACATAAAGGCAATATAACTCCTATGCAATCATAGTGGTGATCGCACTAGCAAGATAATAGTCCTATGGAAGGAACAACAAGCTAAGCATACTAGTGGATCACATAAAGGCAATACAACTCCTATGAAAGCTAGTTACCAAATATACTTGGAAGCAAACAACTAACTAGCAAGGAGTTCTACTCCAGCAAAGCTACTAGATCAACAAGCATATAGAAAGCATACAAGCATGAGTAGCACAGTACATACTAGAGTGATTAATCAAGCCAAAGCAACTCTTATACGTGCTAGTCATCAAGTATGAAGGCTAAGCACTACTAGCAAGTAAAGAAGCCAATTCATGCATGCCTACAATGTAGTCAACTAGAGCAAGGTAAGCACACGAGCAGGAATAGCATGGTATGTAAATGTGGAAAGTAAAGCATCATAGTAAGGAGTAGAGTAAGAGATGGCTCATGATTTATTCCTGAGGTCTTGGAAGGATGGTGCCTTCCCCTACTCCTCGTTGGACCACTCCCACTGGAGTCCCAGTCTCTCCCGCCACCAAGTAGAGTTCTCGCCCACGAGCCCGCAATCACTCCTCAAGTGAAGACACGGTGTGCGTCACCGCTGCACAAAGCACAAGCTCGCCTCCGTCGAGAACTTGTCGGACTCCCTGAGCCGACACGGGCACTCACTATTGATGCCCCTTGCACCGGCGGGCTCAAACCATGTACAAACGTGGGATGGCCTTCATAACAAATCACAATAGGCTCGATCACCGACACGTAACCGGTCTAGGTCTCACCATAGACCAAGAGTAACAACCTAGATCAGACCCTCAAGGACACCCTAGCCTTAGATGTGCATCAATGCTCATGTTACTCTCACTAGCACTCTCAAGATATCCAATATCCTCTGCTAGTGCTCCTCTCTTAGCCATTTGGCTCCCAATAGATGCTCCCAGCAATCCCAATGGCCAAAGGCAGTCTCCAAGACCCCATCAACGAGTTTATATAGGCTTCCAATCTCAAACTAGCCGTTGCTCCATGAAACAGCCTTCTGGACGTACTGACCTGACAGTCCGGTCATTGTTCAGACCAGACAGTCCGGTCTCCACCGGTCGACTCCTCCAGAGTCGTTGCTCACTATCCATTGTTTCCTCCATACTGACCAGACAGTCTGGTCAGTAGACAAGACCATCCAGTCTGTATAACCGTCAGACATGTCCGACACATCAGACATCATCGTCAGACTCTAGAATGTTGGCTTCCTCTCTGCACTATTCCTCAGCTGAACTGACCGTACAGTCCAGTCACCTGACCGTACCGTCCGGTCTCTATAGCTCCTACATAGTCAGATTCCTCACTCCTCACTGGAAGTCCCGGATAACTCCCCATAGTGACCATACAGTCCGGTCTCCACTGACCCCTCTGTCCGGTCTCTATGTCCAGAAGCCGAAACTTGTCGTCCTCGCTTGAGTTTGTTTCCCGGCTTCTTCCAACAGCTCCTTGGCTCCTCCACTGTCACCTAGTGCTTGTGATTTCACCGAGCAATCTTGGACATCACCGACTAGACATGACCTAAGAGAATGATCTAGACCCCCTTGATAGTCCGGTTTTTCCTATGGACTCAAAGCCCTAACAACTATTCAAGTGTTCCAAACACTTGCACCATAGCTTGTTCTCCGCTTTGATCCATCTCCATCAACCCTTGGACTCCATCAAGTTCACAAGCCTCCATGCTTCTGGTCATTATCATGAATTGCCAAGGACGTTGTTGACAATCATCATAAGATAGAAGAGGTTTCCTACACAAACAACACTTGTGTAGATATTAGTCACATTTCATGTTTGTCATTCATCACCAAAATAATCATACCTTGGGGTGACCTCAATGGTCATTAACCTTACAAGTCTACAACTCTTATTTTTTCTGATATTGCCCTCAAATTGAGAAACTACTGACCAGTAGTTATGATTTTAGATTATAAAATCTATATTGTTAGATCAAACTACTGACTGGGACCTCAGTGTTCAAACAGTGTTATGCACTGGTGTTGCATCAATATTGTCCTCAGTATTCCTAGCTTCATGTTCAGTTGTATTGTAGCTTATTACATTGTTCGTCGCTTCATTGGTCTTCTCTGCAAATATGCCTTCAGTGGTCCCTAATGGAATGCTGGTTTCATTGGTAGCAGTTGTTGGTCGTAACTACGCACCCACTTATATACTACAAGAGGACGGTGTACAATTATAGCACTTTTTCCCTTGAATTGAGTATTCTAAGGTTTATCGAATCCACTGGAACCTTAGGGATAATTAAACAAAGTTAATAGTAAAAGATCTAGTCAAAGCTACTATCAAATTCAAGTTGCAAGAGGGGAGATTGGCCAGCGCAAGGGTGCGTCAGGCAGCAAATCTGTTGTTGCGCTGATCGGCACAGGTGTTGAGCCGATCGGCACACTGGTGAATCTATCATCGCACCGATCGGCACAGTTGTTGAGCCGATCGGCACACTGATGAATCTAAGCCAAAGTGCGCCAGATACCTTGTAAGCCTAAGCTATTAAGTGAGTAGCCAAGTATCTACTAGTGAGATCATAACCAGAAAGTATAATCGAATAGCATCATAATGGGTAATTACATGGATCAATGAAAATCTATAATGAATAAGACCACCCTGCTTTCCGAGCGGCTCCCGATTCATCGCTGTCGAGAGGAAACCCTTAATCACGCGAGTAGCTTACCCTACTCAACTATCCAATAGTGTTGCGCAGGTCATCAAGCAACCATATCCAATGCAATGACCGACTACTATCATAATCACAACGATCAAGATAATATCTACTTACTTAGCCTAGAACTAAGCCATTGGAATAAGGATATGCATTTTTATAGAATCAAGATAGATAAATCACCAAAACCATCATCAACATATTCAATCATCCTTAAAATACATAGAGTAAGATTCATCCCCGTCGAGATGGCCTAACTTGACGGATCAACTCTTAACACCAATGGTTCTTGAAACTCAACTAGAGATCTATTCTAACGGGACGAGCCTCGGTGGCTCTTACTCACGGATCTGTTGTCCCTTTGTCGCCTCTGCTCTCTCTCTAGCCGCGACCAGGGTTTACAAGTATTTATAGAGGTTCTACTCGTAAATGACTCGGTTTCTAGCAAATAAGGTGGTTGCGCCGATCGACGCAGGATTGCGTCAATCGGCGCAAGCCGTGTCTTCTCTGGTTTCTTCTCTGAGTCGGTTCCTCTATCTTCCACATCTGTCATGTGGGCCTTTTCCTTTGAGATAAAGTCATGTACTGCACGTTGAGATCTTGAAGTTCTATAAATCTTCTAAACAAATATCTTCAAGTGTCTTGCACAGATAAACTTCCATAAACTTATGGAATGAGCCTCGGTCACTTTTGTGGGCCAAAATACCCTTGCGCCGACCGGCTCATGGACTGCACCGATCGGTGCACTAGGCTTCTTTAGTGTTTTTCATCGGTTCTGGATTTCTGTCCTCTTCAGCATCACTTTAATCACCAATTTTATCTGTTTCTGTAATAAAGCTCCAAAACAACGCATATACAAATATATAGGCAATATCACAGGTAAATGACCTAAATTAGTATCAATTATGCTCTAATTGGGGTAATATTCACATATAAAATGGACACTTGGGAAGTGCCAACAGTTTCCCCATACTTAAACCTTCGCTCGTCCCGAGTAAAGTAAAAGAAAAATCAAAGAACATACTCTTTCTATCATAAAAGATATCTCAAATCAGTAAATGTTAAGCATTATTCTATTGTGGTGTATTTCATATTGGTATTCAGCAAAATAGTTCAAATATGGGCATAAAGTCTAAAGTTTCTCCCCAAAGCAATAAATCATGTCCAACTCATAAATTTTAACTTTTTCACTCATATAAATCACTTTAAAGATTGTTGTGAACATAAAGAATCTATCTTCCAAATAATCCAAGGCAACAACTCATCTCTACCCCTTAAAAGTGCGAGTGGAAATTTTCTTAAGTTCACTCAACTAATTACACCCAATTAACTCTTTGAGATAGTGTCTAAACTAAATACACACCACTAATTGTACACAAAACTTTACTGTTTACACATCTGTTCATAATTTATTTTCCATGTCTACCTCACATTGGACGGCCTAGATCGTATGGATCTCCCACCCCGCGCCCCACCCGCACCACGCATATAGCCTCCACGCACGCACACCCTGTCCTCGCTCTCAACTTCCTCTATAGCAGTTCCTCAATCTTCTATGTACAAACTCCCCATCCATCCACCTTATCGGCCGTCAAACTGCCGCTTTCATGGATCGCCGAGGAGTTCCGAAAATGCGCACCCATCACCGTTGCACGCCGTCGCAGCAGAGGACTTCGAGAAGCAGCAGGGCATCGCTGCCGCGAGCTACAATGAATCTGCCAGGAGCCGCAAGCCATCGCTGCCCTGGCGCAACGCTGAGGAGCCACAGCCCGTCGCCGCGTGCTTCCGTGGATCACCGAGGATCCACAGCCCGTCGCCGCGTGCTCCTGCGGATCGCCCGGGAGCAACAGACCGTCTCTCCTGCCGTCAATCGTCGAGGAGCACAAGGCAGTCAATGCCTACCATTGAGCATTCTATTGTTACCGCTGCGGCTCGGGCTGAGTTAGTCCTGGCAAATGAAACGGGTACCATTCTAATCCTGCGTTGAGTCCATCTAATAATCCAAGTGGTAATTAGTGTCCTGGGTCCTTCTAATTTAGCCTCAATCAGAGTTGCGTCTGAATCTCTCCCTTCTTATACCCCCTGATTCCACTAGGGTTAGATGTTAATCAAGGCCAACAATTAATTATCCTGCCCACATAAATCATGTAGATTAATGTAAATTTGAATATAATTGTCGTGGATCGTTCTTCCTCTCTCTCTTATCTTATTGCAAGGACAGCGGACTTGCCATATTTTTCATCAATTTTTTTTATTTATAAGTTTTTTTACCGGGCATTAACTTGATTTTTTTCGTGATGCATATGTTGGCAGCATGCCCTATGCAAACTAAATTTGATGTGCACCCGATGTCATGTTTGGTGTTTGATTTCGGTTCCATCCTCCATGGTTTCCTTTTTCAGTTTTAGACCGCAAAAGAACAGGACTTCCTATAATAGATGCACTATAGCAAAACTGAATCCTATAATAGATGCCGCAGTAGTCTTCCATTCCATGCAAATTTCAACAAAATAGGAGAGAGAAACTGTTCTAAAACAAACCAATGTGAGGAGACAGGATTTTCACAAAGAGAGCAGCGCATAACAACAGACCAGGAAAACTTTACCACATCAGTGGGCTACTTCATCCCACTTGCGAACAACAACTTAGGCTGTGACTTATTCATGCCCAGCAGCTTCATCTGGTTCCGCCTCTGCTGTTCTTCCTCCATTTTTTTTTGGTTTCATGGCTTCCTCCCTTTCTTTCTGAAGCCTCTCCAGCTCCTTGGTACCGCTCTAGCTCTTTCTGCTGCTGTTCCGTTGCTTCTCTCATCAATGCTTCTTTGGCTTTCTTCCATTCTTTTTCAAGCTTGTTCTCTATATGATAATTTTGATACTACATCAAACTCAACAATACATTAGTATCCTACGAGTATGAATGTTCCTGCAATTCGAACTACAAACTAAACATCTCATACCTCTTTTCACTTCAAACATATTCACTTCAGTATTGTGGCTCTTCCTGCAGAATTTCAATCTCTTAAATTCTATGATTCTACCTCTGTTTTTTGGTTGCTTTTGATTGGCAGCATATATTATATTCTCCTTTTTACCTGTAGAAGTACCTATTTTTTTTTTGTAATCTTGACCTCACCAGGGTAGCAACATGCTTTCATTTCATTTTTATCCTAAAACACTCCCTGCTATGCTGCTAATTTTTATGAGTCAACTCAAGGCCATATGTGAATCACTACCTTGTGTTTCTATTAAGATTATATGGAAACATGTTTATTCGTTGTATCTCTACCCCTTAAAATGATGAGTCAAATCTTAACTACATCCACACAACTTCCCTAATTACCTCTGATAGACATGTTCTACACTAGATGCATACAAAAAATTGCACACAAAACTATCCCTTTTACAGATCTAATGGACAAAAATCTTCCTCGGGTGACTACATCAGATCAAACGACTGGGGCGTTCGGATCTCCTGCACCTCTCCCGCTTCAGTTTGCACTGACTTGTGGGCCCATTAACCCCATAATCCTCTCCCACGCCTCAACCATCTCCAAACTGCAGCCATGCCCCAAACCTAGCCCCATCCATTGGGACAATGCATCCTCTATCACCGTCGTGACATCGCTCAAAGCTCAATCAGATGCAGTGTCATGGGCTCCCCGTGGCACAATTGATTTTCATAGGGAGTTCGTGGGCGCTCGCTGGAACTGAGAATAGGGATTGGGCTCGAATCAAGGATCTTCCAGCCAAAATCGGCCATGGATCAAACTGATCCGGATTGGGTCAAAACCTGGCTAACGGATCTCGTGCTGTATTTTTATTGTACTCTTCTTTAGCGTCTATTTTTCTTTTCTCTCAGATCGTAATCATCTTCAGTTTCGCTAGTGATTGATTCATTCTTCTGCTTTTAAATTTCAGCTTTTAAAACTTTGATCAGATGAAAAATACGATTAGGTTCTTCTGCAAACCCACCGTTTGCAGGGCCAAACAAGGCAACACCGTGGATCCATCCACTTGCATGCCTTCTGACACATGTGCAGCCACCGTCCATCATCCCATGTAAGATATATTGCATTCTTATATTATTTTATTTCGTTTTTCATGGACCTGACTGATGTTTGGTTCATATATTTGGGTTGTGAAGGATATGAACATATTCCTGGTGCTGGTTTTATAGTTAATTTGAACTTGTATATATATACAAACAATTTTAGTATGACTGCTGAATTAGAAGTTCATATAGCTATGGCATAGTAGATATTTGTTTGCATTACAGTGTTCATAAAGTAATGGATCACTTGATCTGAAAAAAAAAAGAAAAATGGACCACTTACTGTGTTCGGTGTTCCAGTGCTAAACTCATTTAAATTTGATCTTTCAGAATTTAGAGCTTAATTATGATATGGTTCATTTGAGATCAGCTGCTAAAGAAAATGGACATACTACAACCTCAATTGGCAAACAGGAAAAAAACTACTAAAAAATAACATCGAAGGTAAGAGATCAGTGATAATGTTTCAGTTGTCAGGTTATCTATAAATATTTTTTAGGATAAAGTCCACTTTACTCCCTCCAACTATTACTGACCCCTGAACTACAAAACCGTTTGTTTTACTCCCTCCATGTTTGCAATACCATTCACATTGCCCCCTTGGATGGTTTTGCTAAGTGGTTTTGGCATCCTGATGATTAAGAAAGGCCCGGGCTCACTTGTCAGGCACCGGCAAAGTAGTGGTGGCGGTCATGGAGGCCAGCCAAGTCTTCGTGTGCTGTATCAGTTGCAAAGGCGAAGGGGTGCAAGGGGCAATGTTAAGGCAGAGGTGGGCTATTAAGCTGTACGTCAAGGCTGGTGAGCACGTGGAGGTCTTTCCTGCTTACAGCAGTACCAACTTCGGTCCACCTCGGACATCACTGTGGCAAAACCACCCAGCAAAACTACTCTAGGGGGAAAAGTGTATGGTATTGCAAACTTGAAGGGAGTAAAACAAACGATTTTATAGTTCAGGGGGTTAAGTGGACTTAGGTGATAGTTGGAGGGAGTAAAGTAGACTTTATCCTATTTTTTATCACAATGGACAATAAAGCGTGTGGTTCTTTTGTTAGCTCCTAATATCAACTTCTAGTATTTTACCTAATTTTTTATTAAAAAGAATCAGTGAATTCGAAAAAGTGCTATGTCTATTTTGACCTGTACATCAATTTGTCAATTTATTAGAGAAAATAGTTTTCTTGTCCTTCCGTTGTTACTTGACACCTAGCAGCTTCTTTTTTCTGAACATCGCATTTTGGTTGTTACATCATTACCAAGTTTCATTGCATTTTCAGATGTCACTGGTTGCAGAAGGATAGGAAGTGGAGGATGTTTTTGGGACTATCCCTATCTGAAATTTTGAAAGATTCAGAATTTAATGTCATTACTAACAGCTTCTTGCTTTTAAATGGCCATCTTTGTTTTAGAGCTGAAACTTGCGTGTATACTTCCTTTGGCTGAACTTTGTCTCAGTTTTTTCTGAAGCATGCACATACAATGGACCTGATTGCCTCTTTTTAAATACTCCAGAGTTATTTTGTGTACCCACTAAAATAGTTGCAAGATAATTTTATGTTTGCTTGAACTAGAAATTTAATGTGGCATATGACCACCAATACCATCGACATTGTTCCGGTCTATGTAGCTTTCCATTATGCTTTTAATATTGTCTTATTGAGCCTTTTCATAACAGGAACTGGGGATGGACTTCTAGGATGGATGCCATGTTGGTATGAGGCAACAAGTGGAGGCATGAGGTAGAATATATGCTTGCACCTGCATATCCAATGGTAGTGTGGTGCATGATGATGTATGGAAAAAGTGAGGAGCCAAGTAATGCTAGGGGCCCTTTTCTAGCAAATTGCAACTTCAACATAATGATCTTGGTTAGCTAAATTTGCTTAAAATTCCTGTACTGGTGAAAGATGTAAGAAATTCTTTCTTAAAAATTCAATGTACAAATACATTCTGGACCATTTCATTATATTGTGTGTTCTCTTCAGGGAAGTAGATATTGTTACTAGCTTACAATTGCAAGCTCATATGTGTCACATTGATTTCTTTCTGGTGGAAATCGACACTGTTACTAACTTGAACATGCATATATTTTGAATCTTGAAATGATGAAAGTTTGATATACAAGTCCTCATTGTTTGCATACAAGTCCTCATTGTTTGCGCCAACATGTCAGTCCCCTTTTTTTTTGCATGAACATTTGAGTCTCATTTCATGATTGGTTAAAAAAATTGGTTTTTGATAGTCACCGTCACGTTAGCACGGGCAATATACTATCTTTCAAATCACTCAACCTATATTCTACATCATAATGATCAAATAATATTTGTGTAAGGCTTATTTGAGTAGCTATGTGAGGTAATTCAAAGATTTCAAACATAAATCAACAATATGTTGTAAAGCTAGGAGATTATTCTTCATTGAAATTATAGAAACATTATCAAGATGGCCATGAAGAAGGACTCACACTTTGGATATGTGGACATGCGTATCGCAAAAATTGATTTTGGAAGAAAAAGAACTCCCATTATCAGATTGCACATGGTTGGAATGATTCATGGCTATATTAGAATGAATTTCGAGAATAAGCATGTCATATACCATCCCCCCACACTTAAAATTTTGCTAGTCCCTTAGCAAACAATAGAGCTTTTTTTTCTTCTTTTGCTATTTCCTTTTCATCACTTTTTTGTTTCTCCTCTTATTTTGCTCTCTGCTATGCCGATCGGTTCAGGTTGCGCCGATCGGCTCTTAACCCGAATTGATTCGTCTGGCTTCAACACTTACTCAAGAATTAAATATAGCCAGAAATATAGGATGTGGTCAAGCAATGATACTCAACAAGATATTTTGGGTTTATGGTAGGATACTTGTCAGAATTGAATTTTTGAATGAGTAATTCAAGGCTAGAAAAAGATACACAAAGATTTGCCATCTTAGTAAAATTCATACCAAAAAGAATTAAATCCTAAATGAACTCAACCATCAATTTAATGTTCATCTATTTATTAAAGGTTTATGAGAATTGCTCAAAATATGGCATTGGTAGGTAAGGATCTGGAAAAGAATAAATTCCAAAGTTCACAACATGAAAATTTATTTATGAAAAGATTGGTACTAAGTTATCATCACAAATTGGACAATACAAATGAAGCACATGGGTACTCAAAATTGCTCCACATAAGACATATTCGCCAAATAATTATTAAGCGTAAGTTTAAAATTTTATTCAATGCTTAATATTATTTGGTCTTCGTCGGTACTTTTCAAGAAAGAATAAATAACCCAATTCTCCTAAAAGAGCATAACCGCCACCATTATATTAAGGTCGAGACTCGAATACATGGTGATGATTTTTGCACACACTTGCATAAAAATAAAATTACTACTAGCTACTATTAGCACACTTGCATGAAAGTAAACACACCCGATACATGGTTTCCCAACCCGCTCACACCCACATAAGCAAATAAAGAAAAAGATTGCAAAAAACAAGAAAAAACGCAAACCGGGAAACCGATACATATGCCAACTCCTAGGCACTCTAGTCAAACGGAGGTGGAGACGGTGGCTGATCGAGGCCATAGCACCGCGCCTTGAGTCGCTCGAACTCCTCCACCATCGCCTCATGGTTGTTCCTCATTTGGGACGTGGCGTCCTCCACGTGCTCGATGTAGTGCATGTTCTTGTTGATGTACCTCTGCATGGGCATGAAGAAATCTGCACCGGGCATAGGAGGCACCACTGAAGGTGCATCTAGGCCCCTAATTTTATTTTAGTGATTGACGCCAATATAATTAAGAATGGACTAATCTTTTAATGAGCATGTGTGTAGAAATGTTCCAAAGATTGGTGACAATATGCATTGAGACAAAAAGGGGAGAAAAGAAGATTGAAAAAATGTTTCAAAGATGATATTCAAAAATATGCTCAAGAATGAAGCTCATGGAGTTTTTATTTTTATCTTGAGTATAGGAAATGTCGTTCTATTAAGAGGGACACAAAAGTGTGAAGCAATAATGAACTAAGAGCAAAATCTAAAATTTCCACAGCCAAAATACTTTTCCAGGGCAAAATCATCGAACTTGTCCGACCCATTGGACTCCAGAAGCTCTGCCACTCTGAGTCGTCGGACTTGTCCGACGGTCATCAGACTTGTCCGATGACCAGCAAGTCCGACCCATCAGACATACTTGTCAGAGTATAGAACCTGTGCCAAACCCTAGCCATCGGACTTGTCCGATCTGATGGTTGACTTGTCCGAGGCATCGGGCAAGTCCATCGGACTCCAGTAGTTACGCCACCTTGTTTCATCAGACATGTCCAATGACCATCGGACTTGTCCGATGGAGATCTGAGATGCCCATCCAAACGGCTCCTTTTCTCCTTGGGCTATAAATTGACCCCCACTTCATCCCCTGGCAGAAGAGTCACTTATTCCACTCAAAAACACTCTCAAGCTCACTTTGCTCTCCCCAACTCTCCTCCCTTGCTTCCAATCTTGATTTGTGAAGGGATTGAGAGCTTCATCGACTCCAAGCTTCCACTCTCTTGAGCTCTTGGTTCATCCTCACCGTCGACCACTCTTGTGTTTCTTACTCTTGGGGATTCATCTCCTAGACGGTTAGAGGTGTCCGTAGAGCTCCCAACTTGTGTGGTGACGCCTCGAGAAGTTTGTATTGACCCCTCCTTCATGGAGATTGCTAGTGGAAAGCCAAGTTTAATCTTTATGGTCACTTGGAGAGGTTAGGGTTGAAAGAAACCCGATCCTTTTGTGGATCCCTCAACGGAGACGTAGGCTTCTTTGTGGAGCTAAACTTCGGTGAGCAAATCTTCTGTCATTCTTGTCTCCTCTTACTCACTTGTCAATTACTTGTTCTTGCTCATAATTTGCTAGTTAGGGTTTGCTTACTATTTCTCAAATTAACTTGTGTAGGTTGCTTGCTAGTTGTTCTCCTTATTTCTACAGCTTCCTCTAGCTTATAATTGCTAGCTTCTAGCTTGCCTTGCATTAGTTTGTTGTTTTAATCGGCCGATCTACTTTTCAATCATGTGCCATTAGACAAGTCCATCGGACTTTCCTCACAATCGTCGGACAAGTCTGACACTGCGCATTTAACTTTATTATTAAGTGGTTTTTAGGGATAATTGCCTATTCACCCCCCCCCCCCCTCTCTAGGCACTTTCAATTTGTATCAGAGCAAGGATCTTCTAAAAAGCTTAACCGCTTGAAGATTAAAGATGTCAAATCCGGGAGAAGAACCAACTACCGATCTCCCAATCAAAGATGGTGCTAGCGGTACTCATGACGGAGATGATGTAGTTGGAATACATGATGCTCAACCAAGAACCTACAACAATGTCATGTTTGATTATGAAGATCTCAAAGAGGATCGCATTGGGCAAGGGTCCGGTAGGCTTCCGTACTTTGATGGACAATTTTATGACCATTGGAAATGCAAGATGATGATGTACCTGGAATCTATGAGTCCGCATGTTGCAAGCATAACCGACAATGGTTTCTTGTGGGAAAATAGAGATAATCCAACTCGAAAGGATCAACTCAACATCCATCGCAATGCCGTGGCGGCTAGTGCAATTGTTTCCGCACTTAGTGCCACCGAATATGACAAAGTAGCCAGAATCAAGAATGCCAACCAATTGTGGAGAAAGCTTGAGGTTATCTATGAGGGTATTGATTCCGTAAAAGATGCAAGGCTTGAAGAATTGCAAAATGAGTTCAACTTGTTTATCATGGGTCCGGAAGAAGGCCCAAAATAAGTTCATGATAGACTCATGAGAATTGTGAATCAAAGAAGAGCACTTGGAGCTAGAATGTCCGACTTGGATACCAACAATAGACTATTACAAGCATTGAGACCATGGGATTGTAACATTTGCTCAAACATTAGAGAGAAGGACAATTTCAAAACCTTCTCCATCGATGAGGTACTTGGGAAACTTCTATCCCAAAAACAACAAAATGATCAAGCCAACAAGATAAATGCGTTGATCAAGCAAATTGCGGAAGTCAATGGTGACAAGAGTGATGTGGCACTCAATGCCACGAGTGAAAAGAAGCAAGAGAAGACGAAGAACAAAGTAGTTGATTCTAGTAGTGAAGATAGTGATAATGAGATGGCCTTGCTTGTAAGGAGATTTAAGTCATTACTCAAGAAGGATAGTTACAAGAAGAAATGTTTTGACAAGGGCAAAGTAAGAAGGTCAAAAAGGACATGCTATGAATGTGGTGACGAAGGACATTTTATTGCGGAATGTCCAAAGAAGAAGAACAAGGATGAAAGAAGAAAAGACAAGCATCACAATAAAGACAAGACATACAAGAAGCATAGAAGAGGTGAAGCTCATATTGGTCAAGAATGGAACTCTGATGATTCATCCTCCTTATCATCTTCCTCCTCCGAATCCGACTCGGATGAGGGAGGCATTGCTTCACTTGCCATCGGCGTTACTCCCATCAACATCTCACTATTTGGGAGCTTGAGTGATGATGATGATAACACTCACACGTGTTTAATGGCAAGAGGATCGAAGGTAACAAAATCTAAACACAAACGTTCCTCTTATACTAGTAGTAGTGATGATGATGATGATGATGTTGCAAGTGCTTCACTTCCTAAAATGCTTGAATTCATCCAATTGCTTGAGCAACAAAAGGAAGAAAATGATAGACAAGAGGAGCTTCTTGAAAAACAAGAAGACTTGCTTATTCTTGAAAAGAAAAGAAACCTTGAACTAGAGAAGCTTCTAGAAGTTGAAAGAAATAAAAATGAAGAATTAACCTTGTCTATCACTAAAATTGAGAATACTTGTGAAAATGTTAAAAGTACTAAAGATAAACTTCAAGAGAAATCTGAGGATTTGGAAAAGACTCATAAGTCGCCTGAAGAACAATACAAAATCCTTTCAACCTTCACATCCACTTCCACCAACAACTCTCATGCTTCCACTAGCAAAGGATGTGATAGGTGCTATAACACTGATGTTGATGCTCATGCTACTAATGTGAAATTGATTGATGATTTGAACAAGCAAGTGAGGGCTCTTGAAAGCAAGATACAACAAGGGAAGAATGTTGTTGACAATGAAAAGGCAAAGTATGCAAGAGGTGCATACGCATACACTAGAATGCCCCATGTCATGGATGGCATTGGCTATGTTGAGGGTGCCAAGCACAATGCACAGGAGAACAAGAATGGGAAGTAATTCCTTAAGTTCACCAAGGAAGGATCTTATCAAAAGAAGCAAGCCAAGAACATGAACACTAACCATTCTTCTTTTGCTAATGATTCTCATGTTGATGTGCCTAATCCTACATGTGCACTCTTTCATGACTTATGAGAAATGTGCATGGTCGTGTGTATGCCAAATATGTTGGGTCACGCAACAAGAGGCCAAAGGCTTGTGTGTGGGTTCCCAAAGTACTTGTGACTAATGTGAAAGGACCCAAGCAAATTTGGGTACCTAAAAACAAAGCTTAAAGTGTTTTGTAGGACTATGTCTCCGGAGGGTCAAGTTGGGTAATTGATAGTGGATGCACTAATCATATGACCGGAGACGAAAAGATGTTCAAGTCATTTGAGCCAAGTCACAACAACAATGAGTACATCACATTTGGTGACAACGGAACGGGACAAGTACTAGGGTATGGTAAAGTCCCTCTCACTCCCTCGTATTCTCTTTCTAAGGTTATGCTCGTTGATCATGTTGACTTCAATCTTTTGTCCATCTCACAATTTTATAAAATGGGCTATGATTGTTTGTTCAATGAATGTGGTGTGACCGTCTATAAGAGGAGTGATGGCTCGATTGCTTTTAAGGGTGTGCTTAAAGGAAAGCTTTATGTCATGGATTTCTCCACGGATGAGGCTAGACTTGGTACATGCTTATTAGCAAAGTCCAACCTGGGATGGTTGTGGCATAGAAGGCTTGCCCATGTTGGTATGAGAAATCTTCACAAACTCCAAAAGGGCGGCCACATCATAGGACTAACCGATGTTTTCTTTGAGAAAGATAGAATTTGTGGTGCTTGTCAAGCGGGAAAACAAGTTGGAGCATCACACCCCGCGAAGAACGTGATGACCACCACAAGACCATTGGAGATCTTGCACATGGATCTTTTCGGACCTGTCTCCTACATAAGCATTGGCGGTAACAAATACGGTCTTGTAATTGTTGATGATTTTTCTCGCTTCACGTGGGTATTCTTTTTGCATGATAAAGGTGAAGTAAAGGATGTGCTCAAGACATTCATGAGAAGAGCACAAAATGAATATGAAGTGAAGATCAAGAAGATAAGAAGTGACAACGGTACCGAGTTTAAAAACACTCAAGTTGAGGAGTACCTTGATGAAGAAGGCATCAAGCATGAATTTTTGGCACCCTACACCCCTCAACAAAATGGGGTGGTCGAAAGAAAGAACTGCACACTCATTGAGATGGCAAGAACAATGCTAGATGAATATAAGATGTCTGATTGCTTCTGGGCCAAAGCCATCAACACCGCATGCCATGCCTCCAACTGGTTGTATCTCCATCGACTCTTGAAGAAAACACCATATGAGCTACTAACCGGTAACAAGCCTAATATTTCCTACTTTCGTGTCTTTGGGAGCAAGTGTTTTATGCTAAACAAGAAACCCAAGACTTCCAAGTTTGCTCCAAAAGTTGATGAAGGTTTCTTGCTTGGTTATGGGTCGAATGTTCATGCCTATCGTGTGTTCAACAAAACCACCGGTTGTGTTGAAATTTCACGTGACGTGATATTTGATGAATCTAATGGCTCTCAAGAGGAGCAAGTTGCTATTGATGATGTAGATAATGAAGCTCCTAGAAATGCAATAAAAAGGACGGCCATTGGTGATGTGAGACCACAAGAAACATCAAGTGTTGAAAGTCAACCCTCTCCCTCAAGATAAAATCAGCATCATGAAAATGAAGGAATTGATCATGCAAGTGATCAAGATCAAGATGTTGGGGATCATGAGCAAGCATCAAGTGATGATTCTCATAGACATGATCAAGAGGTTGATAAAGATGGTGGTCAAGAAAGCTTACATCCACCACACCCAAGAGTACATCAAAGTGTACAATGTGATCACCAGGTCGAGCAAATTCTTGGAGATATTGACAAGGGGGTAATCACTAGATCTCGAGTTAGTAATTTTTGTGAACATTACTCTTTTGTCTCTTCTATGGAGCCATTTAGGGTAGAACAAGCACTTGAGGATTCAGATTGGGTGATGGCCATGCAAGAAGAATTGAACAACTTCACAAGAAATGAAGTATGGACATTGGAGGAAAGGCCAAAGAACAAGAATGTTGTGGGCGCCAAGTGGGTGTTTCACAACAAACAAAATGAAGATGGTATTGTGACAAGAAACAAGGCAAGGCTCGTGGCAAAGGGGTATTCACAAGTGGAAGATTTGGATTATGATGAAACCTATGCCCCTGTAGCAAGGCTTGAATCTATTAGAATATTACCTGCTTTTGCTACTCACCATGATTTTAAGTTGTACCAAATGGACGTGAAAAGTGCATTCCTCAATGGGCCAATCAAGGAAGAAGTGTATGTGGAGCAACCACCGGGATTTGAAGACCCAAAGTATCCTAACCATGTTTTCAAGCTCCATAAGGCGCTCTATGGGCTTAAGCAAGCTCCAAGAGCATGGTATGAATGCCTTAGGGATTTTCTTGTTAAAAAGGGTTTTGTCATTGGCAAGGCTGATGCAACCCTCTTCACCAAGCATTTTGGCAATGATATCTTTGTGTGCCACATATATGTCGATGATATTATATTTGGTTCTACTAACCAAAACTTTTGTGATGAGTTTAGCAAGATAATGACCAAGAGGTTTGAGATGTCCATGATGGGAGAATTGACATACTTTCTAGGCTTCCAAGTGAAGCAACTCAAGGAGGGCACCTTCATATGTCAAGCCAAGTACACTCAAAACTTATTGAAGAAGTTTGACATGGACAAGGTCAAGCCCATCAAAACACCCATGCCAACAAATGGACACATCGACCTCAACAAAAAGGACAAGCCCATTGATCAAAAGGTATACCGCTCCATGATAGGCTCTTTGCTTTACCTTTGTGCATCTAGGCCCGATATCATGCTTAGTGTGGTATGTGTGCACGTTTTCAAGCCGCTCCTATGGAGTGTCACATGATGGCCGTTAAAAGAATCTTGAGATATTTGGTTCACACACCCAACCTAGGGTTTTGGTACCCCAAGGGCTCAAAGTTCAACCTTTTAGGCTATTCCAATATGGATTATGCCGGGGATAAGGTAGATAGAAAGAGCACCTCCGGGACATGCCAATTCTTGGGTAGGTCCCTAGTGTCATGGTCATCCAAGAAACAAAATTCCGTTGCACCTTCCACCGCCGAAGCGGAATATGTTGTAGCCGGTAGTTGTTGTGCACAACTACTTTGGATGAGACAAACTCTAAGGGACTATGGTTACAAGTTGAACCGTGTTCCACTCCTATGTGACAATGAGAGTGCCATAAAGCTTGCTTATAACCCCGTTGAGCATTCGCGCACAAAGCATATAGATATCCACCATCACTTTTTGAGAGATCATTCTATCAAGGGGGATATAGAAGTAAGTCATGTGCGAACCGAAGATCAACTAGCCGATATATTCACCAAGCCACTAGATGAGAAGATATTTTGCTATCTTAGGAGTGAACTAAATATTCTTGACTCTCGCAATGTGATGTAGAGGATGTGCACATCTGATTGTTGATTGCTCAATTATTGCAAAAACCTTGGTTTTATGTCAAAACTTGTTTGCTTATGCTTGTTGTTCCTTGGTTCTTGATCTCTTGATCAGTCTAGTCATAATATGGTCATAGTTTTGAATGGTTGATTGATTGGCTGACCATATGCTGGCAAGAATCCTTTGTGTCCATCTTTATTTACACTTATTTGCTTCAAACTATCCCAAGCCCTGCCTACTTCCTCCTGTTGACACGCTTCATCGGACAAGTCCGATGCCAGTCGGACAAGTCCGACGGTCCAACTTTCACCCCTTTAACCCAACCCGACTTACCCCTTCGGTCAACACCCCCTCATTCACATCTCTCACATTCTCTCTCCTCAAGAACTCCCCCAAAGGTGTCCCCAAGGCGATCTCCCTCTCCCACCATCCATTGTAGCAAGTTTGGAGGCCAAGAGGTCCTCCACCATCGGCAAAGTCGGATCCCCCATCATTTTTGCAAGGTTTCCCCTCTTTCCCTCTCTCTCCATTAGGGTTAGGGTTCTAGGGCAATGCTAGTTTCTGAATCTTTTTTCCTTTCCCTTTTGATACATGGACATAGCTTCTAGCATGTTGTAGTAGGAGTAGATAAAGTTTGGTCGCTAGTGGTAGGTGGATTTGTGGAGGATCTAGGTTTTTGGAAAAACTGCGAGTCATCGGACAAGTCCGATGGACATCGAACAAGTCCGACACATGGGACAAGTCCGATGGCTTGCAGTTCCTCCAAAAGTCTAAGTCCCTCACTGATTCTCCTCACCCCTTTTCCTCTGTTTTGTCTCTCTTCTGACTTGTGCTACTCCTGTTGTCAGCATGTCGGATGTGGAAGCATCCCCCTTGAGGGAGAAGAGGACCAAGGCTAGTGATGATCAAGGTTAAAGTCAACCTGTGAAGTGCAAGAAAGTCACGACCAAGGGAGTTCGTCGCACCACCTTGAGAGCACCAGATGAGAGAGAGGAGGCTGTTGAGTCTGATGAGCTCGAGAGAGTCATGCATCCTCCCTCCGAAATGCTCAACTCAAACCGAGAGAGGGTGGACTTCTTTCACGCGTCCCTTGAGACATGCACTAAAGCAAGGTTGGTCAATTATTATGCTCGTGAGAAGGAAGCTGTTGATTCTCGCTTTCATGCTCATTTGCATGTGGATTGGTACCACTCCACCTACATCCGCATGAAGAATCCTGTTGTTGAGAGCAAGTGGCTAGATTGGGACTATATGAAGTCCAAGAAGCATCCTCTGTTCAACCAAGTTCTAGCTGCTTTTGAGCATCATGGTCTTAAGACTTTCTTGACTCTCAACTACTCATGGAACAAGGAAATTATCTCTCAGTTCTTTTCAACTGTGTTCTTTGAGAATGACAAGTCTATGGTCTAGATGACAAATGGCACTAAGTACAGCTGCACCTTGAACCAATTTGCTTCTATGATAGGACTCAAAAGCTCACGCAAGGCAAAGCACAAGATTTACTTGGGCAGCTACATGAGTGATGAGGACATGAGGCATATGTACATGGATCCGGAGAACAGTGTCCCTCCCAACTCAAATGGCTTGCTACCCTTTTTCTCAGTCTTGTTCAGGATCTGCAAGAGCACTTTGGCTCCAAGAGGTTGCAACTCTGACCGCATTCCTGCCTATCAGAGGGATATCTTGCACTGGATTCATGGGAATCAAAAGTTTGATGCCTTTGACTATGTCTATCAGGAGATATGGGACATCTCCATCTCTCCCAAGCGTGCTTGTGGATATGCCCTGCTTATCATGTATATGGTTGAGAAGGTCTCAGGATTAACTTTCAAAAAGGACATGAAGCATCTGAGTCTCAAACCTCAGATTCCTTCTAATTGGACTTCTGACACCTCCTCTGGTCAGTACTTTGGTGCAGCTCAGCCACTGTCCTCTACTCCGTCTCCTCAGGTTCCCAGAGCTCCTTCTAGGACCACAGGTTCTTCTTGTGCTGCCCCACCTTCTCATGGCAAGAGGAGTGGGATTATGAAGATGTTCAAATCCCTCCTTGGCATGTGCAGGAGCATTAACCAAAGGATGGATGTGATTGAGAGGAACCAGAAGAAGATCATGGAGAAGATGCAATGTGAAGTTCCTCCTCCTCCATCACCTCCGGCAGAAGATTCTTACCCACCTGCTTTTCAGGACCCCACTCCCAACTTCTCTACAGAGGAGTTGAACTATTTTGGGTACTATCCTCCACCTCCTCAGCTTCACACAGGAGCTGGCCCTAGTGGGCAACATGTCCGCTTTGATGAGGAAGAAGAGGAAGTAGAAGAGCAAGAAGAAGATCCCGCCGCCTATGATCTTCGCCAGCGCAAGGGAAAAGCTCCCGCTCAATATGAGGAAGAAGAAGAAGAAGGCAATAAGGATGATGATGACGAGGACTATGATGAGGAGTAGAGATTTCATCACCTTCTACCCGCTTTTTTCTCCCTTTTTGGTGTCTTGATGCCAAAGGGGGAGAAGAGAATCTATCTTTTTTTCTAATTAGTGAGTTGTGAGATTGATGGACAATTCTTATTTGCATGGTTGTATCATGTGGCTTTCAAAACTTGGTTATTTATTGTGCTTGTAAAACTCTCTATTTATGCTTAATGAGTTTGTGTGCCATTCATATCTCTTGTAATGGTGTATAGTTCGCTTTCACTTTCTAGATGCATTTGTGTGCATTATCTCAATTTCATATCCATATGCTTAACCATTGTAAATCATCATGGATGCATAGTGTTAGGGGGAGCTCTCATACTTTTCTTTAAATATGTGCACTTGTTGTTCATTTTCCAATTCTTTTTATGCACACATTGAGGGGGAGCTCCTCACAAATTGTTCCATCATTACTTTGTTTGAAATATTGGTTGTATTGTCATCAATCACCAAAAAGGGGGAGATTGAAGGTGCATCTAGGCCCCTAATTTTATTTTGGTGATTGGCGCCAATACAATTAAGAATGGACTAATCTTTTAATGAGCATGTGTGTAGAAATGTTCCAAAGATTGGTGACAATATGCATTGAGACAAAAAGGGGAGAAAAGAAGATTGAAAAAATGTTTCAAAGATGATATTAAAAAATATGCTCAAGAATGAAGCTCATGGAGTTTTTATTTTTATCTTGAGTATAGGAAATACTGTACCATTAAGAGGGACACAAAAGTGTGAAGCAATGATGAACTAAGAGCAAAATCCAAAATTTCCACAACTAAAATACTTTTCCAGGGCAAAATCATCGGACTTGTCCGACCCATCAGACAAGTCCATCGGACTCCAGATGTGACATCCCATGTAACAAAAGGAGGTTAACAAAACCTAACATCAATTAGGGATAAGCAAAAGTATAATCAATCCAGGTGCCAAAGAATAAAAAGAAGAAACCTACTTAATTAAGCCCACGATATTAAAAAAAAGGGGTCATTCACAAACATTACCAAAACCCATGGAAGTACCACAATATTTTTGCATATTCTGAATGGCCATAACAAAATATAATTTTGAGAATTTTTCCAGAATTTTTGGTAACCGTTTAATACCCTTAAAAATTCCCCTAAAGTCATAAGAGTGTATTTCGGGTTTGGAATTTTTCTAATTTATCAATTCAAAACTAGCAGGTACACCCAAAAGCAAAGTTGGAGCACACGTTTCACTGAACCCACACAAAAATTTGTGTCCAATTTGGAGCAAGGTAACGTGTCTAAATTTACCAAATACGAGTCCAAGTTCTGAGTCAAGCCGAGTCAACCGCCCCTTCTCTCTCCCTCTCGCTCCGGCCAGTCTCCGCCCGACACCGACGCGCCCCGTACGGTCGCCACTGCCACTCTCCTGTCGCCCAACTCCGGCCACTGCGCTGCCAACTAGCCGCCCTATGCCACCGGCCGGAAATTGAAGTCGCCCACCGCCGGCATCCACTCCCCTGCCGACAGCGCGACCTTCTCTCCCTCTTCCCCCCTCCCTCGGTTCTCTCCTCCGTCGGCCGGGTCAAAAAGCAGCAGCAGCACCCAGACTCATCCCTCTCACTCTCTCTCAGCTCGCAACCAGTTCTCCCACACTCCAGATCAGCCCCCAAGCGCCGGCACCCTCTTCTCCTCCCTCTCCCCGGCGAAAATCGTGCCAGTGCTCTGTTCTTCCCCGCCATGACCGCCGCCGTGTCCAGCTCCGACTAGGTGGCCTCCCACTCCCTCCTTCCTTCGCAAATCGATGCGCAAGGTCATCACCTCACTCCCCTCTAACCCGCTTCCTCCCTCGTGCAGCGTGCTCACCGGATTTCGCGGTGCCCGAGCCACCGCCGCCGGGACCCGACACCCTCGCCGACGAGAACCCCCCTCCGCCCTTCCCCCTCGACGAGTTCCTCGACGCCGGCCGTCTCCAGACCACCGCGATTATCGTCGACCGAACCCCGGCCTCCCTCTTTCGCGGCACCATCGCGTGGACCTCGCCGGAGCTGCCTCTGCCGCTGCGCGTTGTCGCCGGCGCTCTCCAGTGAGCCACATCTCCCTTTGACCCCCTCCACGAGCTCCCCTCGGCATGGAGACTCTCCGAGTCGCGTGCGAGCCCCGGTCGTGCCGCCGATCGGCCCCTGGGCCGAGCTCGCCGTCGCCGGCCGCCGCGCGCGCGTTTGAAGGATTTGAACCCAGTGGCAGATTTGTAAATAAGGGTGAACTTCGATTAAACTTGAAAATTCAATAACTCGAGAAATAAAAGGCCTAAAAATGTGAAATTAATTTTGTTAGACTCCTAAAATCCTGCTCTACCGCAAAAACAGGATCAAGTCCAAGGTTATTCAGTAAATTAATTTATTTAATCCATCAAAATCACATCCCTAATTTGCTTAATAAATTCATAAGTAATTATGTGTAAATGGTAAATTCATGAAATTTGCTCAGTAAGCAGTTCGTGGCATATCTAAACTTTCTGCAAAATAACATTTCCATTTTTATGCATATTTTCAATATTATTGCATAATCCTCATTTTCAGTAATTGAATTTATATAAATCATTGGCTAGGAATTTATTCATGAAATTTGGCATTCCTGTTCTTTATGCACTTGTACACTTGTGTAAAATCTCATGAAAAATTTGAAGCTACCTAGGTATAAATTCCCTGTCAAAATTGATCAAGTGTTAAGTAACTAAGAAATTCTTCATATAAATATTACTTCATGTGTGTATTTAAGGAAAGTAAGAATCAACTACTTTCTGGAAATCCATGGAAAATAACTCATCTTCACATTACAGTAGGATGCCTCATTGTGCAGCTATATGCTTTGGTTCTTGATTAATTATATGAACTAGAACTAGTAATCCAAATT
Source organism: Eleusine coracana subsp. coracana (assembly GCA_032690845.1). NCBI lineage: Eukaryota > Viridiplantae > Streptophyta > Magnoliopsida > Poales > Poaceae > Eleusine > Eleusine coracana. The sequence goes on along the minus strand of CM064434.1, from coordinate 18,865,569 downwards.
AAAGGGCCATTTTAGGTATAGTATTAATTTACATATGGTCACTTTAGCTAAGTGGCTCAAAAAGGAACTTTCTGAAATTTAACCCTAAGTACTACATTGTCATGTCATCATCAACCATGGTGTCAATTAATCAACATTTAGGCCATGCTCATGTTAAAGTAGACTTACACTAAGAGTGTGATGATTAGGAAATTGCATTTTTGTAGCTAGAAGTTTGTCCCTTCAAAAATTCAGTAGCTACCACGTCATACTTAGGTGTACACACATTCATAAATAAATGACTAGGCCCTAATGTTTATTTGCTGAGGAAGTGCCATGAATTGCCATGCCATGCATTCCATCTTTAATCATGAAAACTCCATGAAACCTCGTGCATTCCTTGACATTAATGCATATCCATTCCATATAGGGATCGAGACCGAGGAGATCACACCGGACCAGCAAGGAGCTGAAGTGCACTTTGGTGACGACGCTAACTACGATCACACCCAAGGCAAGCCCCGGTGCATAACCCATTTTATCACTCGAGTCCTTTTCTTTATCACAAGTTAGGAATACTATATTGTGCATTATGTGTAGGACTTGGATGCAACACACTTGCATACTCCCGCAATGACCCATGATTAGTATGTTAGTAAGCCCTTCCGTTAGAAAATGCTATGCTTAAACTAGTGGAGTCAACGGTAGGTTAGAGATTCAACTATGGTTCGAGGGGTTGATGAACTCGATAAAAATGGAGCACCTATCGTTGCAACTCCGCGAACAAGTATTGAACTGTACCAAGTGCATACCTTTAATATGGGAATTGGTAAACCTAGTAACTTGGGCGCCGTATTGGTTGACGGCCATACTCATCGATCCAGAGGTGATGTGAACAGCATGGTGGTTGCACGGGTTTGAGGACCGCTGGAGAGTGCATGGGTTAAGCCTCGGATACGAAGTACTGTATCGCGGGGAGGACGTGTACTCGGAATCGATGGCCCCTGATCGACTTTATAGCAACCTTGTGAACGGTGGCCATACGTGTTCTTAAATGATGTGTATGTCGTGTATTTGGGTTCTCCCTGCAGGATGTAAATCAATTCGAATTGCCATCCCTCACGGTTATGAGTACCTCTTGTTCGAGCAGCGGCAATGATATGTTAAGTAGTAAAGTTGTGGTTAAGTTTTTCTGAAATTTTACTTATGCTATGGATACCTATTGCTATGGTGTATTGCTCTTTAGCTATATTCGTGTCTTAGTAGCCAGCTACCCTCACCGTAGCTGTGTTCTACAATAAGCAAAGTAAAACTTTGGTTAAAGAGGTTGAAAGTGCAGCATAGAACTAATAGGAGCTTTTTATGCAAACATCAAATAAAACCGGTCAGCCCCCCTGCATACTAGGAGTCGGTTTTAGCAAACCGGTTGACGGGTAAGTCTTGCGGAGTATGTTAGATACTCAGGGTTTGCGTTGATGTTGTTTTTCAGGTCTTCCTCAAGCAACCTATTGTGATTGTTGTAATAAGGTTGTGTGGGAAGGCGAGGAGCCTCAGAACTGGACCATCGAATGGGTCCCCAGCTCTCCTAATCTGGATGGGTGAGCCATCGCCATAGGGCCGGCATGGTTCACGTAGGACTAAACGTCGTGTTTTGTCGTTTCACCGCTTCCGCAAAAAAAAATTGTGTAATATGTACTAAGGACATATGTACTCGGATCTGAACTTAATCATATTTCACCCCTGGACTTGTAAGGTTATGCACTTAAGTGATGTAATGTTGTAAATGATGAATGTTCATGTGTGAATGTTGTGTATGGTTACTTCGTTAACCATCTCCCGAGACCATCCTGTGCGACATACTCTACTTTTCGGAGTAGGGTTGTCACACCAGAACCTCTGGCACTCTGAGTCATCGTACTGGTCCGACGGTCAAGTCCGACCCATCGGACATACTTGTCGGAATACAGAACCTGTGCCAAACCCTAGCCATCGAACTTGTCCGATGAACATCGGACTTGTTCGATGGTCAACTTATCCGAGGCATCGGTCAAGTCCATCGGACTCCAGTAGCTATGCCACCTTGTTTCATCGGACATGTCCGATGACCATCGGACTTGTCCGATGGAGATCTGAGAAATGCCCATCCAAACGGCTCCTTTTCTCCCTTTGTCCCTTGGCATAAGAGTCACTTATTCCACTCAAAAACACTCTGAAGCTCACTTTGCTCTCCCCAACTCTACTCCTTTGCTTCCAATCTTGATTTGTGAAGGGATTGAGAGAAGATTGAAGAGCTCCATCGACTCCAAGCTTCCACTCTCTTGAGCTCTTGGTTCATCCTCACTTCCGACCACTCTTGTGTTTGTTACTCTTGGGGATTCATCTCCTAGATGGTTAGAGGTGTCCGTAGAGCTCCCAACTTGTTTGGTGACGCCTCGAGAAGTTTGTATTGACCCCTCCTTCATGGAGATTGCTAGTGGAAAGCCAAGTTCAATCTTTGTGGTCACTTGGAGAGGTTAGGGTTGAAAGAAACCCGGTCCTTTTGTGGATCCCTCAACGGAGACGTAGGCTTCTTTGTGGAGCTAAACTTCGGTGAGCAAATCTTCTGTCATTCTTGTCTCCTCTTACTCACTTGTCAATTACTTGTTCTTGCTCATAATTTGCTAGTTAGGGTTTGCTTACTATTTCTCAAATTAACTTGTGTAGGTTGCTTGCTAGTTGTTCTCCTTATTTCTACAGCTTCCTCTAGCTTATAATTGCTAGCTTCTAGCTTGCCTTGCATTAGTTTGTTGTTTTAATCGGCCGATCTACTTTTCAATCATGTGCCATTAGACAAGTCCATCGGACTTTCCTCACAATCGTCGGACAAGTCTGACACTGCGCATTTAACTTTATTATTAAGTGGTTTTTAGGGATAATTGCCTATTCACCCCCCCCCCCCCTCTCTAGGCACTTTCAATTTGTATCAGAGCAAGGATCTTCTAAAAAGCTTAACCGCTTGAAGATTAAAGATGTCAAATCCGGGAGAAGAACCAACTACCGATCTCCCAATCAAAGATGGTGCTAGCGGTACTCATGACGGAGATGATGTAGTTGGAATACATGATGCTCAACCAAGAACCTACAACAATGTCATGTTTGATTATGAAGATCTCAAAGAGGATCGCATTGGGCAAGGGTCCGGTAGGCTTCCGTACTTTGATGGACAATTTTATGACCATTGGAAATGCAAGATGATGATGTACCTGGAATCTATGAGTCCGCATGTTGCAAGCATAACCGACAATGGTTTCTTGTGGGAAAATAGAGATAATCCAACTCGAAAGGATCAACTCAACATCCATCGCAATGCCGTGGCGGCTAGTGCAATTGTTTCCGCACTTAGTGCCACCGAATATGACAAAGTAGCCAGAATCAAGAATGCCAACCAATTGTGGAGAAAGCTTGAGGTTATCTATGAGGGTATTGATTCCGTAAAAGATGCAAGGCTTGAAGAATTGCAAAATGAGTTCAACTTGTTCTTGCAAAATGAGTTCAACTTCGGTGAACAAATCTTGTGTCATTCTTGTCTCCTCTTACTCACTTGTCAATTACTTGTTCTTGCTCATAACTTCCTAGTTAGGGTTTGCTTACTATTTCTTAAATTAACTTGTGTAGGTTGCTTGCTAGTTGTTCTCCTTATTTCTACATCTTCCTCTAGCTTATAATTGCTAGCTTCTAGCTTGCCTTGCATTAGTTTATTGTTTTAATCGGCCGATCTACTTTTCAATCATGTTCCATCGGACAAGTCCATCGGACTTTCCTCACAATCATCGGACATGTCCGACACTGTGCATTTAACTTTTATTATTAACTAGTTTTCAGGGATAATTGCCTATTCACCCCCCCCCCTCTAGGCACTTTCAACCACAGGTACACGTCCTTGGTACCTGTAGTCAATACCTGCGCTGAAGTAGGTTGCACCGACCGGCGCAGAGGGCTGTGAACCGCCCGCTGCATTGCTCCACCCTGGCTAGTACTGATGAGGCCCCTAGCGTGAATTCCAATAGTCCTACTCACTGTCGGCTGCTGTAGATGTCGCCGGTTATCGAACCCGTCCATGGCGGTCCTTGAGAACTCAACCCCCCTCCCGAAGACCTTAAGCCAATTTACTCCCTCCAGCTTGCGATGGAGGAAAACTCCTAGCTCCGCATACGGGAGCCTTACGTTGGTGCCGCTGACATGAAAGCCAGCGCGAACACTTCCCATGACAATATTGCCACGAGTCATATTCTCGCCGATCTCCGTCGCGCACTCCCACTTGTCCTTGTGCCCTCCCGGTCCGTCGCCTTCATAGACAAGGGCTGCTAGGCGTTGAAGATAGGCCCCGAAGACCAACTTCTTGCTCGCCTTACCCCTCTTGACGAGCCAACCCCACACCATCACCGACATGGGGTTGCAGTGAGACGGACTCACGATGGCATTGTAGAGCCACCGCAAGTCCGCATTGGTGATGTTGCTGGAGTCGATCTTGTCGCCTGTGCGTGCCACCAACCACCGATGGAGACTTGAATGGTCAGGTTATGGATGTTGTTGCGCTTCATCTCCTCCATGAATGAGATCCGCCTGCAAAAGAAGTCCAACTCCCCACATCCCATGATGTCGGCGATGTCGGTGTCGGCATCGAAGCTGAAGGCTATGGCTGTCATCTCCAGGGTCACCATGTAGCTGATGTCATCGTTGCCGGCATCGTTGCCGGCTTCGTTGCCGGCTTCGTCGGTGCCAAGCCTCATCGTAGAGGCAACCTCGGTGACGATGTCGAGGTTGTAGTCCATGGAAAGGAGGTGGTAGTCCGCCCAACCGAGATTGTTGAGCATCTTCTGTAAGTCCTCCCACATGCTGATTGTGGAGAGGAAGGTCTCGTCCAAGTCGAAGTTGGGGATGAACCTTCCCCTCACCGCGAGGTAGTGCTACGGTTCCTCCGCGCTCCGGAGGGTGAAGCCCTCCTCCATCGTGCGCGGCACGAATACCGGTGGTGGTGGTGATCTGGGAACCCCATGGCTTGTCGCCGTTTGGCTCCTCGTAGCACGCCCCATTGGAAGGGGCGCACCGGAGATGGAGTGGTGAGCGTGGATCTCTGCCACCGAGCCGGTGGATGCATCACCCACCAACATGTCATCGTGAGCGGCAGAGCCCCCTCTTGCTGAGGAGTCACTGCTCGACTCGCTGCTGCCGCCGGAACTGCTTCCCCGGCGCACCCTCTTGCCCAACTTGCCAACGGAGGAGCGGAGATGATCCATCTGCGAGGAATGCAGAACGTGTGCAAGATCATGGGTAGTGGGGTAGGTGGAGAGATTACCGGGATGGTGTGCCGAACTGGGGGCGCCTGGCCTCCCTTTTATCGTGTGGGAAACTTCCAGGAGAAGGATCCGCCATGAAATTTCAAAATTTGGGAACGCGTCGATGGGTGCAAAGGTTCGCCAATCAACACAATTCAAATTTTGAATGCCTCGACAACTGTGGCATTTGATTCCCCTCCTTTATGTCGCTTCCCGGTACATCATGTTGGTTGGCAGGGGAACAACATGGAATCCCGATGTCTTGATTGATGCGCTATCTCTTTTCATGCTTTTGGTCAATTCCATGTCTCCTCTGCACCACACACCTGCATAGAAATCATACCTGTTCTTCAAAATCAATGCCTGCCGCCTTTGTCGCCCATTTGGGGACCGCAGGGGTACCTGTGCCAATCGGCGCAATAGGGTGCCGATCAGCACAAGTCCCTTGCACCTCATCTCTTAATCCAGCGCTGATCCTGATGCCTCGTGTTCATCTCTTTCACCTAATTTTCCACTTTTCCCAATGTTCCTGTAGTATTGACATACATAGCGGGGCCCACCTGGTTACTGCGTCGAACGGTGCTGACGCGCGCCAATCGGCACAACGTCTATTTTTGCTCCTGGCCCCTCACCTCTTCGCTAGATGTTACTCTTCATCCCTTCCGGCATCATCCAGCAACCATTTCGCACACAAAAATTAATTCAAAAATATTTTTAGTTACCTTAAAAATAGCTCCGTCTCTGAAAATCGCTGTGCTGGTTGATTCTTAGCACCCCTTCAATTCTGGAAGTCATCAACCTTCTATCCTGACCAGGGCAATAACACGCCGATCGGTGCAAGCACTGTTCCTTCCTGTTTGATGAGAACATCACACCTATGGATACACACCATACTCCTCTAACTAAGATGAAAGTTCATGTGCATCACCTGAATTTATAGGTGACTTCATTTCTAATGTTTTGTTTATGTGATTTTGAGAATAGATTGCTACCTAATGATTTAATTATTGTTAGGAACCATGAAGATGATGATGATATAGCTGAGGAGGTGATTGGAGGCGTGATGGGCTAGCAAGGACGTCCAAGCCAAGGTGGAAGCCCAATCCAAAACCGAATTCGAGTCTGTTTCAGGGTCCAGGACCAGTCTGCACTAAAACGGACACCCAGGACGCATACTGACTCGGATTTGGACGATCCACATATGCCTGAAAACGTAACAAAAAGATCTTTCCAACCCAACTGGTACCATATCAAAATTCATCGCGAGCCATCGGCAATCGTCAAAACAAGTCGATGTGCATAATCTCTCCTGGTGCTGCGACACCGTAATCGGTCTTTGGGCCATGTATCGAGTTGAGCCCACATAGGGCTGCGTCCAGGGGGTCTTGCACGACCCTAGGGTCCTCATATACAGCCGCCGCCTCTTCATTAGGGTTCGGGTTTTGCTTAGATTATGCTGTTGATAACAGTTTTGTCGTTTGATCGGTTTGTGAGACCCCAACTTCGTGAGATTTATAATACATCTGCAATTGTGTTGCCTTCTTCTTTGTTCTTGCTTGGGTTCTTTATTCACAGGCAGGGATTAGCCTTCTCGGCGAGGTTGATAACCTGAGGAGACATCATGCTACGATTACGGGGTTTAGAACGTGCTGTTCTAAAGCTGGATCAATTTGTGTCGCCTCCGACCAAATCAACATATCCAGAACCCTTGTCCACATCAAGTGGTAATCAGAGCTTCAGGTACACCGTTAGGTTCGCCCTTATCCTTGTTATTTTGTTCAGTCCTAAGCTCCAGAAAACTACCCTACAAAAATATTTGTTTGTCGTGTTTCCGCTGTCCTATATCCCCCTTGTGCTATGCAATTTTCAGTTTAGTTTGCTTCTTTAAATATTAGTCCCTACAAGGTCATTCTATTGCTGGTCTAGTGCTTGTTCTTTGGTCTTGTTTGAGTGGTGCATGTCCTCGTTCATAGAGAATCAAGAGAAAAAAAAATTCAGTTTGTTGCACACATTGAGAGTTTTGGAATAATATATTATCTATCTTTGTGTCTATCATATTCAGATCATAATATTGCTTATGCTAGAATATATTTTCCTTTTTCTTTCTAGTACTAATACCTTGCTGCAGTTCTGATTCACAAGAAAAGAAAAGAAAAAGGCAAAAGTGCACAAGAGGAAAATGCCACACAAAAAAGAGAAGTAGAAAAAGGCAAAGATAAAAATTTAGAATTGCTTGCAGCCTTTGCGTTCTTTGTTAAGTCATTCGCTTGCTTGCTTGAACTAGGTCCAAGACAAGTTTAGGCCGGTGACATAGACTAGCTTGGGACTATTATTCAGTTTTGCAATTTCTGAATTGAGATTTTGCTAATCCTTGCTACCTAATATTGCCTATCCAAGCTCCATATATATCCTACTGAACATGCACAAATTTTTGACTCTCGCAATCGTCAGTTCACACTCTCCAAGGTATCCTTTGCTTGCTGTAATTAAGAACTTTGTAAGGGCTTGGTGAGATGCTCCCATTTTCTTGTTGAGAGTTTCCACCGTTATTACATAGTTGTGATAGGAAAATATACTCTTGTGTGTTTTCTTGTTTGTTACTAACAATGACAGGTTCCAATACTCATGGGAATGAATTGATGGCACATCATGATGATAAGAGTGTTGTAGCACAAGGAGTGTTCAGTTCTCAAATGGAGAAGGTAGAGCAAAATCAATTGAACAATTTATTCCAGACTCACTTTGTTGTGAAGGATCGACGTTGTCGTGTCATCATTGATGGAGAGAGTAGCCACAACATCGCAAGCTTGGAGTTGGTCGAGAAGCTTGGCTTGACCACACAGCCACACCCATGTTTATACTACATCCAATGGGTAAATTCTTGTGGTAAGATAAAGATAGATCAAATTGCACGCATTGAATTTTTTATTGGTTCTTACAAGGATAGTGCAGAATTTGATTTACTACCTATGCAAGCATGTCATTTGTTATTAGGTAAACCTTGGATTTCTACAAATAATGTTTCACATAATGCCATTACTAATAGCTACTCATTTAAATACAATGGTAGAAGGGTTACTCTCAAACCTATGACTGCTACTGAAATTTTAGAAGAGGACCAACAAAGATTTGAGAGAAGAAAGAATGAACCATTTAGGATAGAATGGGCTATTTCAAATGTTGCAACACTTCCATCAAAATCTGAATTACTAGAGAATGAACATATTTCTTTGCCTCTTGTTGCAACTAATACATTTGAACATCTACATAAAGAAGATGATAGTGGGAAAGATAAAGAACAGGTTGTTGCTTCAGGTAAAAGCTTTCTTGATGTGATAAATTGTTCTAATAATCTTGCTGTATTGGAACCTTATGATGATGTTTCTTTGTTACAAGTTGATTTATCTATTGGTCCTTGTGATAAAGAGGAGTTGTGTGCCAATGCTTCACTTATACCTTTGCCACAACAAATGAATGAGCTTAAATGCTTTTACTTATGATTCACCTAATGGTGCTGAAATAAAACATTTGATTTTAGTTACATGTGAAAAGGATGAGCAGAAATTGTTGACTTCTCTAAACACTTTGTGTTATATTGAATTTGATGTTCTATGTGATCTAAATGCCGTTGAGAAGAAAATCTTTTCTCAAACTGAATTTCCTTTATTGACAAGAAATAATTTTCATGCTATTGGCTATTATGATCATAGAGGTTTGTTTATGGTGCATAGAGTTTATATTTCTTCAACATTGAAACCTCCTTGTGTTGTGCAACTCAATAAGACACTAGAAAACTGCAATAAAAAATTGTCATGTCATGTAATGTTTTTCTACTGTTTCTAAGATCACACATTTTCTAACTTGTTATAAGAGTGAGGATGATGTTCATACTGCTGGCCAATTTTTCAAAGATGTTGTTCAGTTGTGTGACATGCCTTCTACTGTAGTTTCACATTCTAATGATAATTTTTATAACCCATATAAACATGAGGTGCATCCCAAGTTTGGGAATAGTTCTATATTTCATATTTTAGATTTGAGACAAATATTCAAAGAAAGAGATGGGATCGAGTTGAGGACGACTCTAATTCAAAAGGGGGAGAATGATGAGAACATCACACCTATGGATACACACAACACTCCTCCAACTAAGATGAAAGTTCATGTGCATCACCTGAATTTACAGGTGACTTCGTTTCTAATGTTTTGTTTATGTAATTTTGAGAATAGATTGCTACCTAATGATTTAATTATTGATAGGAACCATGAAGATGATGATGATATAGCTGAGGAGGTGATTGGAGGCGTGATGGGCCATCAAGGACGTCCAAGCCAAGGTGGAAGCCCAATCCAAAACCGACTTCGAGTCTATTTCGGGGCCCAGGACTAGTCTGCACTAAAACGAACACCCAGGACGCATACAGACTCGGATTTGGACGTTCTACATGTGCCTAAAAAAATAATGAAAAGATCTTTCCAACCCAACTTGTCCCATATCAAAATTCAATACGAGTTGTCTGCAATCATCAAAACAAGTCGATATACATAATCTGTCCTGGTGCTGCGACACCATAATCGGTCTTTGGGCCATGTATCGAGTTGAGCCCACTTAGGGCTGCGTCCAGGGGGTCTTGCACGACCCTAGGGTCCTCATATACAGCCACCGCCTCTTCATTAGGGTTTGGGTTTTGCTTAGATTATTCTGTTCTGTCGAGAGATATTCTCGATAGTAGATTCAGGTATGCACATGAGTAAGTAAGATCGATGGACACAGGACGCGGAGTTTATATAGGTTCGGGCCTCCCGGAGGATAACAACCCTACATTCTGTTTGGTGTTATTGTATTGCTAAGGTTCACACTGGAATTAGGGATCCAATATGAGTCTGCCTCTCGACGAAGGCCCCCTGCCCTCCTTATATATCCAAAGGGCAGGGGTTTACAAGGTAACATCCGAGTCGGTTACAATAGATTCTATCGAACCAACATATCTATAAACCTAACTTGCAGCTTACTCAAACAAATATCTACATAAATATTTCTAAGCCGAATATATCTAAAACTAAACCCCTGGCCCACTGGTTAGGTATCCCGGGTACATATATCCCACAGTAGCCCCCAAGCACTTTCCATCTTGAATCGTCACCTTGAATTTCCTCGACATCTTATGAAATTGGGAAGTGCTTTACACATTGGCTCTGATAAATCTTCTATTTAAACTCACATGATCCTTAAAAATGATATCCAAGGCTTTCGCTTTATCCAGTTAAACCAAAACTCATTAATAATTGAATTTCCCTGATCGCCGAGTGATGCATCACCAAATTAATATTTATATCCATAAAAATGCATATAACCCAATTTATATGCTACGAACGTCAACTGCCGTAGCTCCCAAGATTGGTGATGTATCACTAGTATTCATACAAAAGACAGCCCCCAAGATTGGTGCTGAAAAAATTACTATATCACAAATAATCAAAAGATACAATCTCCCAAGACTAAACTGCATTAGTCCGAGTGATTTATCAATCATTATTCAATCCACAGCACTCAATGTTAGCACTTGAAAAGAATATCTTAGACATAATAATCCGCGTACCGGTGTAATGTAACTATGCTGATCCAAGTAGTGGCCCAACAGGTCATCAGACGCGTATAATCCACGCACATCCGCCACTCCTTATTTTTCTTTCGTACCAAAACCGGATTAGCCAACCAGTCGGGGTGAAAAACTTCTTTAATGAAACCGGCTGCCAGCAGTCGGCCGATTTCTTTCCTAATCGCATCCTTTCGATCTTGCGAGAATCGTCTAAGCCGTTGCCTTATAGGCCTGGCATTCTCGCGGTCGTGAAGTTTGTGCTCAGCCTTTTCCCTTGGAACCCTTGGCATGTCAGAAGGTTTCCATGTAAATATATCTTTATTGTTTCAAAGAAAAAGGATGAGCGCGCTTTCCTATTTATCACCTAACTTGTTCCCAATATTGGTGATCTTTGTTACATCACTATCATCTAGGCTAATCTTCTTGGAATCCACAGTGTCCGATTGAACCGCGGTCTTTGGCACCTTCTTGGGAGCAGGGTCGAGCATGCCCTCCTCAGCTGTTGCGATCGCCTCCTTCAACTCAGCTAATGCTGATGCCGCCTCTATCTTCTCAGTCAACTCACAGCTGTTGTTGTCGTAGTCGTATGATGTCCTCACATCCGAGTGAAATGAAATGACTCCGTTTGGTCCTGGCAACTTCATCGTCATATAAGGATAATGAGGTACTGCCATGAACTTAGCAATGGCTGGCCACCCTATAATGGCATGATAAGCAGAGTCGAGGTCGGCGACCTCGAATGTGATACGCTCCGTCCTAAAGTTCTCCCGAGTGCTGAAGGTTACAGGCAGAGTGATTTGCCCGAGAGGGACTATTTGCATGCCTGGTATCACGCCGTGGAACGGCGATCGGCTTGGCTTGAGGTCGGTCAAGGGTATGCCGAGCTCCTTGAAGGTCTTGACGAAGAGGATGTCAAGACTACTGCCACCATCTACTAGTACCCTGTTTAGCCAGACTCGGTTAACAGTCGGCATAAGTACTAAAGGGTATTTCCCGGGCCTAGGAATGTGGTTTGGGTGGTCCGAGCGATCAAAGGTAATCGGGACCTCTGACCATCGCAAATACTGAGGTACTGCTGGTGAGACCGAGTGAACCTCTCTATAAAGAATCTTCTGCTAGCGCTTGGAATCTGCTATGGAGCAGCCGCAGATATAATTAACCTCGCGCTCGGGGTCCTGGTAGTCTTCCTTATCCTCGTCTTGGTTATCCTTGTCCGAGTCTTTCTTAGCGCCTTTAGGGACCCAGGGGCGCTCCTTACAGACCTTCAGGGCGTGATGGGCAAAGTTCTTCAACTTAAAGCATTCCCTTGCTTTATGAGCGCCATCGTGAAGTAGACAAGGACCGTCAAGCATCTTATCGAAATCGTCCTGAGTGACAGGTTTCCTCCTGGATGAGCGCTCAGTGTTGGCTACCGTGCGGTCGTGCTTGCGCTTCCGGTCACCATCCTTGCTGTAGTCGGTCGGACCCGACTGGTTCCTTGGGGTCGTCTCCTTGTACTGTCGGACTCGAAATAGTGCCGAATTGCCGGCGGCATATTTGTCAGCCATGGTGAACAGATCTCTAGCCGTCAGTCCGTCGGCCGCGTCCAACCTTCCAATCTTTTTGATCAAATCGTCGTCACGAAGCCCTGCTTGGAAAGCGGCAACGACTTGAGCATCTGAGATGTTGGGGATGGTGTTCTTCACTCGGTAGAAGCGTTGGATGTAATCTCGAAGCGGCTCCCGATCTCGCTGCTTGATGCGGCTTAGTTCCCAGTGATTTCCCGGCCTGTCGAAGGTTGCTTGAAAGTAGGCAACAAACTGCCGACAAAGATCTGCCCAGAAACTGATGGAGCTGTCGAGCAGACTAGTGAGCCAAGTTCTTCCGACTGGGGCTAGGCAAACATGTAGGTAGCTGGCCATAACAAAACTGTCGCCGCCGAGGGCCCGTATGGTTGTCGAGTAGACGTGGAGCCAGTCACGCGGATCCGTCTTGCTGTCGTACTTCTCAATGACGACTGGTTTGAAACCAACCGGTCAGCTGACGGTTCGAAGCTCCCGAGTGAAGGCCAAAATACCAGCCTCCTCATCATAGTCATCTATGATCGGGGATCGTTCTTGCTCGCGGCCAGTATCTCGGCGGGGCCTATCATCGTGACGGCCCTCATCCCATCGATCACGGTAATACTCGTCTTGATATACTGGACGCCTGTCGTCACGCTCATAGATAACATCTCCGCGCCGGCGTCGTTCATCTTCATGTGCTCGGCGGGTCACGTCATCGCGCTTCTGGTACCTGCTGTCTAGTCGGACCCGCGCGTCACGTGGTGGTATGCCGTTGCGCAAGTCGGTGTTTGGATGCCGATCGTGGAACTCTGTGATGGGCCTGCGTCTGGGGGCAATAGACGGTGTTGCCTCCTGGTTGGAACGCTGTCGATCTCTTCTTTCTTCCCTGGGCATCGAACTAGCGGCCCCAGAAGCTGACCGACTCGGTGCTGGTCTTGCCGCATTCATCTTCAGTTGGTTGACCTGAGGTGTCAACGCTGGGGAGACTTGGAGTAAGGGCTCTATGGTTTTCAGGAGGGCTGTCGTGGCCGTGATATTATGCTCTGGGGTTGTATAGACATCCTCACCATCAAGTTTTAAGGTGCAGTCTCCCATGTCTAAGTTTCGGACGATGCCGGATCTGTGCTAGGCATCTGGTCTGCGGAGTGAGGGGGTGACCGCATCTGGGTCACCGTCTTCGGGATTTGTCTCTTGTCCGTCTACACGTGGCGTGGTGCCGCGTGCAGCTGCCACGGCAAATGTTTCTCCGTCGTCTGCAATTTGAGTAGCGGGTGCCACCATGAACACCTCATGGAAGTCCGAGGAGCAGCTTTCTGAATCACTCGGCTCTTCAATCAAGTCTAGGAGTGACTCGCTTCCGAGACCGATTGTTGCAACGAACCTTGATTCGTCGAAAAGTTCGAGATCTACGTCCGGCTGAAGAGCCGGGAGATCGATCGCAGTGAAGTCCGAATCAACCAAGGTTGTTGATCGGGGTGTTGTGGGCAACGTTGAGTTGTCACCCGAGAGGGTTTCCGCCTGGAAAGTTGCCGCCGAGTTGTCGAACCCGAGCGGGAGTCAGCTGGCTAGATTTCGTTGATCGGCCACACGTTCCTCCTTGACAAGGTCCCCGTGCGGATCAGCGACGAGACTGATGGTTCCGAAGCAGATCTTGTCTCCCGAGCGAAACTTGATGTCGATGAAAGCTATTGATTTTGACGATGCTATGCTCAACGCAGCCCCCTCCCTGGCGCGCCAACTGTCGAGAGATATTCTCGATAGTAGATTCAGGTATGCGTATGAGTAAGTAAGATCGATGGACACAGGACGCGGAGTTTATACAGGTTCGGGCCTCCCGGAGGATAACAACCCTACGTCCTGTTTGGTATTATTGTATTGCTAAGGTTCACACTGGAATTAGGGTTCCAATATGAGTCTCCCTCTCGACGAAGGCCCCCTGCCCTCCTTATATATCCAAAGGGCAGGGGTTTACAAGGTAACATCCGAGTCGGTTACAATAGATTCTATCTAACTAACATATCTATAAACCTAACTTGCGGCTTACTCAAACAAATATCTACATAAATATCTCTAAGCCAAATATATCTAAAACTAATCCCCTGGCCCACTCGCCATATGGCCGAGTGGTTAGGTATCCCGGGTACATATATCCCACATGTTCATAACAGTTTTGCCGTCATCATGGTTTGTGAGACCCCAACTTCATGAGATTCATAATACATCTACAATTGTGTTGCCTTCTTCTTTGTTCTTGCTTGTGATCTTGATTTGTAGGCAGGGATTAGCCTTCTCGGTGAGGTCAATCATTTTAGGACGGTTGACAACCAGAGGAGACATCGTGTTATGATTGCGGGGTTTAGAACGTGCTATTCTGAAGCCGGATCGATTTATGTGTCGCCTCCGACCAAATCAACGTATCCAGAACCTTTCGAAAGATCGGGAACCCTTGTCCACATCATTGTTAATGGTCCCTTTTTCTTCATTCCTGAGTTGTTAGTCTATAGTATGTATATACATAGTTTTGGACAAATAAACAGACAACGCAAGAGCACACAAGAATTAAGCATACACTCTTTCGATTTCTTTTATTTGGGAGATTGTCTTTATTAAAAGCAAGCAAATTAAAACACCGGGTTGCCCTCCCGGCCAGCACTAATTAACTAGATGAAACGGGTTTCCCTCCCGCAAGCAAAACAACTTCTAAATCCCCTGATCATTGGGTTGCCTCCCAAGAGCGCTCTAGTTATTTAGAGGTCAAAAAGCTTGACCTCCCCGCAAACAATCAATCCTTAGTGTCATGGTGCGGGATGTGAGGCCACAACACTACAAGGTTCTCTTATCTCCATGGTTTGTATACCTCGAACGACCTATCCATGTATCCCTTCCAATTACTCTCTATGCCTCACTGCCACGGTGTCTTGTATCTCTTCACTTCATCAGTAGTATGGCACTCTTCTACCTTTGGGCGGAACTTAAAAGAGTAGGGAGTCCCACTTATATCGAAGCTTATCTCACCACTCCCAACATCAATACTTGCTTTTGCTATCCTCAAGAAGGGTCTGCCTAAGATCAACGGGGTCCTCGTCTTCTTATCCATATCAAGCACAATAAAATCGACAGGGACGATGTGATCTCCAATTTGAACAGGCACATCCTCAGCAATTCCATTAGGGAAGCGTACCAATTGGTCGGCTAACTCCAAACACATACCCGTAGGCTCCAATTTAGGCAAATTGAATCTTGTGAATATATGACGGGGCACGACACTTACACTTGCTCCAAGATCGCACAAGAACCTATCAAATATCCTTGTTCCAATCATGCATTTGATGCTTGGTGATCCAGGGTCGGGTTTCTTCTCAAGTGCAACATCATTGATTGCTGTCGTGAGCTCCTTAGTAACCTTCACAGCCTCCTCAGAAAGTAGAGACTTCTTGTTTTGCATCATGTCCTTTATGTACTTGGCATAGGTAGGTACTTGAATAGCATCAACAAAAGGGACATTGATGCAGAGCTTCTTGATAATATTGACGAACCATGCAAATTGCTTGTCGTGTTGCCACGCTCTTTCTGTCTTCGTCAGTAGTTGAGTATCCAAGAATGTGGCAGGGCCATGCTCCTCCGTCTCCATGTTCATTTTCAGATTAGAGAGGTCAACATCCTCCTCACGCCGATCGGTGCTTTCAGGCAGCCGATCGGTGCCGTAAGGACCGTCATGCCGATCGGCGCCAGGAGTGCGCTGATCGGCGCGGAGCCTCTTTCCTCCCGCAGGGTGCTCTAGATCTTCTGTTTGTTTTCCTAACCTCATAGCTATCACCTTCAATTGTTCTATAGACTTCGTATTGTCAGGAATAGCCCCTTTGTTGCCTTGAATGGCTTGCGATAACTGTCCCATCTGTTGCTCCATAATCTTGGTATGCTTCAAAATCTGCTCATTGGAGCTCCCAATTTCTATCACCTTGTCGTTAATTCCCTCAAGGACATGATCAATCTCCTTGACTTTAGCTTGATTGTCCTTGTTGATCTTCTCTTGAGCTTGGAAGAACTCATGACATTGGAGACAAAGTGGGATAGAATTTTGCATGGACGAACTAGGAGAGAAAGAACTCCTTTGCTGCTGATATTGGGGCTTCCATCCACTATTCTTCATATATTCTAGCATCTTCATCTATTCAAGGCAATCTATAACACCCTATGTCCAATGTCCGCTTATCGCCCAACCGTCCCATAGGGGTGGACACGCGTATTCATGCATAGCACCACTCTTATGCTTTCGTCATCGCTTCGTGTAAAAGGGTTATACCGATGGTGCTATGGTTGGAACAACAAGGGTTATATGCTGACCCTCACCCACCTAAACATCCAATGTGGGACTAATCCCACCTCCACTTCACTTCATGGGCCACTTGGGCCAAAACTACTACTACTAGAGGCTGCTCACGAGCTGGGGTGTTACAGTCACCCCCCCCCCTTAAGGGCTGACGCCCTCGGCAGCACACCGTAAACACGGCAAGCAGATACCCAAGACCTCCTCTCAATGAAACAAGAGTTGATGTTCTGATACCACTATAACACCCGGTGTCCAAAGTCCGCTTACCATCGAGCCCTCCCGTAGCGGCAGGGACGCATATTCATGCATAGTACCACTCTTACACTTTTGTCCTCACTTCATGTAAAAGGGGTTAACCCGATGGTGCTATGGTTGGAACAATGAGGGTTCTATGCTGACTTTCACCGACCTAAACTTCCAATGTGGACTAATCCCACCTCCACTTCACTTCATAGGCCACTGGGGCCGAAACTACTACTACTAGAGGTTGCTAACGGGCTGGGGTGTTACACAATCTTTCTGCACATGACCAAATTCTCCACACTCACCACAAGTGGAGCGTGATGCCGCTAGCTTGAGTGGCTCTTCCTTAGGGATATGAAGATTATTGTCCAACCTCCTTTCAATCGCATCGAGGTGATCTATAATCAAGTCTTCATGAGTCCTCTCAATCACACTCTTTGCCAATCCTTTTGAAGGTTGCAAATTCCTTGAACTTCTCTCACTATCCCACGATTAATTTTCAACTAGCAATTTGATCAAATTCTTAGCATCACTGGGAGTTTTTGACATGAACGAACCTGCAGCTGAAGCATCCAAGTGTTGACGAGATGGTTGATTCAATCCTATGTAGAACCTCTTAAAAACTTCTCCAACCGTTAGACCATGATGAGGGCACGCATCCTGGTACTTATTGTATCTCTCCCATGCTTCTCCAATGCTCTCATCAACATTCTGTGTAAATCCAAGAATCTTATTCTTCAAAGCTTGAGTCTTACCAGGAGGAAAGTACTTGGCCAAGAATTCAGCTGCTAATGCGTTCCACACCATCTTTACTGGGTTTTCCAATCCATTGTACCATTGTTTGGGGCGTCCAACTAGAGAGAAGGGAAACAACTGCACATGTGCTTGGTTTCCGTTCAATCCTGCTATCTTGAATGTACTGCAAACCTCATTGAAGTATTGCAAGTGATGATTGGGATCTTCCGAACCTGTGAACGGTTATTGCGCCACTATTCCAACATATCTCTCCAATTGATACGGAAGTTGATCTTGAGCTTCTTGGAAATCTGTCTTGACAACATTAGCCAATTGAGGCTTGGACGATTAACCATAGGTAACTCTGCCATCTTCCCTTCTTCTTGAGCTTGAACTGGATCTGCCATTGTGAATAATACTCGAGGGGTGGTGTGGACTGCTTCTCCAGCTAAATCTCTATGTGACTTTCTTCTCTTCTCCATTGTTCTCTTCTTGCAAAAGAGTCTTTCTAGATCATCGATGTAATTAGAGGGTTTGTTTGACTTAGGACCGTCCGTACCTATTAGTTTCACTTAACAGAATATATGTACTAAAGAGACAAGTAAAATTAAGCACAATGACTAGACACTAATACATCAAACAATGTTTAAAAACCTGCTATGGTCCCTGGCAACGGTGCTAGAAAAAGGGTAAGCTTGTTGGTCGTAACTACACATCCACTTATATACCGCAAGACGAAGGTGTACGATTGTAGCACTTTTTCCCTTGAATTGAGTATTCCAAGGTTTATCGAATCCACTGGGACCTTAGAGATAATTAAACAAAGTTAACAGTAAAAGATCTAGTCAAAGCTACTGTCGAATTCAGGTTGTATGAGGGGAGACTAGCCAGCTCAAAGGTGCGCCAGGCAGCAAATCTATCATTGCGCTGATCGGCGCAGGTGTTGAACTGATCGGCACATTGGTGAATCTATCGTCTCGCCGATCGGCAAAGTTGTTGAGCTGATCGACACACTGGTGAATCTAAGCCAAAGTGCGCCATATACCTTGTAAGCCTAAGTTGTTAAGTGAGTAGCCAAGTATCTACTAGTGAGATCATAACCAGAAAGTCTAATTGAATAGCATCATAATGGGTAATTACATGGATCAATGAAACCCTATAATGAACAAGATCACTCTGCTTTTCGAGCAGCTCTCGATTTATCGCTGCTAAGAGGAAACCCTTAATCACTCGAGTATCTTACCCTACTCAACTATCCAATAGTGCTGCGTAGGCTTAGTGCTGTCACCACTAAACCACACTACTAGCATCATCAAGCAACCATAACCAATTCAATGTCCGAATACTATCATAATCACCATGATCAAGATAATATCTTCTTACTTAGCCTAGTACTAAGCAATTGGAATAAGCATATGCATGATTATAGAATCAAGATAGACAAATCACCAAAACCATCATCAACATATTCAATCATCCTTGAGATACATAGAGTAAGATTCATCCCTGTCGAGATGGCCTACCTTGATGGATCAACTCTTAACACCTATGGTTTTTTGAAACTCAATTAGAGATCTATTCTAATGAGGCAAGCCCCGGTGGCTCTAACTCATGGATCTGTTGTCCCATTGTCTCCTCTGCTCTCTCTCTGGCCGTGGCTAGGGATTACAAGTATTTATAGAGGTTCTACTCATAAAGAACTCGGTCTCTAGCAAATAAGGCGGTTGCGCCGATCGGCGTAAGATTGCGCTGATTGATACAAGCCGTGTCTTCTCTAGTTTCTTCTCCAAGTTCTTTCCTCTGTCTTCCACAGCTGCCATGTGGGCCTTTTCCTTTGAGATGAAGTCTTGTACTGCATGTCGAGATCTTGAAGTTCTATAAATCTTCTAAACAAATATCTTCAAGTGTCTTGTGCAGATAAACTTCCATAAACATGTGGAATGGGCCTCGGTCACTTCTGTGGGCCAAAACACCCTTGCGTCGACCGGCTCATTGACTGCGCCGATCGGCACACTGGACTTCTTCAGTGCTTTTCATCAGTTCTAGATTCCTGTCCTCTCCAGCATCACTTTAATCGCCAATCTTACATGTTTCTACAATAAAGCTCCAAAACAAAGCATATACAAATATATAGGCAATATCATAGGAAAATGGCCTAAATTAGTATCAATTATGCTCTAATTGGGGTAATATTCACATATAAAAGAGGCACTTGGGAAGTGCCAATAGTAGCCTGCAAATTACAAAGCAGAGAACAAATTATCTAATATGACAAATTTAAAAGTAGTTGAGATTTCAACTATAATATATGTGAGCAATTTCAGAAACTTTCACGAGCATTACGAATCTTTAATTGGCAACAGAGCTTGGCAGTGGCGGAGCTAGGCCCAAGCTCTAGGTTGGGCCAAATGCTATCGACCTGGTTTGGCTGGGCCAAAGGAAAAAATGCCAAAAACAGATGCAAAAAAAATAGGAGTTTTACTGTCCAAAATACTGGCAAGTAGTTTTGGAAAACTACTAGTCAATAGTTTGAGGGTAATTTCATAATTGCAGTATTAATTAATAAATTAATGTTTATTTTTAAGATAGAATATTAAGTCCACCAAATTATTAAAACATTAGTCTATCTTTTAAAAAAATAGTTATTAATCAGATTGTTAATATAACTTTATTTATAACAATAAAAATTAATTGCTATAAGTCTACAACTCTTATTTTTTCTATTATTGCCCTCAAATTGAGAAACTACTGACCATTTGTTATGATTATAGATTATAAAATCGATATTGCTAGATCAAACTACTGACCCGGGCCCTCAGTGTTCGAACAGTGTTATGCACTGGTGTTGAATCAATGTTGTCCTCAGTGATCCTAGCTTTATGTTCAGTTGTATTGTAGCTTATTACGTTGTTCGTCGCTTCATTGGTCTCCTCTGCAATTATGCCTTCAGTGGTCCCTAATGCAATGTAGGTTTCATTGGTAGCAGCCTGCAAATTACAAAACAGAGAACAAATTATGTAATA
Organism: Eleusine coracana subsp. coracana; assembly: GCA_032690845.1. NCBI lineage: Eukaryota > Viridiplantae > Streptophyta > Magnoliopsida > Poales > Poaceae > Eleusine > Eleusine coracana. Next base: position 18,844,800 of record CM064434.1, on the reverse strand, counting down.
TGACAAATTTAAAAGCAGTCGAGATTTCAACTATAATCTTTGTTAGCAATTTTAGAAACTTTCACGAGCATTACGAATCTTTAATTGGCAACAGAGCTTGGCAGTGGATAAGCTAGGCCCAAGCTCTAGGTTGGGCCAAATGCTATCGGGCTGGTTTGGTTGGGCCAAATGAAAAAATGCAAACAAAAACAAGAGTTTTACTGTCCAAAATACTGGCAAGTAGTTTTGAAAAACTACTGGTAAGTAGTTTGAGGGTAATTTCATAATTGCACTATTAAATAATAAATTGATGTTTATTTTTACGATAGAATATTAAGTGATACATCCGGCCCCGGTGGGGTGGAACGAAGCCCGACACACCGATCCGGATTCTCTGAATCCTGTAATCTTAGCACCGCAACTCCTGCCGAAAGCCCGACACACCGATTTGATTCTAGGTCCATAACCCGAATCCGTAGTCTTAGCACCGCAACTCCGGTGCCCCCACTCAGGGAAAGACCCAATCTCCCTAAAAGACTAGTCTGATAGGGGAAGGGTGGCTCTCCCTTTTAAGGTGGCTTCCACCTCCCAAGCTAAGCAAGGTGGGATTATTCAGAGGCTCAAACGGTTGCCGCCCCAGCGGGTAATAGTGGAGGATGTCCTCATCATTAATTCTACCAAATTATTAAAACATTAGTTTATCTTTAAAAAATAAAAAATTAGTTATTAATCAGATTGTTAATATAACTTTATTTATAACAATAAAAATTAATTGCTATAAGTCTACAACTCTTATTTTTTTTGATATTACCCTCAAATTGAGAAACTACTGGCCAGTAGTTATGATTGTAGATTATGAAATCTATATTGCTAGATCCATCTACTGACTCAGGCCCTCAGTATTCGAACGGTGCTATGCACTGGTGTTGCATCAATGTTGTCCTCAGTGTTCCTAGCTTTATGTTTAGTTGTATTGTCGATTATTACGTTGTTCGTCACTTCATTGGTCTCCTCTGCAATTATGCCTTCAGTGGTCCCTAATGCAATGTTGGTTTCATTGGTACCAGCCTGGAAATTATAATACAGAGAACAAATTATGTAATATGACAAATTTAAAAGTAGTCGAGATTTTGACTATAATCTATGTGAGAAGTTTCAGAAACTTTCACGAGCATTATCAATCTTTAATAGGCAACAGAGTTTGGCAGTGGCGGAGCTAGGCCCAAGCTCTAGGTTGGGCCAAATGCTATCGGTCTGGTTTGGCTAGGCCAAAGGAAAAAATGCCAAAAACAGATGCAAAAAAAAAACAAGAGTTTTACTGTCCAAAATACTGGCAAGTAGTTTTGAAAAACTATTGATCAGTAGTTTGAGGGTAATTTCATAATTGCACTATTAATTAATAAATTGATGTATATTTTTACGATAGAATATTAAGTCTACCAAATTATTAAAACATTAGTTTATCTTTTAAAAAATAAAAAATAGTTAATAATTAGATTGTTAATATAACTTTATGTATAACACTAAAAATCAATTGCCATAAATCTACAACTCTTATTTTTTCTAATATTGCCCTCAAATTGAGAAACTATTGGCCAGTAGTTATGATTTTAGATTATGAAATCTATATTGTTAGATCAAACAACTGACCCGGGCCCTCAGTGTTCGAATGGTGTTATGCACTGGTGTTGCATCAATGTTGTCCTCAGTGTTCCTAGCTTTACGTTTAGTTGTATTGCAGCTTATTTCATTGTTCGTCGCTTCATTGGTCTCCTCTGCAATTATGCCTTCAGTGGTCCCTAATGCAATGTTGGTTTCATTGATAGCAGCCTACAAATTGCAAAACAGAGAACAAATTATCTAATACGACAAATTTAAAAGCAATCAAGATTTTGACTATAATCTATGTGAGCAATTTCAGAAACATTCACGAGCATTACGAATCTTCACTTGGCCACAGAGCTTGGCAGTGGCGGAGCTAGGCCCAAGCTCTACGTTGGGCCAAATGCTATCGGGCTAGTTTGGCTGGGGCAATGGAAAAAATGCGAGAAACAGATGGAAAAAAACAAGAGTTTTATTGTCCAAAATATCGCAATTGTTATGGAAAACTACTGGTAAGTAGTTTGAGGGTAATTTCATAATTGCACTATTAATTAATAAATTGAGGTTTATTTTTATGATAGAATATTAAGTCCACCAAATTATTAAAACATTAGTTTATCTTTTAAAAAAATAGTTATTAATTAGATTGTTAATATATAATTGCTATAAGTCTACAACTCTAATTGTTTCCGATATTGCCCTGAAATTGAGAAACTACTGGCCAGTTGTTATGATTTTAGATTACGAAACCTATATTGCTAAATCAAACTACTGACTCGGGCCCTCAATGTTCGAATAGTGTTATGCACTAGTGTTGGATCAATGTTGTCCTCAGTGTTCCCAGCTTTATGTTTAGTTGTATTGTAGCTTATTATATTGTTCGTCGCTTTATTGGTCTCCTCTGCAATTATGCCTCCAGTGGTCCCTAATTCAATGTTGGTTTCATTGGTAGCAACCTGCAAATTATAAAACAAAGAACAAATTATGTAATATGACCAATTTAAAAGCAGTCGAGATTTCGACTATAATCTATGTGAGCAATTTCAGAAACTTTCATGAGCATTACGAATCATTAATTGGCAACAGAGCTTGGTAGTGGTGGAGCTAGGCCCAAGCTCTAGGTTGGGCCAAATGCTATCGGGCTGGTTTGGCTGGGCCAAAGAAAAAAATGCCAAAAACAGATGCAAAAAAAAGAGTTTTACTGTCCAAAATATTTCAACTGTTATGGAAAACTACTGGTTAGTAGTTTGAGGATAATTTCTAATTGCGCTATTAATTAATAAATTGATGTTTATTTTTACAATAGAATATTAAGTCCACCAAATTTTAAAACATTAGTTTATCTTCAAAAAAAGTTATTAATTGGATTGTTAATATAACTTTATTTATAACAATAAAAATTAATTGCTATAAGTCTACAACTCTTATTTTTTTTTTGATATTGCCTTCAAATTGAGAAACTACTGGCCAGTTGTTATGATTTCAGATAACGAAGTCTATATTGCTAGATCAAACTACTAACTCGAGCCCTTAGTGTTCGAACAGTCTTATGCACTGGTGTTGGATCAATATTGTCCTCAGTGTTCCTAGTTTTATGTTCAGTTGTATTGCAACTTATTACATTGTTCGTCGCTTCATTGGTCTCCACTACAATTATGCCTTCAGTGGTCCCTAATGCAATGTAGGTTTCATTGCTAGCAGCCTGCAAATTACAAAATAGAGAACAAATTACGTAATATGACAAATTTAAAAGTAGTCGAGATTTTGACTATAATCTATGTTAGTAATTTTAGAAACTTTCACGAGCATTACGAATCTTTAATTGGCAACATAGCTTGGCAGTGGAGGAGCTAGGCCCAAGCTCTAGGTTGGGCCAAATGCTATCGGGCTGGTTTGGTTGGGCCAAAGGAAAAAATGCCAAAAACAGATAAAAAAAACAAGGGTTTTACTGGTTTCGTTGCGCTATTAATTAATAAATTGATGTTTATTTTTATGATAGAATATTAAGTTTACCAAATTATTAAAATATTAGTTTATGTTTAAAAAATAAAAAAATTAGTTATTAATCATATTGTTAATATAATTTTATTTATAACAATAAAAATTTTTGCTATAAATCTACTACTCTTATGTTTTCCGATATTGCCCTGAATTTGAGAAACTACTGGCCAGTAGTTATGATTTTAGGTTACGAAATCTATATTGTTAGATCAAACTAGTGACCCGGGCCCTCAGTGTTCGAACAGTGTTATGCACTGGTTTTGCCTCAATGTTGTTCTTAGTGTTCCTAGCTTCACGTTCAATTGTATTGCAGCTTAATACTTTGTTTGTCGCTTCATTGATCTTGTTTGCAATAATGCTTCAGTGGTCTCTAATGCAATGTTGGTTCCATTGGTAGCAGCCTGCAAATTACAAAATAGAGAACAAATTATGGAATATGACAAATTTAAAAGTAGTCGAGAATTCGACTATAATCTATGTGAGCAATTTCAGAAACTTTCACGTGCATTACGAATCTTTAATTGGCAACAGAGCTTGGTAGAGGTGGAGCTAGGCCCATGCTCTAGGTTGGGCCAAATGCTATTGGGCTAGTTTGGCTGGGCCAAAGGAAAAAATGCCAAAAATAGATGTAAAAAAAACAGGAGTTTTCCTATCCAAACTATTGGCAAGTACTTTTGAAAACCACTGGTCAATAGTTTGAGGGTAATTTTATAATTACACTATTAATTAATAAATTGATGTTTATTTTTATGATAGAATATTAAGTTTACCAAATTATTAAAACATTATTTTATCTTTAAAAAATAAACAATTAGTTATTAATCAGATTGTTAATATAACTTTATTTATAACAATAAAAATTAATTGCTATAAATCTACAACTATTATTTTTCCCGATATTGCCCTCAAATTGAGAAACTACTGCCCGGTAGTTATGATTTTAGATTATGAAATCTACATTGTTAGATCAAACTACTGACCTGGGCCCTCAGTGTTCGAACAATGTTATGCACTGGCGTTGCATCAATGTTGTCCTCAGTGTTCCTAGCTTCATGTTCCATTGTATTGCAGCTTATTACATTGTTCATCGCTTTATTTGTCTCCTCTGCAATTATGCCTTCAGTGGTCCCTAATGCAATGTTGGTTCCATTGGTAGCAGGCTGAAAATTACAAAAGAAAGAATAGATTATGTAATATGACAAATTTAAAAGCAGTCGAGATTTTGACTATACTCTATGTGAGCAATTTCAGAAACTATCACGAGTATTACGAATCTTTAATTGGCAACACAGCTTGGCAGAGGTGGAGCTACGCCCAAGCTCTAGGTTGGGCCAAATGCTATCAGGCTGGTTTTGCTGGGCCAAAGGAAAAAGGAAAAAATGCCAAAAACATATGCAAAAAAAATAGGAGTTTTACTATCCAAAATACTAGCAAGTAGTTTTGAAAAACTACTGGTCAATAGTTTGAGGGTAATTTTGTAATTGCACTATGAATTAATAAATTGATGTTTATTTTTATTATAGAATATTAAGTCTACCAAATTATTAAAACATTAATTCATCTTTAAAAAATAAAAAAATAGTTAAGAATCAGATTGTTAATATAACTTGATTTATAACAATAAAAATTATTGGCTATAAATCTACAACTCTTATTTTTTCTGATATTGCCCTCAAATTGAGAAACTACTGGCCAATAGTTATGATTTTAGGTTATGAAATATATATTGTTAGATCAAACTACTGACTCGGGCCCTCGGTGTTCAAGCAGTGTTATGCACTGGTGTTGTATCAATGTTATTCTCAGTGTTCCTAGCTTCATGTTCAGTTGTATTGCAGGTTATTACATTGTTTGTCGCTTCATTGGTCTTCTCTGCAATTAATGCTTCAGTGGTCCCTAATGCAATGTTGGTTTCATTGGTAGCAGCATGCAAATTATAAAATATAGAATAAATTATGGAATACGACAAATTGAAAAGCAGTCGAGATTTCAACTATAATCTATGTTAGCAATTTCAGAAACTTTTATGAGCATTACGAATCTTTAATTGGCAACAGAGCTTGGCAGAGGCGGAGCTAGGCCCATGCTCTAGGTTGGGCCAAATGCTATTAGGCTAGTTTGGCTGGGCCAAAGGAAAAAATGCCAAAAATAGATGTAAAAAGACAGGAGTTTTCTATCCAAACTACTGGCAAGTAGTTTTGAAAACCACTAGTCAATAGTTTGAGGGTAATTTTGTAATTACACTATTAATTAATAAATTGATGTTTATTTTTATTATAGAATATTAAGTCTACCAAATTATTAAAACATTAATTTATCTTTAAAAAATAAACAATTAGTTAAGAATCAGATTGTTAATATAAATTGATTTATAACAATAAAAATTATTGGCTATAAATCTACAACTCTTATTTTTTCCGATATTGCCCTCAAATTGAGAAACTACTGCCCGGTAGTTATGATTTTAGATTATGAAATCTACATTGTTAGATCAAACTACTGACTCGGGCCCTCGGTGTTCGAGCAGTGTTATGCACTGGTGTTGTATCAATGTTATTCTCAGTGTTCCTAGCTTCATGTTCAGTTGTATTGCAGGTTATTACATTGTTTGTCGCTTCATTGGTCTTCTCTGCAATTAATGCTTCAGTGGTCCCTAATGCAATGTTGGTTTCATTGGTAGCAGCGTGCAAATTATAAAATATAGAATAAATTATGGAATATGACAAATTTAAAAGCAGTCGAGATTTCGACTATAATCTATGTGAGCAATTTCAGAAACTTTTATGAGCATTACGAATCTTTAATTGGCAACAGAGCTTGGCAGAGGCAGAGCTAGGCCCATGCTCTAGGTTGGGCCAAATGCTATTAGGCTAGTTTAGCTGGGCCAAAGGAAAAAATGCCAAAAATAGATGTAAAAAAACAGGAGTTTTCCTATCCAAACTACTGGCAAGTAGTTTTGAAAACAACTAGTCAATAGTTTGAGGGTAATTTTGTAATTACACTATTAATTAATAAATTGATGTTTATTTTTATGATAGAACATTAAGTCTACCAAATTATTAAAACATTATTTTATCTTTAAAAAATAAACAATTAGTTCTTAATCAGATTGTTAATATAACTTTATTTATAACAATAAAAATTAATTGCTATAAATCTACAACTCTTATTTTTTCCGATATTTCCCTCAAATTGACAAACTACTGCCCGGTAGTTATGATTTTAGATTATGAAATCTACATTGTTAGATCAAACTACAGATCAGGGCCCTCAGTGTTCGAACAGTGTTATGCACTGGTGTTGCATCAATGTTGTCCTCAGTGTTCCTAGCTTCAAGTTCAGTTGCATTGCAACTTATTACATTGTTTGTCGCTTCATTGGTCTCCTCTGCAATTAATGCTTCAGTGGTCCCTAATGCAATGTTGGCTCTACCGGTAGCAGCCTGCAAATTACAAAACAGAGAAAAAATTATGAAATATGACAAATCAAAAAGTAGTCAAGATTTTGACTATAATCTATGTGAGCAATTTAAGAAACTTTCACGAGCATTACGAATCTTTAATTGGCAATAGAGCTTGGTAGAGGCGGAGCTAGGCCCAAGCTCTAGGTTGGGCCAAATGCTATTGGGCTGGTTTGGCTGAGCCAAAGAACAAAATGCCAAAAACAGATGCAAAAAAAAAATAGGAGTTTTACTATCCAAAATACAGGCAAGTAGTTTTGAAAAACTACTTGCCAATAGTTTGAGGGTAATTTTGTAATTTCACTATGAATTAATAAATTGATGTTTATTTTTACGATAGAATATTAAGTCTACCAAATTATTAAAACATTAGTTTATCTTTTAAAAAATAAACAATTAGTTACTAATAAGATTGTTAATATAACTTTATTTATAACAATAAAAGTTATTTGCTTCAAATCTAGAACTCTTATTTTTCTGATATTGCCCTCAAATTAGAAACTAGTGGCCAGTAGATATGATTTTAGATTATGAAATCTATATTGCTACATCATACAACTGACCCGGGCCCTCATTGTTCGAACAGTGTTATGCACACATGTTGCATCAAAGTTGTTCTCAGTGTTCCTAGCTTCACGTTCCATTGTATTGCAGCTTATTACATTGTTCATCGCTTCATTTGTCTCCTCTGCAATTATGCCTTCAGTGGTCCCTAATGCAATGTTGGTTCCATTGGTAGCAGGCTGAAAATTACAAAACAAAGAACAGATTATGTAATATGACAAATTTAAAAGCAGTCGAGATTTCGACTATAATCTATGTGAGCAATTTCAGAAACTATCACGAGCATTACGAATCTTTAATTGGCAACACAGCTTGGCAGAGGTGGAGCTACGCCCAAGCTCTAGGATGGGCCAAATGCTATCGGGCTGGTTTTGCTGTGCCAAAGGAAAAAGGAAAAAATGCCAAAAACATATGCAAAAAAACAGGAGTTTTACTATCCAAAATACTAGCAAGTAGTTTTGAAAAACTACTGGTCAATAGTTTGAGGGTAATTTTGTAATTGCACTATGAATTAATAAATTGATGTTTATTTTTATTATAGAATATTAAGTCTACCAAATTATTAAAACATTAATTCATCTTTAAAAAATAAAAAAATAGTTAAGAATCAGATTGTTAATATAACTTGATTTATAACAATAAAAATTATTGGCTATAAATCTACAACTCTTATTTTTTCCGATATTGCCCTCAAATTGAGAAACTACTGGCCAATAGTTATGATTTTAGGTTATGAAATATATATTGTTAGATCAAACTACTGACTCGGGCCCTCGGTGTTCAAGCAGTGTTATGCACTGGTGTTGTATCAATGTTATTCTCAGTGTTCCTAGCTTCATGTTCAGTTGTATTGCAGGTTATTACATTGTTTGTCGCTTCATTGGTCTTCTCTGCAATTAATGCTTCAGTGGTCCCTAATGCAATGTTGGTTTCATTGGTAGCAGCGTGCAAATTATAAAATATAGAATAAATTATGGAATATGACAAATTTAAAAGCAGTCGAGATTTCAACTATAATCTATGTGAGCAATTTCAGAAACTTTTATGAGCATTACGAATCTTTAATTGGCAACAGAGCTTGGCAGAGGCAGAGCTAGGCCCATGCTCTAGGTTGGGCCAAATGCTATTAGGCTAGTTTGGCTGGGCCAAAGGAAAAAATACCAAAAATAGATGTAAAAAAACAGGAGTTTTCCTATCCAAACTACTGGCAAGTAGTTTTGAAAACCACTAGTCAATAGTTTGAGGGTAATTTTGTAATTACACTATTAATTAATAAATTGATGTTTATTTTTATGATAGAATATTAAGTCTACCAAATTATTAAAACATTATTTTATCTTTAAAAAATAAACAATTAGTTCTTAATCAGATTGTTAATATAACTTCATTTATAACAATAAAAATTAATTGCTATAAATCTACAACTCTTATTTTTTCCGATATTGCCCTCAAATTGAGAAACTACTGCCCGGTAGTTATGGTTTTAGATTATGAAATCTACATTGTTAGATCAAACTACTCACCTGGGCCCTCAGTGTTCGAACAATGTTATGCACTGGTGTTGCATCAATGTTGTCCTCAGTGTTCCTAGCTTCACGTTCAATTGTATTGCAGCTTATCACATTGTTCATCGCTTCATTTGTCTCGTCTGCAATTATGCCTTGAGTGGTCCCTAATGCAATGTTGGTTGCATTGGTAGCAGGCTGAAAATTATGAAACAGAGAACAAATTATGTAATATGACAAATTTAAAAGCAGTCGAGATTTTGACTATAATCTATGTGAGCAATTTTAGAAACTATCACGAGCATTACGAATCTTTAATTGGCAACACAGCTTGGCAGAGGCGGAGCTACGCCCAAGCTTTAGGTTGGGCCAAATGCTATCGGGCTGGTTTTGCTGGGTCAAAGGAAAAAATGCCAAAAACATATGCAAAAAAACAGGAGTTTTACTATCCAAAATACTAGCAAGTAGTTTTGAAAAACTACTGGTCAATAGTTTGAGGGTAATTTTGTAATTGCGCTATGAATTAATAAATTGATATTAATTTTTATTGTAGAATATTAAGTCTACCAAATTATTAAAACATTAATTCATCTTTAAAATATAAAAAATTAGTTAAGAATCAAATTGTTAATATAACTTGATTTATAACAATAAAAATTATTGGCTATAAATCTACAACTCTTATTTTTCCGTTATTGCCCTCAAATTGAGAAACTACTGGCCAGTAGTTATGATTTTAGATTATGAAATCTATATTGTTAGATCAAACTACTGATCAGGGCCCTCAGTGTTCGAACAGTGTTATGCACTGGTGTTGCATCAATGTTGTCCTCAGTGTTCCTAGCTTCAAGTTCAGTTGCATTGCAACTTATTACATTGTTTGTCGCTTCATTGGTCTCCTATGCAATTAATGCTTCTGTGGTCCCTAATGCAATGTTGGCTCTACCGGTAGCAGCCTGCAAATTACAAAACAGAGAAAAAATTATGAAATATGACAAATTAAAAAGCAGTCAAGATTTTGACTATAATCTATGTGAGCAATTTAAGAAACTTTCACGAGCATTACGAATCTTTAATTGGCAATAGAGCTTGGTAGAGGCGGAGCTAGGCCCAAGCTCTAGGTTGGGCCAAATGCTATTGGGCTAGTTTGGCTGAGCCAAAGAACAAAATGCCAAAAACAGATGCAAAAAAAAAAACAGGAGTTTTACTATCCAAAATACAGGCAAGTAGTTTTGAAAAACTACTTGTCAATAGTTTGAGGGTAATTTTGTAATTTCACTATGAATTAATAAATTGATGTTTATTTTTACGATAGAATATTAAGTCTATGAAATTATTAAAATATTAGTTTATCTTTTAAAAAATAAACAATTAGTTACTAATAAGATTGTTAATATAACTTTATTTATAACAATAAAAATTATTTGCTTCAAATCTACAACTCTTATTTTTCTGATATTGCCCTCAAATTAAGAAACTAGTGGCCAGTAGTTATGATTTTAGATTATGAAATCTATATTGCTACATCATACTACTGACCCGGGCCCTCATTGTTCGAACAGTGTTATGCACAGATGTTGCATCAAAGTTGTTCTCAGTGTTCCTAGCTTCACGTTCATATGTATTGCAGCTTATTACATTGTTCATCGCTTCATTGGTCTCCTCTGCAATTATGCATTCAGTGGTCCCGAATGCAATGTTGGTTCCATTGGTAGCAGCCTGCAGATTACAAAATAGAGAACAAATTATGTAATATGACAAATTTAAAAGCAGTCTAGATTTCGACTATAATCTATTTGAGCAATTTCAGAAACTTGCACGAGCACTACGAATCTCCAAATGCTATCAGCCTGGTTTGGTTGGGCCAAAGGAAAAAATGCCAAAAACCGATGCAAAAAAAAATACAGGAGTTTTACTATCCAAAATATAGGCAAATAGTTTTGAAAAACTACTAGTCAATAGTTTGAGGGTAATTTTGTAATTACACTACTAATTAATAAATTAATGTTTATTTTTACAATAGAATATTAAGTCTACCAAATTATTAAAACTTTTGTTTATCTTTAAAAAAATAAAAAATTAGTTACTAATCAGATTGTTAATATAACTTCATTTCTAACAATATAAATTAATTGCTATAAATCTACAACTCTTATTTTTCCGATATTGCCCTCAACTTGAGAAAATACTAGCTCGTAGTTATGATTTTATATTATGAAATCTATATTGTTAGATCAAACTATTGACCTGGGCCCTCAGTGTTCGAACAGTGTTATGCACTGGTGTTGCTTCAATGTTGTCCTCAGTGTTCCTAGCTTCATGTTTAGTTGTATTGCAGCTTATTATATTGTTTGTCACTTCATTGGTCTCCTCTACAATTAATGCTTCAGTGGTCCCTAATGCAATGTTGGTTCCATTGGTAGCAGCCTGCAAATTACAAAACAGAGAACAAATTCTGAAATATGATAAATTTAAAAGCAGTCGAGATTTCGACTATAATCTATGTAAGCAATTTTAGAAACTTTTACGAGCCTTACGAATCCTTAATTGGCAACAGAGCTTGGCAGTGGTGGAGCTAGGCCCAAGCTCTAGCTTGGGCCAAATGCTATCGGGCTGGTTTGGCTGGGCCAAAGGAAAAAATTGCTAAAAATAGATGCAAAAAAAACAGGAGTTTTACTGTCTAAAATACTCGCAAGTAGTTTTGAAAAACTACTGGTCAATAGTTTGAGGGTAATTTTGTAATTGCACTATGAATTAATAAATTGATGTTTATTTTTATGATAGAATATTAAGTCTACTAAATTATTAAAATATTAGTTTATCTTTAAAAAATAAAAAAATTGTTATTAATCAGATTTTTTATATAACTTTATTTATAACAATAAAAATTATTTACTATAAATTAACAACTCTTATTTTTTCTGATATTGCCCTCAAATTGAGAAACTACTGGCCAGTTGTTATGATTTTAGATTATGAAATCTATATTGTTAGATCAAACTACTGACCCGGGCCCTCAGTGTTCGAACAATGTTATGCACTGGTGTTGCATCAATGTTGTTCTCAGGGTTCCTAGCTTCACGTTCAGTTGTACTACAGCTTATTACATTGTTTGTCGCTTCATTGGTCTGCTTTGTAATTATGCCTTTCGTGGTCCCTAATACAATGTTGGTTCCATTGGTAGCAGCCTACAAATTATAAAACAGAGAACAAATTATGTAATATGACAAATATAATAGCAGTCAAGATTTCGACTATAATCTATTTGAGCAATTTCAGAAATTTGCACGAGCATTATGAATCTTTAGTTTACAACAGAGCTTGGCAGTGGCGGAGCTAAATCCATGCTCTAGGTTGGGCCAAACGCTATGGGGCTGGTTTGGCTAGGCCAAAGGAAAAAATGCGAAAAACCGATGCAAAAAAAAAGTGTTTTACTCTCCATAATACAGGCAAATAGTTTTGAAAAACTACTGGTCAATAGTTTGATGGTAATTTTGTAATTGCACTATTAAATAATAAATTAATGTTTATTCTTACAATAGAATATTCAGTCTACCAAATTATTAAAACATTAGTTTATGTTTAAAAAAAATAAAAATTAGTTATTAAACAGATTGTTAATATAAATTTATTTATAACAATATAAATTAATTGCTATAAATCTACAACTCTTATTTTTTCCGATATTACTCTCAAATTGAGAAACTACTGGCTAGTAGTTATAATTTTATATTATAAAATCTATATTGTTAGATCAAACTACTGACCTGGGCCATTAGTGTTCGGACAGTGTTATGCACTGGTGTTGCAACAATGTTATCCTCAGTGTTCCTAGCTTCACGTTCAGTTTTATTGCAGCTTATTACATTGTTTGTCACTTCATTGGTCTCCTCTGCAATTAATGCTTCAGTGATCCCTAATGCAATGTTGATTCCATTGGTAGCAGCCTGCAAAATAAAAAACAAAGAATAAATTATGAAATATGACAAATTTAAAAGCTGTCAAGATTTTGACTATAATCTATATGAGTAATTTCAGAAACTTTCACGATCATTACGAATCCTTAATTGGCAACAAAGCTTGGCAGTGGCGGAGCTAGGCCCAAGCTCTAGGTTGGGCCAAATGCTATCAGGCTGGTTTGGTTGGGTCAAAGGAAAAAATTGCCAAAAACAGATGAAAAAAAATAGGAGTTTTACTGTCTAAAATACTGGCAAGTAGTTTTGAAAAACTACTAGTCAATAGTTTGAGAGTAATTTTGTAATTGCACTATGAATTAATAAACTGATGTTTATTTTTATGATAGAATATTAAGTCTACCAAATTATTAGAATGTTAGTTTATCCTTAAAATGTAAAAAATAGTTATTAATCAGATTGTTAATATAACTTTATTTATAACAATAAAAATTATTTGCTATAAATCTACAACTCTTATTTTTTCGATATTGCCCTCAAATTGAGAAACTACTGGTCAGTAGTTATGATTTTAGATTATGAAATCTATATTGTTAGATCAAACTACTGACCCGAGCCCTCAGTGTTCGAACAGTGTTATGCACTGGTGCTGCATCAATGTTATTCTCAGTGTTCCTAGCTTCACGTTTAGTTGTATTGCAGCTTATTATATTGTTCGTCGCTTGTCCTCTGCAATTATGCCTTCAGTGGCCCCTAATGCAATGTTGGTTCCATTGGTAGCAGCATGCAAATTTCAAAACAGAGAACAAATTATGTAATATGACAAATTTAAAAGCAGTCGAGATTTCGACTATAATCTATTTGAGCAATTTCAGAAACTTTTACAAGCATTACGAATCTTAAATTGGCAATAGGGCTTGGCAGTAGCGGAGCTAGGCCCATGCTCTAGGTTGGGTCAAATGCTATCGGGCTGGTTTGGCTGGGCCAAAGGAAATAGGAGTTTTACTGTCCAAAATACAGGCAAGTAGTTTGGAAAAACTACTGGTCAATAGTTTCAGGGTAATTTTATAATTGCACTATTAATTAATAAATTGATGTTTTTTTTTGCAATAGAATATTAAGTCTACCAAATTATTAAAATATTAGTTTATCTTTAAAAAAATATAAAATTAGTTATTAATCAGATTGCTAATATAACTTTATTTATAACAATAAAAATTAATTGCTATAAATCTACAACTCTTATTATTTCCGATATTGTTCTCAAGTTGAAAAACTACTGGCCACTAGTTATGATTTTATATTATGACATCTATATTGTTAGATCAAACTACTGACTTGGGCCCTTGTTGTTCGAACAGTCTTATGCACTGGTGTTACATCAATATTGTCCTCAGTGTTCCTAACTTCACGTTCCATTGTATTGTAGCTTATTACATTGTTTGTCGCTTCATTGGTCTCCTCTGCAATTATGCATTCAGTGGTCCCTAATGCAATGTTGGTTCCATTGGTAGCAGCCTCTAAATTACAAAACATATAACAATATGTAATATAACAAATTTAAAAGTAGACGAGATTTAGACTATAATCTATGTGAGCAATTTTAGAAACTTTCACCGGCATTACGAATCTTTAATTGGGCCACAGAGCTTGGTAGAGGCGGAGCTAGGCCCAAGCTCTAGGTTGGGCCAAATTCTATCGAGCTGGTATGGCTGGGCCAAAGGAAAAAAAATGCCAAAACAGATGCAAAAAAATAGGAGTTTTACTGCCCAAAATACTGACAAGTAGTTTTGAAAAACTATTGGTTAATAGTTTGAGGGTAATTTTGTAATTGCACTATAAACTAATAAATTGATGTTTATTTTTATGATAGAATATTAAGTCTACCAAATTATTAAAACATTAGTTTATCTTTAAAAAATAAAAAATTAGTTATTAATTAGATTGTTAATATAACTTTATTTATAACAACTAGTACAATGTCCGTGTTAACATCACGGTGATAACAACATAATAAGCTTTGAATGGGGAAAATGATTGACACTGGACGGGTCAGGACAATATACTTCTAAATCAGCTTGCCATGCCTTGGTTTTTGAACCATAAAAGCGAATCTCCAAATTTTAGGCGCTTGCTAAATGCAAAATTTTCTCTACTTGGCAGTGTGTAATAGGTGCAGGACTGCTGATCACCAAGCCAAGGGAGGCATGTCTCACCCTAATCAGTGCCCGTTATGAGATCAAGCTCACGAAGATGTCCACCACTTATGTCTTTGCTCAGGAATTTTCGATACAAATCATATTTGAGAAAAAAAGCTTTGTGCATTAGATTAATTTAAAATGAAACAAACAAATAGTTATTACATTATTGAGTACAAGATTTCATGCGTACATATATAAGTGTGTCATTAGCATCTTGTCACTTAAACCCTTGTAAACCCATAGGAGTTTTAGAAATTCCTGTATCAATATATGAATATTATCCCTGCATTCATTATTCTTATATTTCAGTAGTTCTATCATAAATTTAGTCCTGACTCTATTTTCATCTTGTTGCACATGTGTCATACAGCCCATAGTCAAACCATTATTTTTGGATTAGTATGCTAAAATTTCTAAACAAATAACAACACTTGCATTGCAAAATAGTGGCAAGTTTGCAACACAACACAGACACAAGAAATTGATAACCAAATAGCCTGTGATACATCTAAAGATAATGTTCAGAATTTATTTTTCTACTGTTGCTAATGTTACTCTCGCATCCACGGCCCCTGGGTATCTTATTAGCTAGTTATTTCCTCTCACTCGATCTTTCACGTTGTGCAAGGAAAACACTTACACGTACCACTGAGAGCATAGAATTGTGATTGCACAATGAAAATATTTTCTTAACAATGATAAACCAGGAGTACTTGGTAGCAGAAATTGTGGAAACACATTTTTTTTTAGTTTTACCAGTTTATTGTGGCACCATTTGAGCTACAGCCTTCTTCTGTGCATGGTATTCACGCTCATATTTATTCTTCCTTTCACTCTTTAGTTGTCATTGGTCCTTCTCTCTTTGAGCATCATCTTCAGAAACCATAGATTGAGGTGCGCTGTTGCTAATAAACATGGAGCATATGATTGGGTAACTATGTATGACACAAGGTAAGTCAAACAAATCTTCCAAAATGAAACCATAAATATGTGCATTTTATTAGTTAAGTATCTTTAAGAAGAGCATGGCCACCTGGCGGTTGGTCCACGACCACGAATAGGACACTGCAATAGACTTATGTTAAGGCTGTTGTACTAAATCATTGGGCGCTTAAGTAACAAATTCCTACTGATTTATCATCTGCTATAGTGTCACAAAGGATTGAATAAGACCAAATACAGTAGCTAATTCTACACCATGTTGGCAAATGCCAAGCCAGATTAGGCAAAGGTAAGAAGAAACGCCATGTTCAAAAACCCCACGGTTGCTATAATGTATATTCAGCATTTAGGATTCCACTAAATATTCGTTTCATATATAGATTTTTCATTCACAAGCCAACAAACTGACAAAACCTCATGCGGCAAAAGCATATAGGAATATAAAGAAGTGAAGAATAACTTGAATTGCATTGCATGCTCAACAGGTACTCTGATTTCTGAAAATCGTAGTGGCAAACATCGAGCAACAATAAGCATAGATGGGAAAAAAAGGACAAGGATCACCTGGTGCAGTAGTTCGCCTTTCTTGCAGTGGAGTAAATTGCGGTGTCTGCCGTAGATGAAAAACACTTCCAATACTCTGTGGCTATCAGGAATTGGAGGGCGGTTGTACAAATTGTCGACGGAGACTTGGAGGGCAGCGTACACAATCACACTAAAACAGACGTAGCTCTCCACTCGCTGTCCTGCGTGCCCAAGACAGAAGCGACCTAACCAGCAGTAGCGTGGCCCTGCGATTAGGGATCGACCGAGCACAAGGGCGCGAGATGGGATCTGGACACAATGGAGACGTCGACAAGTGCTATGGCTCCCTGGCTGGAGGCACGCCATCCAGCGCTCGGGCACGAAGCCGGTGAGTCGATTGAATGTCGACATTGACTCTCCCGGTGTCTGCAACTTGGATCGCTGGAGTCCTACTGCCTTGCAGCGATGAGACTGCTAAGTGCGTCTTGGGGATGTAGCAGCGAGGGTTCGTAGACGACAGCAAAGTCGTGATGCACTGGGATCTGGGATCGGAGAAGGCAGGGGCCAGGGATCGAAGACGATGTGAGTTCCCTCGGCAGCGCTTCTGTGGGTTTGAAGGGGAGTTGGAGGACAGTTAGTGGCAAGGGAGGGGGCGGGATCGTGGGTACGCTAGCGATCCCGCGTAGGCGGGCTCAGGAATTGGGAGGATGTATGATCCGAGCACTGTGAACCGTGAGATTTGAGTGAGGCCATTGAAAAGTATCGTTGTCCATTGGATTCAATAGAGGGAGAAGGTCGTGTACAATTTTATAGGTACAGTAAGTTAGACTGTCTCAGCGGGGATTAAAAGTTGTGTGCGTTTAGGAAAGGGGTAGAGATAAAAATTATTTGCTATAAATCTACAACTCTTATTTTTTTCGATATTGCTCTTAATTTGAGAAACTACTAGCCAGTAGTTATAATTTTATATTATGAAATCTATATTGTTAGATCAAACTACTGACCTGGGCTCTCAGTGTTCAAATATTGTTATGCACTAGTGTTGCATCAATGTTGTCCTCAGTGTTCCTAGCTTCACGTTACGCTGTATTGCAGCTTATTACATTGTTCATCACTTTATTGGTCTCCTCTGCAATTATGCGTTCATTGGTTCCTAATGCAATGTTGGTTTCATTGGTAGCAGCCTGTAAATTATAAAACAGAGAATAAATTATGTAATATGATAAATTTAAAAGCAGTCGAGATTTGGACTATAATCTATATAAGCAATTTCAGAAACTTTGACCAGTATTATGAATCTTTAATTGGGCAACAGAGCTTTACGTAGGCGGAGCTAGGCCCAAGCTCTAGATTGGGCCAAATGCTATCGGGCTGGTTTGACTGGGACAAAGAAAAAAAAATGCCAAAAACAGATGCAAAAAAAAACAGTAGTTTTACTGTCCAAAATACTGGCAAGTAGTTTTGAAAAACTATTGGTCAATAGTTTGAGGGTAATTTTATAATTGCACTATAAATTAATAAATTGATGTTTATTTTTATGATAGAATATTAAGTCTACCAAATTATTAAAACATTAATTTATCTTTAAAAAATAAAAAATTACTTATTAATCAGATTGTTAATATAACATTATTTATAACAATAAAAATTATTTGCTATAAATCTACAACTCTTATTTTTTTGATATTGCCCTCAATTTGAGAAACTACTGACTAGTAGTTATGATTTTAGATTATGAAATCTATATTGTTAGATCAAACTACTGACCCGGGCCCTCATAGTTCAAACAGTGTTATGCACTGGTGTTGTATCAATGTTGTTCTCAGTGTTCGTAGCTTCACGTTCAGTTGTATTGCAGCTTATTATATTATTTATCGCTTCATTTATCTCCTCTGCAATTATGCCTTCAGTGGTCCCTAATACAATGTTGATTCCATTAGAAGCGGCCTACAAATTACAAAACAGAGAATAAGTTATGTAATACTAGTATAGTGCCCGTGCTAACACTACGGAAAAATTGAGTAATGCAAATTTGTAGCACTACAAGTTTACATTTTTTCATAATTAAATATGTACTAAACAAAGTTTATTTTTATGCTTCCGTACCAAAGTAGCCATTGCTTATGATTAATAAAGATTTGTAAACATGGAATTGAGTATACCAGAACTTTCAAATTTAACATGTTTTTTCAATAACATTTTATAGCGTCAGTTGAGTTGTAACAATTGTTTACAAATCTATCCCTCTTGTTATGTTATCATAATTCTAACTCTCGTGTTTCAATAGATTTCAAAAGGTTTTTAATAGTAAAACTTAAGACAAATAGACAATTTCAAATCAAACAGATTCACATCTATATATGGACTCAAGAGTAGCGATCATCTCCCCAAGCTGCTGTTTTGCTTCATGATCAGAATATACATAGTACTATGATGATCCATGTTAAATGGTCACTAAAAACCCAAATTCGACTATCATGCACTTGTAGTTTACATGTTTACACCTACAATAGTGACCATAATTAATTGTGAGGACACATGGCATGATAAACTGCAACAACAGTAGCCAGTCCAACTCTCCCCAATTTGACAAAGGTAAAACAGTGCGAAAATGGTAAGATACATATATACAAGAGAAAACCAACTTCCCGTCAAATGATACCATAGGGATGACAAACACCAAGCTCCCCCCGAAGAAAAGCATGTCTCGAAGCATCTAGGGGCTTGGTGAGGATATCAGCTAGTTGGTTTTTGGTATCAATGTATTGGAGCTCAACATCCCCCTTTTTAACATTGTCTCTCAGGAAGTGGAATCACACATTGATGTGTTTGACCTTACCATGTTGGACTGGGTTTTTGGCTAAGCATATGGCACTGGAGTTATCACACATGAGTGGAACACCCTTAAAAGTCAACCCATAGTCTCTCATGGTAGATACAATCCATAGGATTTGTGAACAGCAGCTAGCAACAGCTATATACTCAGCCTTTGTGGTGGATTGGGCAACACTCGACTGCTTACGAGAAGAACAACAGATCAAAGAAGTACCCAAGAAATGGCAAGTACCAGAAGTACTCTTCCTATCAATTCTACACCCAGCAAAGTCCGCATCCGAATACCCAATGAGATCAAGAGATGAAGATGCAGAGTACCAAACACCGAACTCAAGGGTGTATTTGAGATACCTGAAGATGCCCTTGACAGCCTTGCGATGAGTCACCCTTGGGGAAGCTTGAAAGCGAGCACAAAGACACACCACAAAGTGTATGTCGGGTCTTGTCGCTGTCAGGTACAAGAGGGAGCCAATCATGCTCCTGTACTTCCTTTGATCCACCGCTTCACGGTCTTTATCAGGGTCAAGAGCTGTTGTAGTGGACATTGGTGTAGACAATGGCTTCACATTGACCATGTCGAACTTCTTCAGGAGATCCTTCGTGTACTTGGCTTGATGTATGAAAGTGCCTTGTTTGCACTGCTTGATTTAAAGCCCAAGAAAGAAGGTGAGCTCTCCCATCATCGACATCTAAAATTCACTTTCCATAGCTTCCTGAAACCTGGACACAAGAGCATGAGAGGAACCACCAAAGATGATATCATCCACGTAAATCTGAACCATTAGAAAGTCATTGCCATGCTTGAGAGTGAACAAGGTTTTATCAACACACCCCATGACATTCCCATGCTCTAGCAAGAAGGTCTTAAGCCTAGCATACCATGCCCTAGGTGCTTGCTTTAACCCGTACAAAGCCTTCTGAAGCTTGTACACACTGTTTGGGTATTTGTGGTGCTCAAAGCCAGGGGGTTGCCTCACATACACTTCTTCCTCTATGAAACCATTTAGAAAAACACTCTTGACATCCATTTGATAAAGTCTAATGCCCTTGGAGGCAGCAAATGCAAGCAAGATCCTAATGGCTTCTATGCGAGCAACAGGAGCAAAGGTTTCACCATAATCTAAGCCCTCCACTTGGCTGAAACCTTGAGCAACTAGCCTAGCCTTGTTTCTCACAACCTCACCATCCTCCCCATATTTGTTTTTGAACACCCACTTGGTTCCTATGACATTGACATTTTTGGGAGGCTCTACAAGGGTCCAGACTTTGTTTCTCTCAAAGTTTTCCAACTCCTCATGCATGGCATTAACCCAATGTTCATCAGATAGTACGTGTCCAACATCCCGGCGTTCAAAGGGTGCAACAAAGAGAGAATTGGTAAAGCAAGCAAGATGTGCAGACCTTGACCTTATCGTCCTCTCATAGAGATTACCGATCATCTGTTGAGGTGGATGTTGACGCTGAATGTGGTGAGGAGCCTCTCTCTCAGAGTGTACCTCTCCCTCAACCATAGCTGGAGCTTGCTCCACAGCTGCTGAAGTCGATGTAGAAGCTTCTGGACCCTCTGCTGGAGTAGTGGTAGCAGCAGGAACAAGCTCGGATGTGGGATGGAATGAATCATCATCATTAACATCCAAGCCCTGTAGGTCCTCTTCTACAAAGATGCTCTCCTTTATCTCCTTGTCACCTGCAGACTCAATCACATTCCTTGCACAAGAGTTTGATTCATCAAAGGTTACATCGCAGGATTCTACGATGGTGTTAGTCTCCAAATTCAAAACTCTGTAGGAATGACCATGAAGAGAGTATCCAAGAAAGATTCCATCGGAAGACCTTGACTCAAACTTATCAAGATTGCCACGCTTGAGAATAAAGCACTTACAACTAAAGGCACGCAAATGAGAAACCGAGGGCTTTCTCCCAAAACACAGCTCATAAGAAGTCACATTAAGAATTGAGCATAAGTAAATCTGATTGGAAACATAGAAAGCAGTGCTAATGGCCTCAGCCCAGAACCGCCTCGGAGTCCTATGCTCATCGAGCATCGTCCGGGCCATCTCCACTAAGGTTCTGCTCTTTCTTTCAACCACACTGTTCTGCTGGGGAACCCGAGGTGCTGAAAACTGATGCTCAATACCATGCTCAAGACAGAAAGTATCAAAGGAGGAGTTCTTGAACTCTGTGCCATTATCACTGCGAATTGCTCGTAATGCACTAGGGAGTTCCTTGAACAACCTCAAAGCTAAGCTCCAAAAGTGATGAAACACTTAATCCTTGCTCTCAAGAAACTAGACCCAAGAGTAGCGAGAGTAGTCGTCAACAATCACAAGAACATACCACTTCCCACCCGCCGAACAAACCCGAGAAGGACCAACAGTGTCCATATGAAGCAACTCTTCAGGGCGTTCAGTCATCACCAAATTGATTGGTGGATGAGAAGCGACAATCATTTTCCCATGACGACAAGGAGCACAAACCAAATCCTTATCAAATTTGAGCTTAGGCAATCCTCGGATCAAACCTAGGCCACTCAAGTGACATAACAAGTCAAAGCTCATGTGACCCAGTCTCCTATGCCATTTCTAGAGCTCAGAAGGAGATTGAGCAAACAAGCACTTGTGAGAACCAGGAGAACCAGCAAAATCAGCCTGAAAAACTCTGCCAATACGAGAAATCCCACAAACCAAGGAAAAACTCGAATCAAGAACACAAGAAGCATTCGACTTAAAGCACACTTCCAAACCAACATCAAGAAGCTGAGAGACAAAGAGCAGATTGTACTTGAGAAACTAAACCAAACCAACATTGAGAGTGAAGTTCTCATTTTCCTTTACCGCGCCCCTTCCCTTCACTCTTCCTCTCTTGTCATCTCCAAAGGTCACATACTCCCGACGCTTCAAGGGAGTGAGGCTGGAGAACCACTTTGCATTTCCGGTCATGTGGCGCGAACACCCGGAATCCATCAACCATTTGTTCTCCAAGCCTCCACCTGCTGCCTCACTTGTGTCGGAGTCGGACCCAGAGTCGGTGTCGTGGTCGTTCTTTGCCACGAAGCAAAGCCCGGTGAAATCATCCTTCCTCTTAAATCGTGGCTTTTCAACCTCCTCCTCTGAGCTTGAAAGGCCTTCGCTTGATGTGAGGTCGACATTGCTCAAGGTGGCAACACAGGCACGTGCAATGGCCTTGGCAAACTTCTTGGAGTTCTTGCCCTTCTTGTAGAAGCGGTTCTTCTTCTGCTTGAAGTCTTCAGTGTTGTTGTCGCGGTACCCGGCCTTCTTCTTCTTCTTGGGACAATCAGCGATGAAGTGTCCCAGGTCACCACACTCGAAGCAGGTTCTTGAATCACCTCCTCTTCTCTCCTTCCGGTTGTTGTAGAACTTTCTGAACTTCCTTGTGAGCAAGGACAGCTCCTCGTCTGGAATGCACTCCATCTGTTCATCGGAAGCTGCAACAAGAGAAGACAAAGCAAACTCCAAGGAAGACTTGTCAACTGAGGGGTTAGTTCCATGAGAAGCATAACTGTGATCACCCTTCTGAGAACTAGAAAGCAAAGCCATGCTATAAGCTGGAATAGCAAGATTAGGATGAGATTTCCTAGACAGTTCATGAGATTTCAGCTTGCTATACAGTTGCTCATAGTTCAGGGTATTGAATTCAGCAGTTTCTTCTAGAGCAGCAATTTTAATCCCCCAAACATTTTCATCAAGTGAGTACAGCAGTTGCTTAGCTCTATCATTGTCATTGTACACAAGGGTACCACAAGCCCGCAAGTTGCACACAATTGCCTCAAACCTACGAAAAGTGTCATCTAGGGACTCGTCCGGTTTCTGTGCAAAGGTTTGGTACTGTCTATTGTAAGAATCCAAATCGATCACCAAGACTATACACACCAACTTGTGGTGTACTAGCCCTAGGAGTGATCAACCACACCAAAGAAACACAGCGGAAACAAAAAGGAAAGAAGCAATCCTCAACAGTTCAGAACTGAACTCCCATCGGCAGTGCCGATCCCTGCCATCAGTAGTGCCGGTGGGCATCGGCAGTGCCGGTCACGCCTATCGGCAGTGCTGGTGCGCGTCATCGGCAGTGCTGGTCCCACCTATCGGCAGTGCCGGTGCGAGATGCTGTCACACTGGAACCTATAGACTGGACCAATCGGCAGTGCCGGTCCTAGTCATCGGCAGTGCCGGTCGACCCCCGACAGAACAGAAAATCTCTCGGTAGCTTCTCAAATCTTCTCCAAAACTCAATCAAACGAACTCCAAATGATGCGATTTTTGGACCAGTGAATCCTCATCACATCACGACCCTAATCCTAGGAGATCAACTCAATTGGCTCAAGAAATCATCACGAATTTTAGATCTCGTGTCAAGAACACCAAAAAGGGCAAACTTGAGAAATCCTTCAAATCAAAGGTGCTAGAGCCAATAATTCCATCAAGGATCCATAGATGATTATCCTAGCTCATCCTAGCAACAAGTTTCTCAAGAAATCCGGGCCAAAAACTCGTCCAAAAGTGAGATCAAAAATCACCACGAAAATGCTTCCAAAAATAGGAAAAAGGGAATTTCGGGATTCAAGTGAAGAGGGAAATCTTGAGCACGAAAATACTTCTCATATCATACAAAGGTGCTTACAAGATTCATAGGTACAAGGCTAGGAAGCCACCCTCTTCCTCCCACTATTTGGAAGAGCAAGAGATGTCTCTCACACACCCACTACTCTCCTCTCAAATATGAAGTCCTCTCCTAGCACTTTGAATAGAGTCCTAACACAAGGCTAATGGGAAGAGAGACCCATCTCCCACTAGCCACACCTCTCCTTATAGAGGCCTAGGGTCTATTGTCCACATGACCACTCTACCCTTGACCTACATAACACACCCACCTA
Organism: Eleusine coracana subsp. coracana; assembly: GCA_032690845.1. NCBI lineage: Eukaryota > Viridiplantae > Streptophyta > Magnoliopsida > Poales > Poaceae > Eleusine > Eleusine coracana. Next base: position 18,820,381 of record CM064434.1, on the reverse strand, counting down.
CCACCGGGGGCATAACCGTCCATCTTTTTCCTCATCGCCCGAATGCCATCGGACGCTTCATGTCTTTGCTTCATCTCGAAGCAAGCTCCGTGATGGTGCCATGTGCACCACCAACCACCGCCGTCTTCATCACCACAACGGTTTTGAGGCTCAACCATGAAACCGTCCGTGCTTCTTGCCTCTCCACGTGTACAGTGTGGATCACTCTTGACTTCATCTGGCATCCCGATCGTCTGGCCCCAAGTCCCCTACTTGTGCCCGATCCTCTCGCCGTTGACCGCCAAGTCGACTCCAGTGACCTACACATCATGAGACAAGCAAACACATTTCCCATCTCCTGCAACATCACTAATATCTCCACCCACTCCGGTTAGTCATAACCATGATATGCAAACCCAAGCAATCCCTGGATTCCTGCATTTCAACTCAAGCACCAAATCCGCTCAAGTCAATTACTCATCACAAGTATAGCAAACCATGGCACATATCCACATGGTTTCTCAGTATCCTCTTCCAGGTGGCAGACTTCGAGTCAGCATACCATGCTATCATCGGTCGACCGGCGATGGCCAGGTTTATGGCGGTTCTGTACTATCCGTATCTTACCCTCAAGATGCCAGGCCCGAACGGAATAATCTCCCTCCACTCTGATCTTCGGAATTCTTTTGATTGTGATGTGCAGAGTTGTAAGATGGCTACCAAACAGTTGATGCTGTCAGACCAAAAGTAGATCCAGAAGGCGGTCGGTATAGAGGAGTAGACTGGAACGGAGGTTCCGACAAAGAAACCTACCAAGGAGAAGATCCAGACCGATGACGTCCAAACCAAGGAGATTTCGCTCGATCCTGAGGACCCCGATAAGGTGACTTATGCTGGGGTCAACCTTGATGAAAAATAGGAACTCGCGCTCACTCTTTTCCTCCAGGAAAATAGGGATATCTTTGCATGGAAACCATCTGACATGCCGGGAGTTCCTAGGAAAAAGATTGAGCACGTGTTAAGGGTACCTCTAGGGGCTACCCCCGTTCGCCAAAGGCTTAGAAGATTTGCGCAAGACCATAAGGACGCTATGAAGAAGGAGATAGTTAGATTGTTAGAAGCTAAGTTTATAAAGGAGGTGTATCATCCCGACTGGTTAGCAAATCCAGTCCTTGTACCTAAAAAGAATAAAGAGTGGAGGATGTGTGTTGATTATACTGATCTCAACAAGGTCTACCCAAAAGACCTCTTCGCTCTTCCTCGTATTCATCAGATTGTAGATTCGACAGCCGGGTGTGAGCTTTTAAGCTTTCTGGATGCCTATTTAGGCTATCACCAGATCTCACTGAGAATCAAAGATCAGATCAAGACTTCCTTTATAACACCCTTCGGTGCCTATTGCTATATCACTATGCCGTTCGGTCTGAAAATGCTGGCGTGACTTACCAACAAGGTATTCAACGCTACCTTGCCACTCAGATCGGTAGGAACGCTGAAGCGTATGTGGACGACATCGTTGTCAAGACTCAGAAAGTTGAAGAACTTCTCTCTGACCTGGCACAAATCTTTGACAATCTGAGACATTATTCAATGCAGTTGAATCCTAAAAAGTGTGTTTTTGGGGTTCCATCGGGAAAGTTACCCAGTTACATCGTTTCGAAACGAGGTGTAGAGGCTAACCCAGATAAAATCAAGGCAATCCTTAATATGAAGCCGCCTAATTCTCAAAGGGACGTTCAGAAGCTGACCGGATGCATGGCATCCTTGAGTCGCTTTATTTCCCCAACATGCAACACTCCTCCAACTAAGATGAAAATTCATGTGCATCACCTGAATTTACAGGTGACTTCATTTCTAATGTTTTGTTTATATGATTTTGAGAATAGATTGCTACCTAATGATTTAATTATTGTTAGGAACCATGGAGATGATGATGATATAGCTGAGGAGGTGATTGGAGGCGTGATGGGCCAGCAAGGACGTCCAAGCCAAGGTGGAAGCCCAATCCAAAACCGACTTCCAGTCTGTTTTGGAGCCCAGAACCAGTACGCAGTAAAATGGACGCCCAGGACGCATACAGACTCAGATTTGGACGTTCTACATATGCCTGGAAACATAACGAAAAGATCTTTCCAACCCAACTGGTTCCATATCAAAATTCATCGCGAGCCATCAGCAATCGTCGAAACAAGTCGATGTGCAGAATCTGTCCTGGTGCTGCGACACCGTAATCGGTCTTTGGGCCATGTATCGAGTTGAGCCCACTTAGGGCTGCATCCAGGGGGTCTTGCACGACCCTAGGGTACTCATATACAGCCACCGCCTCTTCATTAGGGTTTGGGTTTTGCTTAGATTATGCTGTTAATAACAGTTTTGCCGTTTGATCGGTTTGTGAGAACCCAACTTGTGAGATTCATCGTATACTTGCAAATTTGGTTGCATTCTTTTTTGTTCTTTCTTGTGTTCTTGATTTGCAGGCAAGGATAAGCCTTCTTGGCGAGGTCAATCGTTCTTGAATGGTTGATAACCAGAGGAGACGTTGTGCTGCGATTGCGGGGTTCAGAACGTGTTGTTCGGAAGCCGGATCGATTTGTGTATCGCCTCTGCCTTAATCAAGATTATCAGAACCTATCGGAAGATCGGGAACCTTTGTCCACATCAAGTGGTAATTAGAGCTTTAGGTACACCGTTAGGTTCACCCTTATCTCTGTTATTTTGTTCCGTCCTAAACTCCAGAAAACTACCCTACAAAAATATTTGTTCGTCGTGTTTCCGCTGTCCTATATCCCCCTTGTGCTATGCAATTTTCAGTTTAGTTTGCTTCTCTGAATTTTAGTGCCTACAAGGTCATTGTATTGCTGGTCTAGTGCTTGTTGTTTGGTCTTGTTTGAGTGGTGCATGTCCTTGTTCATAGAGAATCAAGAGAAAAAAAATTTAGTTTGTTGCACACATTGAGAGTTTTGGAATAATATATTATCTATCTCTGTGACTATCATATTCAGATCATAATATTTCTTATGCTAGAATATATTTTCCTTTTTCTTTCTAGTACTAATACCTTGCAGCAGTTCTGATTCAAAGGAAAAGAAAAGAAAAAGGCAAAAGTGCACAAGAGGAAAAGGCCGCACAAAAAAGAGAAGTAGAAAAAGGCAAAGATAAAAATTCAGAATTGCTTGCAGCCTTTGCATTCTTTGTTAAGTCATTCGCTTGCTTGCTTGAACTAGGTCCGAGACAAGTTTAGGCCGGTGACATAGACTAGCTTGGGACTATTATTCAGTTTTGCAATTTCTGAATTGAGATCTTGCTAATTCTTGCTACCTAATATTGCCTATCCAAGCTCCATATATATCCTTCTGAACAGGCACAAATTTTTGACTCTCGCAATTGTCAGTTCACACTCTCCAAGGTATCCTTTGCTTGTTGTATTTAAGAATTTTGTAAGGGCTTGGTGAGATGCTTCCATTTTCTTGTTGAGAGTTTCCACCGTTATTACATAGTAGTGAAAGGAAAATATACTCTTGTGTGTTTTCTTGTTTGTTACTAACAATGACAAGTTATAATACTCAAGGGAATGAATTGATGGCATCTCATGATGATAAGAGTGTTGTAGCACAATGAGTGTTCAGTTCTCAAATGGAGAAGGTAGAGCAAAATCAATTGAACAATTTATTCCAGACTCACTTTGTTGTGAAGGATCGACGTTGTCGTGTCATCATTGATGGAGAGAGTTGCCACAACATTGCAAGCTTAGAGTTGGTCGAGAAGCTTGGCTTGACCACACAACCACACCCATGTCCATACTACATCCAATGGGTAAATTCTTGTGGTAAGATAAAGGTAGATTATTGCACGCATTGAATTTTTTATTGGTTCTTACAAGGATAGTGCAGAATTTGATATAGTACCTATGCAAACATGTCATTTGTTATTAGGTAAACCTTGGATTTCTACAAATCATGTTTCACATAATGCCATTGCTAATAGCTACTCATTTAAATACAATGGTAGAAGGGTTACTCTTAAACCTATGACTGCTGCTGAAATTTTAGAAGAGGACCAACAAAGATTTGAGAGAAGAAAGAATGAACCATTTAGGATAGAATGGGCTATTTCAAATATTGCAACACTTCCATCAAAATCTGAATTACTAGAGGATGAACATATTTCTTTGCCTCTTGTTGCAACTAATACATTTGAACATCTACATAAAGAAGATGATAGTGGGAAAGATAAAGAACAGGTTGTTGCTTCAGGTAAAAGCTTTATTGATGTGATAAATTGTTCCAATAATCTTGCTGTATTGGAACCTTATGATGATGTTTCTTTGTTACAAGTTGATTTATCTATTGGTCCTTGTGATAAAGAGGAGTTGTGTGCCAATGCTTCACTTATACCTTTGCCACAACAAATGAATGAGCTTAAATGCTTTTGCTTATGATTCACCTAATGGTGCTGAAATAAAACATTTGATTTTAGTTACATGTGAAAAGGATGAGCAGAAATTATTGACTTCTCTAAGCACTTTGGGTTATATTGAATTTGATGTTCTTTGTGATCTAAATGCCGTTGAGAAGAAAATCTTTTCTCAAACTGAATTTCCTTTATTGACAAGAAATAATTTTCATGCTATTGGCTATTATGATCATAGAGGTTTGTTTATGGTGCATAGAGTTTATATTTCTTCAACATTGAAACCTCCTTGTGTTGTGCAACTCAATGAGACACTAGAAAACTGCAATAAAAATTGTCATGTCATGTCAAGTTTTTCTACTGTTTCTAAGATCACACATTTTCTAACTTGTCATAAGAGTGAGGATGATGTTCATACTACTGGCCAATTTTTCAAAGATGTTATTCAGTTGTGTGACATGCCTTCTACTGTAGTTTTACATTCTAATGATAATTTTTATAACGCATATAAACATGAGGTGCATCCCAAGTTTGAGAATTGTTCTATATTTCATATTTCAGATTTGAGACAAATATTCGGAGAAAGAGATGGGATCGAGTCGAGGACGACTCTAATTCAAAAGGGTGACAATGATGAGAACATCACACCTATGGATACACTCAACACTCCTCCAACTAAGATGAAAGTTCATATACATCACCTGAATTTACAGGTGACTTTGTTTTTAATGTTTTGTTTATGTGAATTTGAGAATAAATTGCTACCTAATGATTTAATTATTGTTAGGAACCATAGAGATGATGATGATATAGCTGAGGAGGTGATTGGAGGCGTGATGGGCCAGCAAGGACGTCCAAGTCAAGGTGGAAGCCCAATCCAAAACCGACTTCGAGTCTGTTTCAGAGCCCAGGACCAGTCTGCACTAAAACAGACGCCCAGGACGCATACGGACTCGGATATGGATGTTCTACATATGCCTGGAAACATAACAAAACGATCTTTCCAACCCAACTGGTACCATATCAAAATTCATCGCGAGCCATCGGCAATCGTCAAAACAAGTCGATGTGCATAATCTGTCCTGGTGCTACGATACCGTAATCGGTCTTTGGGCCATGTATCGAGTTGAGCCCACTTAGGGCTGCGTCCAGGGGGTCTTGCACGACCCTAGGGTCCTCATATACAGCCGCCGCCTCTTCATTAGGGTTCGGGTTTTGCTTAGATTATGCTGTTGATAACAGTTTTGTCGTTTGATGGGTTTGTGAGACCCCAACTTGTGAGATTCATCGTATACTTGCAAATTTGGTTGCATTCTTCTTTGTTCTTGCTTGTGTTCTTGATTTGCAGGGAAGGATAAGCCTTCTCGGTGAGGTCAATCGTTCTTGAATGGTTGATAACCAGTGGAGACGTTGTGCTGCGATTGCGGGGTTCAGAATGTGTCGTTCGGAAGCCGGATCGATTTGTGTATCGCCTCCGCCTTAATCAAGATTAGCAGAACCTATCGAAAGATCGGGAACCTTTGTCCACATCAAGTACTGGGGCAGTGGTCAATAATTTCTTTAATGCTTGAAATGCTTCCTCACAACTGTTGTTCCAATTGAATTTCTTATCCTTTTTCAGCAGCTCCGTGATGGGTTTGGTCAGCCGAGAAAAATTGGGAATGAACCTACGATAATATCCAGCTAGCCCGAGGAAACTGCGTACTTGATAAACCGTCTTTGGTGACTTCCAATCCAACACATCTTGAACCTTGGTAGGATCCACCGAGATACCTTCCACAGAGACTATGTGACTAAGAAATGGCACACGGTCCAACCAAAATTCCCACTTGCTGAATTTTGCATATAGGTTGTGATCTCGGAGGCGTTGAAGAACAATGCAAAGATGTTCAACATGCTCTTCCTTTGACTTAGAATAGACGAGGATGTCATCAATGAATACAACCACAAATTTGTCCAACTCAGGCATGGATACCAAATTCATGAGGTACATGAAATGGGCAGGGGCATTTGTCAATCCGAATGATATTACTTAGATACTCAAACAATCCATATCTAGTAGAGAAGGCGGTCTTCAGAATGTCTTTGGCTCTGATCTTGATTTGATGATAGCCCAAACGGAGGTCAATCTTTGAGAAGACCTTAGCACCAACCAATTGGTCGAAGAGGATATCTATACGGGGTAATCGGTATTTGTTCTTGATGGTAACTTCATTAAGAGGCCGATAGTCAACGACAAGGCGTAAAGACTTGTCCTTCTTCTTCACAAAAATAGCTGGGCAGCCCCAGGGTGAAGTGCTTGGGCGAATGAATCCTTTTTCCAATAACTTATTCAGTTGCTTTTTCAACTCAGCCAGCTCATTCGGGGCCATTTTATATGGGCGACGGGATATCGGAGAAGTTCCTGGCTGTAGCTCTATCTTAAAATCCACGTCATGGTCAGGCGGTAGACCAGAGATGTCCTCGAGAAACACGTCCGGATACTCATGAATGACGGTAATACTCTCGAGTGATTGCCCTTCCAAATGATGGACAACCAAGGCTTTCGATGAATTGACATTTAGAGAAAGTGTGTCCTTTCCATGCAAGGGAGAGTTGATGTGAATGATACGAGGCTAGATGTCTAGCATGGCTCTATGGGTCTTCATCCAGATCATACCTATGATCAAGTCGATCTCTTGGTCCTTGAGCATGATAAAATCAGTGGGGTAGATTTTTCGATTAATTTCTAGTGGTGCCTTACACACTACTTCGTTAGCAAGAATTTGTCCAGCAGGAGAGCGGACGGTATAGCATCTATTTATGATGGTGGTGTGGAGTTTATGTTTTCGCACACAAGCTTTGCTAATGAAGTTATGCGTAGCACCAGAATCAAAAAGTGCAAGAACAGGCTGGTGATAGAGCGAAAGCGTACCGATCAGCACAGGTTCGCCCTGAGGGATATCTTCAGCATTGGTGTAGTTCACTTGGGCACCACGTGATGGTGCATTCACATTCCTGTTCAGGTTCTGACGCGTGTTGCTGTTGTTGTTGCGCCTCGGTGTGGTGCAGTTCTTGGCAAAATGGCCGGTACGACCACATTTGTAGCACGAATAGTTACTTCCTCCATCAGCAGGCTATAAGGCACGAGCATTCTAGTTTCCTTGCTGCTGATATGGTGCATGGTACTAGTTGTTCTGCTGTTGATACGGTGCACGAGGTGGGAAGTTCTGCTGCTGGGGTGGCCTCGAATACTTCTGTCCATATCGCCGCAGATACGGCTGCTGCGGAGATGCCCGGAAATGCTGTCCGGTAGGTGAAGTGTAAATCAGGCGGTGCTTCGCCTGTGTGGCAGCAGAGGCTCTAGCAGGGGCCTTTCTTTTGCGATCTTCTTCTTCAACTTGGTGCATAGCGCCTTCCTAGACAATAGCAACATTGACCAAGTTGTTGTATGTGCCGGTTGTTTGCCAAGTCAGGCGCTCCTTAAGGGTGGCATTCATACCACGCAGAAACGCATATCCCTTTTTATCCTCAGTATTGTCATACTCAGTAGCATACTAAGCCAGATGATTAAAAGCTTCAGAATATTGGAGGACATTCCTCCCTCCTTGTTTCAGATCCATAAATTCCTGGAATTTCCTTTGCATGAGGCCAGCTGGGATGAAATGAGCATGAAATGCAGTCTTGAACTCATTCCATTCAACACGGCATCCAGCGGGCAGAGAAGCTTCATAGTTCGCCCACCAGGCGCTAGCAGAGCCCTGTAGTTGTTGGGCGGCGAACAACACCTTCTGGTGCTCTGTGCATTCCAGCAGACCGAACTTTGACTCGGTCTGGCGTAGCCAATGATCGGCATCCAGAGGTTCTCTATCGCGCTCGAAGGTTGGCGGATGAGTACTCAGAAAATCTGAGTAGGTGCTCTGTCGAGGCTGATTGTTGTTGTTACGGTGGCCTCCCTGTCCATCTAGATGGGACGTGATATCCACCAGACGATGAAGGATCTCAGAGTCATTTTGCTGCCGGTTGAGTGCAGCAGCCAACACCTCAGCTAGCGAGGACTCAGCATGAGCTCCTTGCTGAGAGCTTTCAGGGTCATCCTGATTCCGAGTATGCACCATGCTATAATTTATACCGTTGCACATTAGTTATTCCTCAAAATAATCCATAAAAACACATGTGTAAGAATATAAATTTGCAAGAGGCACGAATAAAATTTTAGAATGACAACCATCTCCATTAATTCAATTAATACTCGCATGAATTCTTACACATATGCGCCAACGCCTAACTACGGTATTGCGGACACAGTGCAAGATTCACACTCCTACATCGAACTAGGAATACTTATATTACACGACCATACACCGGGGTGTAGCGATCCAACTACTCCTGGCCTATGTCTTTCGGCTCTTCTAGTTCTTCTGGTTCCATAGGCTCTTATGGTTCCTCCAGATCAATCATTTCCACATCGTTAATACCGACCGACGCCATCTCTACATCCTCTTGTTCTCCATACTCCATGATGATCTCGTCCCAATTTCCTTCAATAGGAAGGTGGGCAGCCTTGAATGCGTCCAAGTTATGTTGAGCCTCAATCATATCATGCTCAAGATTTACTGCATCCTGCAAGGCTTGGTCACGTTCTTCTATAATTGCATCCATCTCTTCATTGTTTTCTTGAATTTGTTGGTTCAGTTCTGCAATTTCCTCATCCTTAGCTTGTTTTTCGACTTCAAAAAGTCGAAGTGCAGCATGATACACATCCAGATGCCAGCACAAGTTTGTGCATAAGGCAAAAGTGGATAAGCCATAATACTCAATTATGGGCAGCATAGGATCATGGTGGCGATGGTTTGGATCAAAAATGAAATCCACACGCCTAATCCACTCGAAGTCCGTCACATCATTAATGGGCAACAAGGCGATGGGTGTTCCAGCAACATCATGCTTGTGGTCTTCACAGAACCGAGTAAGTGCCTTGAATGCAGCTACATTCCAGGTGGAAGGCAGATCTGTCCCGATGACGCTAATGGTCCAAGATTCCCATGCGGGAATGACCGAGTAATTGGCAGGAACCGCCACATGGATGACACATGAGGCGACTCCATGCTCCTGAAATTCCTTGCCAACATAGGTGGGAGGAATGAAATATCCAAATCTCTAGAGAACTCTCAGAAATAGGTGAACCATCCCTGTGAACCTAGGCCGTCGGTGATCTCCCAACCTTGTGGCGGTTGATTGGTGTTTTCAGCCATCTACAAGGAAAGTACTTCAATTGAGTCAAAGAGTATGATCAAGCTAGAATTCTTATGAAACTTTGGTGCAACAACAGTAGCGGAAAAGGGTACAACCAATACATATCATAAGTCAACATAGTCTTAAGTACATGAACTCGGGATATGCGACCATCCAGTTACAAAAGCATCTCACATAGTGATCCCCCAAAATACCACAACCTCGTGTGGTCAGCAAAAGCTAGCTACCCAACTTGTCCTGCCAACACAATCTAGCCCGGTCTATCATGATCCCCTAAGTCCTGTCTCTGGCTGGTGCCTCGTAGTCCACGTCAGACTCCTCGTCCATGTCCTTGTACGGATCCTCCTCGGGTGCTGCCGGTGGCGCCAGGACTGCTTCTAGCTGCTGCTGCAGGCCCTGGTTCTCGTGAGCCAGGGTCTCTAGATCCTCTCCCATGAACTCCATCTCATGTTGTGCAGCCGTCAACTGATCCTACAGGTGCTCGTTGTGATTGGCGCGCTGCTGCATAATCAAGCCGCGCCTGTCAACCTCATGCGCGAGGGTGTCGCGCTGTCCTGTGACCTCAGTAACGCGAGTCTCACTCGCCTCAAGAGCAGCGGCCAGCTGCTGAATCTCCCTCTGCTATGCGTCAACCTGTGTCTACAGATCATTCCTCTGCACCCAGGCCTGCTCAGCGTCAGCCAATAAAATCCTGCTGTGGCTGCTAGCCTCCTCATCCAAGTTGAGGAGGTACTCAGAGTAGTGGGACACATGGTGGTACCCCATGTGATACGCCGGGTAGTCGTCACGGGCGATGCGCCACACGCGCCTCTGCCAGACCGAGTTGGCCTGGTGCTAGATGGGAATCATCTCAAACAGAGTCCTAGAGAGCGCTGCTGTGTGGCGCCCGCAGAAGTGAGTCAGAGCCCTGTGGGAGACTCTCTACAAGCCCTCACAGAGACTCCCACAAGTCGCCATGCTCTCCATCCCCTCCATGTCGAGGTTGCATGGGTGAGTGGGCACGCTGATGTGCACCTCAGCAAGGGTCACCCCGTGGCAGCGGATCTTGTGGCCCTTGTAGGAGGGCGGCTCGTCTTAGCCCAACAAGTGTAGCAGATCCCACAAAAGTGCAGGAAAGCCATGGTGGTAGAGACCGGTGGTGTAGCGCCACCCGTCATGCGAGAGCTCCTCAAAACCGTGGTCACCCATCTGGAACAAAAACCCAATGGTGAGTACCACGTTCCATGGGCAAAATACATCTCATATAGAGTGCTATGAAATACAGAAACCAAGTTTTTAGTTCACATTTTCCAGCCTCAAGGGGCAATAATACGGCAATGGGTTTTAAAATGGAATCTGTCTTGACTGTACCACAGTCAGAAAAGTGGGTATTTTGAACAGAAAACAAGGTATTAAAAATTGGGGGCCAGAACCAAGTTATACTACACTTTCATAGCTTTCCAGATTGTATTTATATTCTCAAAAATCCCAAGTCAATTTGGACTTATGAATTTTGCAAGTTCAGGTTGGCAGATTCTGTTTCAGGATGACAGAGGCTGAGTGTTTTGGATCTACTGGACACAGGGAACACAACAAAATTATGAAACCTATTGGAGATGAAAATAGACTTCAAGGTCTTTCCAGATTGGGTTCAAACTCTTGCAAATTCGAAGTACAAATTTAGTTATGAAATTTTTAAGTTTAGGATCATGCTAAAAACAGTGAGTTGACAGATTGTACTTGTTCTCTGTTTCCGAGGTTGTTACTATAATGATCGAATTTTAATTTAAATTCTAGGTGACAGGGGATGTTGGGACCTTTCTGAAAAGTATTTGTATGCCTTATTTGGTTAAGTAAATTAATAGTTATGAATATTTTTATTCAGGGGTTGGTGAGCAAGGAGAGAACCAAATTTAGTTTAGTAATAATGGGATGCATGATGCAAAATTTTCATTTTATGCTCCTATCATTCCTCACAACACAACGCATACTTTGCCGCTACTTAGCGGTATGATTATTTGGTGATGACCCACACTCAACACGTAAGTCAATCTAAGTGTTATACTAACGGCGTTAGTGTACCTGCAGAAGATCGATTCTAGAAACAATACATCAAATTTAAAAGAAACTACAAAAATAAGCACAAGTCTACTAGTAACAATCCATGGAAAAGTATTGCCCCGTGATAAGTCACGAGCCAACAGTGTCTCGTATCCGCCTGCGAGCACAGACATCGATATCACGCGTGTTGGTTAAGCACGCACGTACCTTCGTTGAAGAAGCCGTAGATGCAAGTAATATAAACAATCATAACCCAGGTTAGCTTTGTCACCACCCTATTATCTACATGGGCAATACTAACGTGTCCTCACTCGCAAACATCGTAGTTTTTGAAAATATGATTTAAATATTATATTATCATGGACCACGGCTCTGATACCAACTGTGGCGCCCCTTCCTGGAGAATCGAGGTCCCGACGGTGCTGATAGCATAGACACTTGATAATACAACATTGGTCCAAATTTAAGTTGAATATTACATTGATACGATGATTCAGAGTGCAGCGGAATTAATACAAGTTCATAAATGTTTTGAAACAACGAAAGCAAATACGTAAAGGAACTACGCTTGACGATACATCATAGTGATGATCCATGCCCGGAGGACCATCACCCTAGCAACACGCAACATCACTGCGGCGGCAAGTCGGACTCCCAGTGGGCAGTCCAACCCTCAGGGACCTGCATGTCCCAAGGCAACACATCTACAGACAACTCTATTGCTTCATTACCTGAAAACAACAATGGCACAAAGCCTGAGTACTAATTACTCAGCAAGACTTACCCATCGAACACCTAGACATACACAGGCTCTAATAGGTGGCTTGTTTGAAAGGACTCACGCTAAGCAACCTATTAGTTCTATCAAGTTTTAGTTGCCAATTTAATGGGTTGAACTAAAAAGTAACTTTAGTGGCAACAATAAGATAATAGAATAATACAAAAAGTAAGTACAACAGAAGAGTAGCAATAATCATAATCAACAATGGACATCATAATCGATTTCCAAGTATCAAGTGCAACTACGTGATTGGCGCGGTGACCAAGCGGTACTCATTACTGCGAGGGACAACAATTGCAATCGATTTACACCAGCTAGGAAAAACCTGAGATGCACGACACATACGCACCAATTAAGGTCGTATATGGCAACCTTTCGCAAGAAAAGCACCTACACCTCAACCCGGGTGTGGTAACGTTGAGTGGGCATGCCGTTCTGCCAATAGTACTTCATGGTCTGAACCGCCCACTCCAACAGCAGGAGGGTCAATGACCAACGCACCTTAAACATTCTTAATGCAAGTGATCTTTAATGCTACATCGGTTTACTAGTGCCCATAGGCTAGCTTGCATTCGGTACTGTTCAATACTTGATCAAGGGGCCGACCACGGACAGGTCCTAGGTTCGACAAGGCAGGGCTACCATAGTCAACACCCATGTGTTGCTGCAAACCTACACATGTATACTCCCTGCCCGGTCATAATATCAAAATAAATTTCTTTTATTAGTTCTTGTTCCAGTGGTCAAGTTCATTCCTTAGTAATAATGGTATCTAACGAGACTAGCAATTACTAAGCATAGCATAACAGTACCGATTCTACAAAGTTCTAAGACAGTAACATAGGTCATTTTGGGTATTATGCAAAAGGGTTTCAATCAGCTCCTATGACCTAATGCAACAATAAGTATAGACACTAGTAAGATAAACTAGCAAAATTTTGTAAAAAGGCGAATGTAAACCGGGGCTTGCCTGGATCAACACTAGTGTTAGCAACTTCTACTTCCTGCTCTTGAGGGTCAACGTCCTTCTGAATATCCTCTTTTGACTCTTGGTTGTCGTTGCCTATATGATAGAATTGTATTAACGACATTATCGAAATATCATTGATTGCAATAATGTGATGCATGCAAGCACCTTGTGTTTTAATGCCAATTAAAGTTTATTATTATGTTCTCGAAGCTATGCTTCAGAGAAGTTGGGTTGTTAATTAAGAGTTTAGGTATATATATTCTTTTATGCATTTAAACAAAGTAAAAGAGTGATATGAGCAATTAAATTAATTACTTAAGTAAATTTGTGTTTCTGGACATGTGTGATTTACTGTGAACAGAGACATATATGTGTGATTTTTAGGCCAAGTGGCATGAGCAGATAATTTACAAAATAATTACTAGAATTAATTTAAGCAAACACACAAAATAAATTCCAGAGCCTAAAATAATTCATATTCTGCCAAATCAAAATTTGGGGTGGTAGATGTTCATGTTTTTACTTAGCATGCCAAAAATCAGGATTTAATTCGATTCCTAGAATTTCTGGTGAATTAATTGGTGTTTCAGAAGTTTAATGTATTATTAAAAATACATGTACAGAGACAGTGATTTGTCATTTTACTAAAATAGATCTCCTTACGATGAACCTCACAAAATTTGTTTGGGCCAAGAACGGTTTGAATTCAATTTACTATGAATTTTCAAAGTTTCAGGTATTTTTTGGGGATTTCTGGGCATTTAACCTAACACATCAGTGCCACGTAGGAGACACCTAGGATCCACGTTGGAGCCATGTCGGTTGCCAATGGGATGCCAGTCAGTGCCAAGTCAGCACCGCCGGAGGGGGCAGAGCCGGCCGGAGGGCTCGCCGGTGGGCGCTATGCAGGGAGGAAGCTCGCCGCGGGAGCAATGAAACGACGTGCGCACCGAGGCGGAGGGAATGGAGGGATTCGCGAGGTGGGGTTCTCACCGGAAGACCATCAGCAGCAAGAGGTGGTGGAGGGAAGGTCTTCGGCGACCTCGCGACGATGGCTCAGAGTAGGAAATCGGGCTCCGTTTTCTTGCAGAGCTTCAGGGAGACGTGGAGAAGGGCGACATCAAGTCGAAGTTCATCGAGGATGGCCGGAGGTATGAGCTCGTCGGCGTGGCGGCTCAGTTCCGTCGGAGCAGAGGCAGCGGCTGGGGAAAAGTGGCAATGTGCCTAGCTCGCACCAAGAATAAGAGAGGAAAAAGGTCAGAGGGTTCGCGGATTGGTTGCGCACACGTACGACGAGGAGGGGAGGGATGAGGCATACCAGAGACTGGAAATTTTTGGTCATGGTGGAGGAGGTCACCGGAGTTGCTTGCTTTGGTTTTTCTTCAAATTGGCTAGAGCTCACGCGGGGTTTGGTCGAGCGAGTGGCATGGGAAAGCAGAGGGAATGTGCGCGCGTGGGTTTGGGGTTCTGCTCGGCTCGGGAGGCAGGGAAGAGGAAGCTCAGCTCAAGATTTCGCTCGGTGATGGCGGAGGGGATCAAAGTTCAGAGAGGAGAATGAGAGAGAGCAGAGAGCAACGGGAGTGAGAGAGGAAGTGAGTCTATGACTGGCGGGTGCGCCTTCAAGTCACGCAGAGGGAGAAGTGGCAAGTGGGGTGCGAGAGTGGGGGAGACAATGGAAATTGAAGCCATCCGGTCGGCCATGGTGGCGTGCAGGTGGGAGAAGGAAGGCCGTTGGGTGGGCTCGCGGCTGAGGGCAGAGGGGATGGGACGGCTGAGGAGAGGTCAGCGGCACATTGCGCGCGAGGAGTCCCGAGGTGAGCCGGTGGCATGCCGGGAGGAGCGAGCAGGGCACTGGCATCGGCAGGACGAGGGAACAGTGCCGCGCCGGCCAATGGAGAAGAAGAAAGGAGATTTTGCTCTGAACCCCCTAAACAATTTGATTTCTTGCAAACAAGTCCTCGGTCAAAGATATTCCCAAATAAAATAGCTAGGAGGCTCCTAAATTTATGGGATTTTGCACAAAGGTCCTTGGAGGTATTCCTGGTGCTCTGGTGGGACCCAATTGGTCAGTATTGTTCTGGATATTTTTGTATTTAAATTCAATTTGTAAAGGTTCCTAGACTTTAATTAATTATTTGGGGTATTTCCACAATTGGTAAAATGCTCATTAAATTCATAAATTCTAATTTAATATTACTAACATGATTATGAATTTCTTTGATATATGTTTTATAATATAATTTCAGTTGGTTTACTATTTGGTTTGCAGGGTTTTTAATTACCTGGGATTAAATTAAATAATTGGGGTGAGGCTTCATCATTTCATGCTATATTGATCATGATTTGTGCTCTATTAAATAATTGGGGTGAGGCTTCATCATTTCATGCTCCATAATTTCATGCTATATTAAATAATTACCTGAGGTGTCACACAACCATCATCCATATGATTTGTAATAGGGTTTAGAGATGATTCCTGCATAGACAACACTCGTGTAGATATTAGCCCACAATTTCATAGTTGTCATCTATCACCAAAACATTCATAACTTAGGGATCCAACCATCAATGGTCATGAAGCTTACAATCTCATCCTTTTTGGGGATTAATGACAACGACTACTTATCATAATCTTAACAAGAAACAATCGGGCTAAAAGAGCTACACTATGATCGAGAGCAACCACAACCGCATAAGAGAGAAACGCACAAGGTCCTACTCAATCAATCGTCATCCAGAGATAGAAGGAAAAGAGAGAAAAGCACACTCAACATGATAAGGCATGCAAGTCATGATAACATATTAGAGAGCGCATAATGACATGCAATACAAGACATGAATGATGATAGGCAATAGATTAGCATGGCAATGCATAGGAATTAAAACAAGCAATCATCATCATGAAATCATACACAGGCATACAAGATAATTAATGAATATAAAGCACTGCATATGAAAATAAACCAAGTGAGATCAAGATGAGTCAAACACAAGCGAATGAAAACCATGACTCATCAAAATCCATGAACATCTCGATAAAACTATCAAAAGATCCAAATGTATCTAGCGCCCAAAATCAATGTACAAGTATGCGTAAGCTCCCCCTAGATACAAGCTACTGTCTCAATTGCAACAGGATCACACTGTGACTCCCCCTAGACCTATGACGTCCTTCTCCCCATTTGGCAACAAGCACCAAAAAGTGGGAAAAAGATGAACATCTAAGCGCTCGTGGTCGAAGGAAGTGGTGCAACGACATCATCTAAAGGCTCTGCTTTGGGCTGCTCCTATGCTGGATCCTGCTACGCTCCCTGAGCCTATACCGCCTGAGCATCCAGCTACTCAAAGAAGTCAAGGTCAACAGGCGACTCAGACCGCCTGTCCTGCTTTACTGGAGTGACTGTGGCGGTCTCTTGAGCTGAAGTCTGGAGAAGGATGAGATCCACCACATCCTGCTATGAAAAACCTCCATGAACTAGATCCTCTGCTACCAGAGGTGTGAGCATGCTGACTATAGAAGTGGCGGGTGGAGTTGTAGCTATTTGTGGTGCTGGCCGGGAGTCTACACGAGCGGTGTGCACTATGTCTCAGAACAGACTCCTGACTGGTAGGTGTTGGTAGGTGGAAGGTCCTTTCATCCGTGAGGTCGAAGAGTGTGAAGGAGAAACAAACAACGTAGACATAGAGAAAGCTGCCACGAGAGAGAGCTGAGCTGAAGAGAGTGTCTGTCCTGCTCCCCCCGTCGGTAGAACCCCTGAGAGTGACAGTCCACTGGACTGAACTGTCATCAAAGTAGTGAAGGGTCCTAGCTGAGTCAGCAGCTGCTGGAACTGTGGAAACACTACGGGTCCTGGCTACTCACTTGCCTGCCTCTGAGTCATCTCTGCCATCTAAGCCATCAGGGTGGTCAACACCATCAACTGCTGTCTCTGAAGTTCTGCCTATCCCCTGATGACCTCCATCATTTGATGCCTGTTCTTAGTTGTGCTCTGAATGAACTCATTCAAGCGTCCTGCAAGTGCTGCTATAGAGGTGGCGTCTCTTGTCTGTGAACCTATAGTCTAGGGAGGTGCTCTAGTACTAGCTAACTCAGGAACCACCATCCCTAGATAAGCTGCCTGCTCGTGAGGGACTGGCGATGACTCTTGCTCCTCCTCTCCCGTCTGCTGACTCAAGTCGGACTATGATCGCCTGGGGACTCGTGGTGCGTAGCTGGTGGTCACCTCAGGGAATGCCTCGTACTGCTCCTCTATCACTAGGTCCATCCTCCTCAAGAGATAGCAAATATAAGGCCCATCCACCAAGTGACATCCTCTCACTCTCTCAGAGATAACCTCCTCCATCTCCCCAATCAGTAGATCTGCCAAGTCAAATGTCTGCCTCCTCAAAATAGCTGCAACTACCCACTGATGGAGTAGTGTGAACTCCTCTCTATATCCTGACCTGGGGATGATAGTCCTGGTGACTATCGCTCTAACCATCTTAGCCTCTGTGGTGAGTCTCGCAGGGCCTCTCTCAAAATCTGGGGTGTGTGGTGGTGGGAAGGCAATCGACACCAAGTCGTCTGAAGGTAGCTTCCCTCCCTGAGGTCTGCAGGGTGGTGCCAGTGTCCCATAGGCACTCCTATAAAGCTGAAAGTCTGAAGCCAGGAGTCCTAGGTTAGCTATGAAATCATGCTGAGTCACACACTGTGGCTGCCCTCTAAACAGGAACCAGAACTCTGAGCGGTCTCTAGCAACCCACAGTGTGGCGTAGAACTCAAGCACCACATCCTCCCTATACTTGTGTGGTGCAGTAACTAGCTCTGCTAGCCCTGACAAGTATGTGAACTACTGCTCCATCTTAGTGCTGGTGGCCCTCCTCATGGCCTTGTAGGTCATGTACTGCTGTGGCACAAAGAGTTTGTCCTTGCCCTTCAGCCCAAGGTAGCGTGTCAGACTCTCTCCGATCCACCTCTGGAGGCTTGTCTAGTAACTCTCTCCTATAGTAGGGTCCCTGGAGACTGGAACCTACTGCTCGAAGGGGACCAGACATAGCGCCTTAAGGTCCTTTGCAGGAACCTTATGTATGTCCGACTCTACGGCTGCCTATGCTAGTCCCTGCAGCCTCCTCCTACACACTGCACAGGTGAACCTTGGGTCTCCTGCCTGCTGAGCTGTCATCTGGGGAACTATCTACCCAGTCTCCTCAAGCTCCTCCTCAGACTCTGACTCCTCAAATCCTGACTCTGAGGTCTCCTCCTCTAAGCTCTCCTCCTCTGACTCCTCCTGCTCCTGCCTGCAGGATCCCTGCTTCGCAGTTCTCGATGACCTCTCCTGACGAGAAGCCAGAGTACGCTGCGGCCACGGAGGTGGAACAACTCCTGTAGCAAGAGGTGTAGTCCTCTACCTAGTGCTCCTCCTGAGACCCTATGACTCAGCTGGCTGGCTGATGATCAATCGTAAGCCAGGTGTCCTACGTGACTGCTCCATGGCATCCAGGTGTCATGCTAGCTGTCTGGATCTCTCTGACTCTGGGTCCAGTCTCTGTCTCTTCTTGCTCTTGGGCTTCTCAAGCATCTTTCCCTTGCCCTTATCATGACCTGACCCTGCCCATCTCTGCTGCTGCTGTCACTACACGCACGTAGGTATAGATAAGATAATAATAGAATCCTATATATAATCTACCAACAAAGTGCTGCTAGGAAAGAATGCGCTATAGAAAACTTAGCACTGAATGAAGGACATGATCACGAGGAAAATATGCAAAGAAACAACAGTGATCATCGACTATATGTGGCTGGTGCGAGTCATCTAGTGTGCAGTCAAATAGTATGCAATAAATCTAATTGGAGACTAAACAGGAGACAACCCTAGACATGCAATTAACAGATAATCAAGGAATTAATTATGTCTTGGTTGAGTCAATTAGCCAATTAATGCAACTAATCATCAGCAGTTAATCTAATTGCATCAGTTGAAATCTAATTACTCAGAATTAGGGCATAAATGATGAAGGAGAGAATCAGCTCAATAGCTTGGGAGACTCGAAGTCAAAACCGGAAGCAGAACAACAATCGATCGCCTGAAAGATCAAACCTTGAACTTGCCGGCAATCGGGGAGAAGGGAAAAGTGCAAACGTTTACCCTAGGCTTTGAGGACTGGATGAGCGCATGCACGGGGAGCAGAGGAGGCACGTCGGCGGCGGCGCTGTGTCGGCAAAGCTTGGAGGTGGCCAAAACAACGACGGTGGCCACAACTTTGGGTGGCGGTGCTGGAGGTGATGCATGTGGTGGCTATGGTTTGCACAAATGCATCGGCATACGTGCAGGGAAAGCGGAGCGGGGAGGAGTGCGGTGCTGCCCGGTTGCTTGTCGGTGATGGTGAGGTGGAGGCGGTGGTGTCAGCGTGAGCGAGGCAGGGGCAAGAACTCGGCATCGGGGATGGAACAGAAGAGACACCAACGGCCGAGATCCATCAAGGGTAGATCAATGGTCACTGATTGAAGTGCATCGCACGATCAACTGAACTGACCGAACGGTCCGCTCCTTACAGCGGATAGTCTGGTCACTTTGGGAAAATTGGGGACCAAGGTTCTGAATGAACAGAACTAGTATAGACTAGATAGTCCGATCTTCCAAGAGAGTTTTGTCTGGTCTCTATTTCCAGTTTCCCAAAGCATTGTGCTCTAGACACCGACCGGACCGTATGGTCACTCTGGGAATTTTGCTGAATCATGTAATTTCTCCATTTTCCAAGTGCCCTCTCCAAACACTCAATTAAACACTGCACTTAGAATATAGAGGGAACTCTCAGACACTCCTATTCAAATAGTGGCACTTTATGGCCTTATAATTTTTATGAAAGCCAAATGAAGAATCGATCAAGTAAGAACCAAGGCAATTAAGAACCAAATGGGTATGGATGAGCCATAGTCCATGAACCGCACGAGTAGATTTAACTAGAGTTCATAAGAGCTTGCTCAATGGGCATGAAGCAGAATCTTTTCCTTTGGTCACACTTATGGAGATGTAATCTCATATAGAACATGAGACACAAATATCACCAAGTAGGACAAGCCTCCTTTGTGTTTCCTATATGATGCATGCAACAAGCATTTTACATATGCAAAGAAAGTAAACATTCCATGTGAATGCAAGCAATATTAAACAAGATACAAAGAAACCTAACAATGACAAGTTTGAACCCCTCCTAATATAAGCCATACCCTTGCCTTGAGAGAAGCCAAACCACCATCTCAAGCACTCCCCCTTGCTTATAGCTATCTTGGATGGGTTAGACATTGACTAATTTTTATGTGTTTTTGTTTTAGTTATTTACACATGTATGGATGCAAAGCATACTAGATACAAATGAGTCCTAATTACTATGCAATGCAAGAGAACAAAAAACACATTACAACTACCAAGAACAAACACGGTTACCTCTCTCATGAGTAGATAGGTCATTGAGGTCCATGTTACTTGTGGTGGACTTCACATGATCTTCATGAAAGCGCTCAATCCACCACCACCACCATCTAGGTCTTGTTCTTGGGCACCTACTTGTACGTAGCCGATCTCTCAAGATCAACAATGCACTTAGGCACCCATATGCTCTTGATCTTCCTCTTCTTGTTTGGTGGTCCCAAAGCCTTAGTTTTCACCTTGCCATCCTTGTTCCCAAAAATCTTGAAATGGGTGTTCTCATAGAACAAGTTAGGGTTAGGCAAAACAATGGAAGTCATCCCTAAGAGCATTGATCTTCTTATCACCTCAACAGGCTTCATCTTGAGGTCATCCCCAAGAGCATTGATCTCCTCCACTAGTACATGAAAACGAGAATAAACAGTGTTAGATCTTTCATGTGGCAATCTAGTGAAGTTATCATACTTGTTCTTCAGCACATAGTATCTTTCCTCTTTGACATCACTGGTGCCCTCATGGAGCCCCTGAATCTCAGTCCAGATACCATGTGTTGTGGAACTAGCATCCAACTGAGCAAAAACATCCTTAGATATGTAAGCTAACAGAGCATTCTTGGCCTTAGCATTGCACTTAAGAAAATCAGGCTCAAGCAGGTTCACATCCACATCGAACTCATCAGTGATCATCCATATCTCTGGATCAAGAGACTGCAACTTGGCTTGCATGCGAGGTTTCTAATATGTGTAGTCCTCCCCATTAAATATTGGAACACTCCCCACCTGTCCCGACATCCTTACTCAAGGCGGTGAATCCTCAAAGATGAGCACTTGGCTCTAATACCACTTGTAAGAACCAAAGGCGTACTGAGGGGGGGGGGGGGGTGAATCGGTAAGCCGCTCACGAAACCAACTACTTCAATTTACACTACTTGATTCTAACAAGCGTTGCAACCTATACAGTTCTAGTAACCCAAGACCCTACACATGCTAGTGTTCATGATAAAAGCAAGCATAGAAGCCAAACACACTAGCCTATGCAAGCCAATTCCCGCCGGAGTAGTAAAGATAGGGTCAAGGAATGCTCATAATTTTTTTCCGAGGTCTCGGAAGGAATGCGCCTTCCCCTACTCCTTGTTGGACCACTCCCGCCGGAGTTCCGGTCCCTTCCGCCACCAAGTGGAGTTCTCGCCCACGAGCCCGCAATCACTCTCGGAGTGAAGACACGGTGTGTGTCTGTTGGCACCAGAATTTTGGCCGGTCCCATTGATCAGAGACGAGAAATTAAAATCGGCCGAAGTCAATGAAGTTCAACGGCCGAAGGGAGTTAAGTGGGCCTGACAGGACTATTTTATCTCTTTCTGTTTTCCTTTAGATGTTATTTTAAACCCAGTCGATTTGTTTAGAGTTCTGACCGAGTCGGGTCAAAACCTCTTGCATGAGGTTATAAATATGTAATAGGATCTGTACGAGAAAAATTAACACTTTTGTTCAATATAATTCAGCACATCACCAACCTTTTAAACGAAACCCTCGTCTCGCGTGGGCTGCATCGGCTCTGATCTCGGCGAGAGACTTGGATTAGTCACCCTCGGTAATTCTATCAATCTCAACTAGTTCTTTCTCATTAATTTGATATTCTAGTTGCAATCGTTAGAATTGCTAGTTATCCGGTAATTAGATCTGTTTAATGCTTGTTTTATCGACTCTGATTGCAATACTGTCTTGGTTGAAACTAATCTATTATAATACTTGTAGATTCTATAGGTATTATTTAGGTCTATTATTTGAGTCACTTTATTGATTTTATCTATAAATAGGTTAAATCTAGCTCTATCTATCGTGTTTGAATATTGTCTCGATTAAGTTCGATCTATTCGAATCAATAAGGCTGCATCAGTTTTGATCTCTTATCTATAAATAGGGTTAGATTTGATCCGTTTATTGGTTATCACCGTTCAATTGACTTTCTGGTATTTAATTGATTATATCATTTATTTTGATGGCCGTTTGCCCCCTTGTTTCAGTAAGATAGATTTATTATTTTATGGCATATTTGCAATACCAGCTAATTAAATCTATCAATCTAACGCCATCGATAGTGCAAGTTTATGCGTACTTTTAGTAGATTTATCAACTCAGCTCTATCGACTCTGACACTTCATATCGACTCGGCCAGTTGCTTCATGAATACTTTAGGTTTATCAACTCTGGCCAGTCGACTCGATCTTTTATCGGCATTTATGATTTTAAACTAATTATTGAATTAAATTTTGCTGATAAGCCGATACAATCAGCCGTTTAGTTTAACTTCTTTTATTTCTTTTATTTTCTCTGTTCATGTAATAGTTCTTGCTAATTTCACAAATAGTGACTATCGGCTTTCTTCATCGGCCTATCCTAGGCCAGTGACCAGCGTTATTTGATTGTTTGTCTCTTTGTGGATTTGCAGGGAAAATCGACTAGCACACCCTGGTTTCTAGTATTGAGCCTACACTGGAGTTAAGCAGATCTCCAGGTCACACGCGATGATTTTTGTGTCAACACGCTTTTTGGCACGACTGGTGGGACCAAGAACATCAAATTCGACATCATGCCTGAACTTGGAATGCCAAAAGCCCCTGAAGTCTCACACCCAAAGCACAACATGTACTACTCGTTGTCAGAGATGATCTAAATGATGAGACAAAGGCTCAGATTGATCAAAGACTTGCTGAATTTGAAAAGCTTCTATTGGGAAATTTTGGCAAAACAAGGAATGGTATCATCCAGAAGGGGAAGTTGCGTGTTGTTGTTTTGATTGAAGGTGATGTGATGTGGACAAGAGTTCCCAATCTTCCGAAAGGTTCTGGATACGTTGATTTGGTCGTAGGCGACACACAAATTGATCCGGCTTCAGAACAGCACGTTCTAAACCCCGTAATCACAGCACGACGCCTCCTCTGGTTATCAACCATCCTAAAATGATTGACCTCGTCGAGAAGGCTAATCCCTGCCTATGAATCAAGAACACAAGCAAGAACAAAGAAGAATGCAACACAACTGCAGATGTATTATGAATCTCACGAAGTTGGGGTCTCACAAACCGTGATGACGACGAAACTATTATGAATAGAATAATCTATGCAAAACCCGCACCCTAATGGTGTGGTGGCGGCTGTATATGAAGACCCTAGAGTCGTGCAAGACCCTCTGGACGCGCCCCTAATTGGGCTCAACTAGATACAAAGCCCAAAGGCCAAAAACAGGCGACATAGCACCAAAACAGATTCTGGAGCCTCTCTTGTTTCAACGATTCCTCATGACTACAGATGAATTTTGATATGAGACTGATGGCATTGTAAAGGTCTTATTCTTATCTTTCCGTACATATGTAGAACATCAAAATCCGAGTCCGTATGCGTCCTGGCCATCCGTTTTAGTGCAGACTGGTCCTGGGCCCCGAAATAGACTCGAAGTCAGTTTTGGTTGGGCCTCCACCTTGGTTTCCATGTCCTTGCTGGTCCTCGACGTCTCCAAGTCCTTCTCCCATCATCTCCTGGTCCTCTCCATGGTTCCTAATTACAATATAATCATTAGTTAGCAAACCATTCTCAAAAGTGACATATGATGAAGAACGTAGGAACGAGCTCACCTCTAAATTTAGTTGACATGCACGAGCTCTAGTCATTGGACCTTACAAGTCCAGAATTAGAGGAGTGTTGCATGTATCCTTGGGACTGATGTCCTCATCATCCTCCCCCTCTTAAAGTGGAGTCGTCCTCGACTCAAGATCATCCTCTTCTCCCAAGTATGGTTTCAAATATGAAATGTTAAAAGTTGGACTAACCCCAAACTCGGGAGGCAACTCAAGTTTGAATGCATTATCATTAATCTTCTCAATTATTTTGAAAGGACCATCAGCTCTAGGCATTAATTTAGACTTTCTGAAATCTAAAAATCTATTCTTTCTCAAGTGTAACCATACTAAATCTCCTACATCAAGTTTTACTTCTTTTCTACCATTACTACCAGCAATTTTATACTTGTCATTCATCTTTTCAATGCTATGTCTAGTGGTTTCATGCATTTGCAAAATAAATTCAGCACGCTCCTTAGCATCAACATGAACTCTCTCATGAATAGGTAGAGGAAGTATATCAAGTGGAGTACGGGGATCAAAACCATACACTATCTTGAAAGGACTTACCTTGGTAGTAGAATGTGTTGCCCGATTATATGCAAACTCAACATGAGGCAAATATTCTTCTCATTGCTTCAAATTTTTCTTCAAAATGGCTCTCAACATAGTACCCAAAGTACGGTTCACCACCTCAGTTTGTCCATCAGTTTGTGGGTGACAAGTTGTAGAAAACAACAACTTTGTACCCAACTTATTCCAAAGCGTGCGCCAAAAGTGACTCAAAAATTTTGCATCACGATCTGAAACAATAGTAGAAGGCATACCATGCAAACGTACAATTTCTTTGAAAAAGAGATCAGCAATATAACTAGCATCAACAGTCTTATGACATGGTATAAAGTGTGTCATCTTAGAAAATCTATCCACAACAACAAAAATATTATCACTCCCCCTCTTAGTCCTAGGCAGTCCTAAAACAAAGTCCATAGAAATATCCGCCCAAGGAATAGAAGGAACAGGAAGTGGCATGTATAAATCATGTGAATTCAAGCGAGACTTAGCTTTTTGACAAGTAGTGCAGCGAGCTACAAAGCACTCAACATCTTTTCTCATCCTTAGCCAAAAGAAGTGTGTGGCCAAAATATCCTCAGTCTTCTTGGCACCAAAATGACCCATCAATCGACCTCCATACGCCTCCTGTAACAACAAAAGACGAACGGAACCAACTGGAATGCATAGGCAATTAGCTCTAAACAAGAATCCATCAGTCAACACAAATTTGTTCCATGCACGACCTTCTTTACAATGCAGCTATATATCCTTAAAATCAACATCAGCAGCATATTGTTCTTTAATTGCCTCAAGTCCAAAAATTCTACAATCATGTTGAGACAATAAAGTATAGCGCCTAGATAAAGCATCAGCGATCACATTATCCTTCCCTTTCTTATGTTTAATATTGTAAGGAAAAGACTCAATAAACTCAATCCATTTAGCATGTCTACGGTTCAAATTACATTGAGAACGAATATACTTAAGTGATTCATGATCAGAATGAATAACAAATTCTGTGGGCAACAAATAATGACGCTACGTCTCTAAACAACGTACAGGTGCATACAATTCCTTATCATATGTGGAGTAATTCAAAACAGGCCCAGTAATTTTCTCACTAAAGTATGCAATAGGTTTACTATCTTGCATCAAAACACCACCAATGCCTATACCACTAGCATCACATTCAAGCTCAAAAATCTTATCAAAATTAGGTAATTGTAGCAATGGTCCATTTGTAAGTTTATCCTTCATAGTATCAAAAGACTCATGATGTACCTTACCCCAATGAAAATCAACGCCCTTCTTTGTCAACTCATGCAAAGGTGCAGCAATGGTGCTGAAATCTTTGACAAAGCGGCGGTAGAAACTGCAAGACCAAGGAAACTGCTCACCTATGTGATAGTTTTTGGTACAGGCCAGCTCTTTATGGCTTCAATCTTCGCCTCATCCACCTCAATTCCCTATGGAGTCACAACATAGCCAAGAAAAGAGACTCGATCCGTGCAAAAGGTGCACTTCTCAAGGTTACCAAATAAACGTGCATCTCGTAAAGCATCAAAAATAGCATGCAAATGATTCATATGTTCATCTATGGATTTGCTATAAATCAAGATATCATCAAAGTAAACTACCACAAATCTGCCAATGAAAGCTCTTAAAACCTCATTCATCAAGCGCATGAAAGTACTAGGTGCATTAGTTAAACCAAAAGGCATTACTAACCACTCATATAATCCAAATTTGGTTTTGAAAGCTGTTTTCCATTCATCTCCAAGTTTCATTCTACTTTGATGTTAGCCACTACGCAAATCAATTTTAGTGAAAATTATAGCACCAATAACTCATCAAGCATGTCGTCTAGCCTAGGAATAGGATGACGATACCTAATAGTAATATTATTAATGGCTCTACAATCTACACACATACACCAAGTACCATCTTTCTTAGGAACCAAAAGTACAGGAACAGCACAAGGACTAAGTGATTGACGAACATACCCACGATCCGAAAGGTCTTGAACTTATCATTGTATCTCCTTAGCCTCCTCAGGGTTGGTCCTATAAGCAGCACGGTTTGGTAAAGTAGCACCCGGAATCAAATCAATTTGATGCTCAATCCCTCTCAAAGGTGGCAATCCCGGGGGTATCTCAGCTGGAAAAATATCCTCATACTCCTGCAAAAGGTTAGTGACAGCAGGAGGGAAAGCACTAGAAGCAATATCATCAAGCGAAAACAAAGCTTATTTGCATATCAAAGCATAGCAAATATCATCATTATCAGAAATTTCAGCAAGCTCAGATTTTGTTGCAAGACATGAACGACCTTGTAATTTAATTCCAGCACCCTTAGAACTTGAAGAATCATTAACATTACTAGGTGTAGAATTAGAATTAATAGGTTGTTGAATTTTAGAACCTTTATTTTTCAAACTAGCAGCTCTTTCTAAATCAGCTTGTACAATTTCAGCAGGGGTCATTGGTAACAAAGTAATTTTAGTTCCTTTATACATAAAAGTGTACTTATTACTTCTACCATGGTGTACAGCATCATTATCAAATTCCCAAGGTCTACCCAATAAAAGTGAACATGCTTGCATGGGTACGACATCACAATCAACAGACTCCACATAAGAACCAATGGAAAAAGGAACTCTACAAGTTTATATTACCTTAGCTTTTCCAGAGTCGTTTAACCACTGAATATAGTACGGATGTGGATATCGGCGTGTGGTCAAAGCAAGCTTGTTGACCACATCAGAACTCACCAAGTTATTCCAGCTCCCTCCATCAATGATGACACATGCTCGATGGTTCTTGATGATGAAGAAAATCTGGAATAAGTTGTGGTGCTGCATCATCTCGGGCTAATGAACTTGTGTGCTAAGGACACGCTGAACAATAATGTTCATTTATCCCGTGGTGTCTCCGCCTCCAAGGACGAGGTCACTGCTGGTGGCAGCGACGTCCTCCTCCTCATCCTCCACATCGGAGGTGCTCATGTAACTGCCATCGTCTGTCGCCACATATGTCCGCCTATTTAGACAATCTTTCTACACATGACCAAGTCCATGGCAGTGGTGGCACTAAATCCCTATAGTGTGCCCTGTCGAAGCAACAGAGAAGACACTACTAGCTGGTACCTGCACAGAAGTTTTACCTGAGCGCATAGAAGGTGCAGGGGCTGATCTTGGGGCTACAGGAACAACACTGGTTCCCTTGGTAGCTGCTGGTGGGGACAGCCGGAAAGATGGCCTGGGCAGCCCCGAAGTCCCCGTCGAGCATGGGGGTTAGGAGTTCCTCGACTTGCTGTACTCCTCAAAAGCCTAGAAAAGTCCTTGTGATTCTGTCTATACAAGCATAGGATACTAGAAACACTAGGTGAGGGTATAATATTCTTTATAATCAAGGATGTCCTGAATTTCTTTTCTTAAACTAGAATAAAAGCGACAAATCTAATCCTCTACTTTTTCAACTACAGCACAACGAATCAAACCCTTCTGAAGCTCACTAAAGTACTCCTAAACAGTTTTATCTCCCTGTTCTAAATGCTGTAGTTTATTACAAATCTCTCTATAAAAAGTAGGAGGAACAAAACAATCACGCATTGCTACCATAAGTTCTTCCCAAGTAGTAGGCAAATCAGTTTTAGCAGCTATACCACTCCACCAAACAATAGCAAAGTCCTTAAACTCATTAGTAGCTTGTCTAACTTTATGTTGTTCAAGAACAAGATGGGCATTAAAGTTTTGTTCTACAGTCAGCTCCCAATCAAGATAAACATCACCATCATACTGACTCGAAAATGAAGGAATTGAAAACTTAATTTTAGCATACGGGTCATCTGGAGCATAGTTACCGTGTGGATGATGATTGTAGTTATGGAAACCACCCATATCTTAAGTATTACGGTGCAAATGATGTCATAATCTTGCGGTCCTTGTAGCTGACCTATCCACAGTGGCATCAGCCTTATACACCGTGTCTTCATCATGGACGTCTTCAACATTGTTGTTATTGGTGTTCGTATCGTTCGTCTTGGGAGCGGTCTCCAATGCGACAACCTGATCGGTTAACTTAGAGACCTGCTTCTCCAACCGCTTGATGCTTTCTCCAATGTGAAGCTTGCTGACCGCATCAGTAACGGCTCTGGTGATCGTCTCTGTCAAATCACTCTGAGCAGCCTGCAAACCCTTTTGGAGCTGCTCTTGGCTCACGCAATGAGCAAATTGTGAGGGTGAAGCCATCTATCTATCGTCACTTCCTACCATCACAAACACCATAATAGTGAAGGTTATCCCTACAAAACAGCTAAGTAGTGGTGCCTCGCAACACAGTAAAAGGAAACTCCTTACAAAGCTCTTACAAAGTTCTGAAAAGCAAAGCAAAGGATACCAGGGAGATGTGTTCCATGATTGCAAGGGTGACAAAATAACCTATGCGCTGTCCAGAAGAAATATGTAGAGCTAGGAAAGGCCAAATATATATATGTGAGTGGCACACAAATCAAAAATAGATAGTAAAGCTATATAAGTGCCCAAGTAACGTGTCCCTAGTTGCTGGTCTCAGTATGTCCTAGAACAGTAGTGATAGCAAAGTAGAAACAAGGAGACAAAGGCACACAGGCGATAACAGGGGGCTAAGTGTAAAACAGCCAAATCCAGAAATTTCACGGGGCTAGATGTAGCACTAGTAGAAATCCCAAATTTCATTTTTTTTTTATTTTATTTCTTTGATATTTTTATCCAACTCAGTAACAATGGGGAAGAATCCATAGAAAATTTCAGCTCAAACAGAGCTAGGATGTGGCCTACAGAAAATCTTGAAGTTGCAGAAAACATCGGGTTCAAACTTGAATGAATTTTTTCTTTATCTTCCCGATTTTTTTTTGAATTTTTTGACAAGGGCACACAGGGCGCAGCCAAGTGTGGGTATGCTCAACTTTGGGTCAAGAATCTGCTGTAAAAATTTCAGCCAAAATGGACAACTGAGCGAAAAGTTATGTCCGTTTTACCGAAGAGGGTCGGAGTCGGTTTTTCAGAAACCCGAGTCGGGTTTGGGGTCGGGTTTGGAGTCGGGTAGTATTTTTTTTGGCGGCGTGGAGGCAGCGGGAAGTGGAATTTATGAGGATTGGACCGGGGTGTTGATAGTGTGTTTAGGGTGGGATTAGGGTGGGACTAGGCTAGGTGTGTCGATCAATCAACCCTGGCACAAAAAGCCAACAAAGCAGAGGATGGTGAAGGGGATGGCGGCTAGGGTTGCAAGGGAAACACTACTGATGACAAAAAACACAAACTATACTAGTGACTAAACAAGAACTAGGGCACAAAATCAACACAATGGACTCTGAAATTGAAATATGCAAAGGCTAAACACGTGGTTATGGGCGGAGGGGAAAATTTTTTTGGGGGCTTTTCTGTGGATGATAGGATAAACACAAAACAAAATTAACTAAGGGTAGTGCGAACCTGACGGTGCACCTAAAGCTCTGATTACCAATTGATGTGGATAAGAGTTCCCGATCTTCCAAAAGGTTATGGATAAGTTGATTTGGTTGAAGGCGACACACAAATCGATCCGGCTTCAGAACAGCACATTCTAAACCACGCAATCGCGGCACGACATCTCCTCTGGTTATCAACCATCCTAAAACAATTGACCTCACCAAGAAGGCTAATCCCTGCATGCGAATCAAGAACACAAGCAAGAAGAAAGAAGAATGCAAAACAATTGCAGATGTATTATGAATCTCACGAAGTTGGTGTCTCACAAACCGTGATGACGGTGAAACTGTTATGAACAGAATAATCTAAGCAAAATCCGCACCCTAATGGTGTGGTGGTGGCTGTATATGAAGACCATAGGGTTGTGCAAGACCCTCTGGATGCGCCCCTAATTGGGCTCAACTAGATACAAAGCCCAAAGGCCAAAAACAGGCGACGCAGCACCGAAACAGATTCTGGACCCTCTCTTATTTTGACAATTCCCGATGACTCCAAATGAATTTTGATATGAGACCGATGGCATTGTAAAGGTCTTATTCTTATCTTTCTGTTCATATGTAGAATGTCCAAATCCGAATCCGTATGCGTCCTAGCCATCTGTTTTAGTGCAGACTGGTTCTGGGCCTTGAAACAGACTCGAAGTCGGTTTTGGTTGGGCCTCCACCTTGGTTTCCACGTCCTTGCTGGTCCTCGACGTCTCCAAGTCCTTCTCCCATCATCTCCTAGTCCTCTCCATGGTTCCTAATTACAATATAATCATTAGGTAGCAAACCATTCTCAAAAGTGACATATGATGAAGAATGTAGGAACGAGCTCACCTCTAAATTTAATCGTCGTGCACGAGCTCTAGTCATTGGATCTTGCAAGTCCAGAATTGGAGGAGTGTTGCATGTATCCTTAGGAGTGATGTCCTCATCATGATGAGAAGTCACATGCCAATAAACCAATCGAAGCTATGGATGAAGAAGCCGTGAGCAACATGATCCACATGACAGTACATCATGCATTAATTAACCAGTCGCCTGTATTGGTTAATACTTTGAGGGCTTTGATTGTTCAGACTATGGAGGGTTGCGTAGTTCATGATCCAATTTATGGGCCAATGTATTTCCGTGTGACTGGGAATGTTTCTTGGCCTACGATTACTGTGGCGAGTTCAATGCCTTTAGAAAGTACTCCACCTTCAAAGAATATTGATGCTGGAACACCTCACATATTGCAGAAGATCACTAAACAAACGCAACCACAGCATTACAGACAAGATGCTACAGAGCCAAATGTGACATGCAGTACTACACCTAATGTCGAGCAAAGTATGTTTGGAATATCATCGTCATTGGCACTACCAGGGGAATTAGGAGGCCATCATACAGTTGTTAATTTTGGCTCACCTATCCCAGCATCTGGTCCTATATTGACTATCTCAAATGTCAATGTATCGACTCATGACTGGGCTTCGAAGATTGCTGAAGTGATGAGGGAACAGTTTGGATTGAAGACCAAGCAACAGACGTACATGTATCGACCTCCATATCCTCCAAGCTATGATTTGATTCCTATGCCAAGCCGATACAGACCACCAGAATTTACAAAGCTCACTGGACAGGATACCACTACTACAGTTGAGCATATTAGCTGATTTTCAGTGCAGTATGGAGAAGCTGGTAATACTGAAGCATTGAAGATTAGGTTGTTTCCGTTATCCTTGTCCGGGATGGCAATTTCTTGGTTTGCATCGTTGCCCCCAAATTCAATTATTACTTGGGCCGATCTCGAACAGAATTTTCATAAGTACTTCTTTGTTGAAACTTGAGAGTTAAGGTTATCTGATTTGATTGTTGTGAGGCAGAAAGCTAAGGAGTCTGTGCATGATTACGTGCAGAGAGTTAGAGATGTGCGCAACAAGTGTTCTAGCCTGCAGTTAACTAATAATCAGATGGCAGAAATAGCATTCAATGGCTTGGTTACCCCTCTAAGAGAAAAGTTTCCTTCTGCTGAATTTGAAAGCTTCTTACAGTTGGTGCCGAAGGTGTCTATTCAAGAGAATCTGACTTGGGGGGGGGGGGGGCATGTTCAAGGCTCATTCAGATTAATTATAATGATTATGGGTCTGAATCTGATGAGGAAACTGCCAATGTCGATATGGCCGAATGGACTAGAAACAAGAATGTATTGTCATGCCCATGGGTGAAGCAGAACAAACCTGAGGAAAGATATGATTTTGATATCACCCAAGCCGACAAGATATTTTACATGTTATTACAAGAGAAGCACATTCAGTTGCCATCCAATCATGTGATACCTCCTGCTAAAGAGTCGAAGAAGACGAGGTACTGCAAATGGCATAATTCTCCCTCTTATAATACTAATGATTGCAAAGTGTTCAGGAGACAGATTCAGATGGTGATTGAGCAGGGCAACATCAAATTTACTAAAGGTACTATGAAGATTGATGGGCATCCTTTCCATGCAAATATCAACATGGCTAGTATTGACAATGTGGAGGCATTTATCAAAAGATATCAGAAGAAGAGAGATAGGGAAGTGAAGGAGTCACAGTTTGATCCACATTGGGGTTGTCCATTCTTTCAATATTGCTGGGATCACAATATGAAGCTTCCTTCAATTGACAATTTCTCTGGATGTAGTGAGCACGTAGAACAGATGTATAGAGAGGCTACAGCAAATCATCGGCACCAACATCATGTGAACAACTATAAAGAGTCGATAGTGGGATCAGCCGATCGACATTAGAGGGTTTTTGCGTTTGATTGACTTGGAACCAAGAGGACAGGCGACGAGGCCAAATTTGATACAGAAGTTGATGAGGACATGCAGGAGGGACAAGAGCAGGCTGATCAGTGGTGCCCATCTGGTATTTTCTCTAGGAGTCAGAAACACAGGATACAGAGAATGTGTTGCAGGCAAATAAGGGTTGGCCAATATTATGATGAAGATGACCTGCCACCAAAGAAAGTCTGGAGGTTAAAGTAAAATCACAAGAGTAGACACCAAGTACCTCTATGAATATGGTGATGATACTGCTTCAAGAATTCATGGTTGCAGAAGAAGAGTCGTTTGCTGATACAGAGAGTGAACCACAGCTCATATTTGATTCTCAGCAAGCAGTATTTGATAAACCAGATGAGTCTAAACATCGGCACTTGAAGGCTTTGTACTTAAGAGGTATTGTTAATGGAATGCCGGTGGGAAAAATGATGTCGATGGAGGTGCTGCAGTGAACATCATGCCGATCACTACGGTCAGGAAATTGGGGAAGATCAAAGAAGATTTGATTGATACGAATATGATTTTAAGGGATTATGGCGGTCGCACTACAGCAGCTAAGGTAAATGTGGAGCTTACAATCGGTAGTAAAACCTTGCCTGTTACTTTCTTTGTGATTGATGGAAATGGAACCTACAGCCTTCTATTGGGACGTGATTGGATACATGTTAATTGCTGCATTCCTTCTATGATGCACCAATCTTTGGCCCAATGGAATGGCGATCAAGTAGAGGTGATCCCGACCGATGAAACCGTCAATGTTGCATTGGTCGATTTAGTTCCATGGCACGCTTATGATATGGAGTGTTTGTCTGTCAAGATCTATGATGGAGATTACGACAAGATTACTACGCAGGGTCTTGAAGTAGTGGATCAACCAAATTCTAAATTGTTTCTCTGACAGGCACCCCAATGGAATTTGTAGAAGACGGGAAGTTGGGAAAAGGATTCATGTCGGCTGATAAGTTAAAAGAGGTTGACATAGGAGAAGGTGACAAACCAAGGCCAACATTTATCAGTAACAAGTTAGATGAAGATTTTAAGGTTGAATTGATAAAATTATTGAAAGGGTATCAGGATTGCTTTGCTTGGGATTATTCTGAGATGCCTGGTCTGAGCCGATCTATAGTGGAACATCAGTTGCCCATTAAGCCTAGATATCGACCTTACAAGCAACCTCCGAGAAGAATTGATCCGAAGATATATGATGATGTCAAGGCTGAGATTACTAAATTATATGATGGTAAATTCATTAGGCCTTGCCGATATCCAGAGTGGGTTTCAAATATTGTACCTGTTTTTAAGAAGTGTGGCAAATTGAGAGTTTGTATCGACTTTTGCCCATTGAATAAAGCCACTCCAAAAGGTGATTATCCAATGCTGATAGAAGATCTTCTAGTTGATGCAGCTACAGGACACAAAGTTGTTAATTTTATGGATGGTAATGCTGGTTACAATCAGATTTTCATGGCAGAAGAAGATATACCGAAGACCGCTTTCAGGTGTCCTGGTGCAATTGGGTTGTACGAATGGGTGGTCATGACTTTTGGGTTGAAGAATGCTAGAGCTACATATCAGATGGCCATGAATTATATATTCTATGATCTGATCGTCAGGTTGGTGGAAATTTATATTGATGATGTAGTAGTTAAATAAAAAAGAGTAGAAGATCACATAGTCAATTTACGGGAAGTACTTGAGAAAACTAGGAAGTATGGTTTGAAGATGAATCCGAAGAAATATGCTTTCGGTGTATCGGTTGGTCAATTTTTGGGTTTCACATAAAAGATGGATTGAGGTTGGGCCGAAGAGCATGAAAGCTATTAATGACATTGAGCCACCAGTTAACAAGACAGAGCTTCAATCTTTAATCGGCAAAATAAATTTCATCGGGAGGTTTATTTCAAACTTATCTGGGAAACTTGATGTATTTACCCGCTTGTTGAAGTTAAAAGCGAACCAAAAGTTTGTGTGGGAAGCAGAACACCAGCAAACTTTAGATGATATTAAATAGTATTTGGTTTCTCCACCAGTATTAGTACCACCAAGAGAAGGATTGCCTTTCAAGCTTTATCTTGCAGCAGACAAGAAATCAATCGGATCAACTTTAATCAAAGAACAAGATGGCAAAGAAAGGGATGGTGTTTTATCTAAGTCGAAGATTGATTGCTGCTGAAACCAACTAAGGGATGAAGATGTAATTATTACTATCCGAAGTTCAAGAAAAAGAGTACAAGATTGCTAGTTATCCGGTAATTCTATCAATCTCAACTAGTACTTTCTCATTAATTTGATATTCTAGTTGCTATCACTAGAATTGCTAGTTATCCGATAATTAGATCTGTTTAATGCTTGTTTTATCGACTCTGATTGCAATACTGTCATGGTTGAAGCCGATCTATTGTAATCTTGCTAGATTCTATAGGTATTATTTAGGTCTATTATTCGAGACACTTCATTGATTTTATCTCTAAACAGGTTAAATCTAGCTCTATCTACCATGTTTGAATACTGTCTCGATTATGTTCGATCTGTTCGAATCAGTAAGGTTGCATCAGTTTTGATCTCTTATTGGGTAAATAGGGTTAGATTTGATCCATTTATTGGTATAGTTAATAAGGTTCTGTCGGGATGTTTAGCCGATAGGTTATCATGGTTCAATCAACTTTCTGGTACTTAATTGATTGTATCATTTATGTTGATGGTCATTTGCCCCCTTGTTTAAGTAAGATTGATTTATGATTTTAAGGCATATTTGCAATACCAACTAATTAAATCTATCAATCTGACGCCATCAACAGAGCGAGTTTATGCGTACGTGTTGTAGATCTATCGACTCTGACACTTTATATCGGCTCGGCCAGTTGCTTCATGAATACTTTAGGTTTATCATCTCTGGCCGGTCAAGTCGATCTTATATTGGTATTTGTGATTTTAAACTATTTATTGAATTAAATTTTTCCGATAAGCCGATACAATCAGCCGATTAGTTTAACTTCTTTTATTTCTTTTATTTTCTCTATTCATGTAATAGTTTCGGCTGATTTCACGAATAGTGACTATCGGCTTTCTTCATTGGCCTGTCCTAGACCGGTCACCCGTGTTATTTGACTATTTGTGTCTTGGTCGATTTGCAGGGAAAATCAACTGGCACGCCTCAGTTTCTAGTATTGAGCCTGCACTAGAGTTAAGAAGATTTCCCAGGTCACGTGTGGTGATTTTCGTGACAACAGCGTCACCGCTGCTACCAAAGCACAAGCTCGCCTCCCTCGAGAACTTGTTGTACCCCTAAGCCGACACGGGCGCTCACTATCGATGCCCCTTTCAACGGCGGGCTCAAACCATGTACAAACATGTGACGGCCTTCACAACCAATCATGATAGGCTCGATCATCGACACCTAACAGGTCTAGGTCTCACCATAGACTAAGAGTAACAATCTAGATCACACCCTCTAGGACCCCTAGCTTTAGATGTGCAAGATGCTCAAGTTACTCTCCACTAGGACTCTTAAGATATGCAATATCTCCTCCTAGTGCTCTCTTCTTTTCCTCTTGGACCTTACCAAATGCTCTCAGGTATTCCACTGGCCAAGGGAGGTCACAAAGACCCCAGCAACATGCTTATAGAGGCTCCCAACCTTAAACTAGCTGTTGCTCCATGAAATTAGCTTTCTAGGCCTACTGACCGTACAGTCTGGTCACTCCTGACCGGATCGTCCGGTCACTGTGACTCGAGCTCCAATGGCTCTAACCCGTGTGCTGACTTCTGCTGACTAGATCATACGGTCAGCTGACTGGACCATCCGGTCTGTTTCTCTCTCCAATCCAGAAACATTTTGGTGCTGGCTTCCTCTCTGCCCTGTGGTCATAAATAGATTGCTCACTGAGTCGCTGTAGCCTCCGAACAAAACCTCTGAGTGACTGTATAGTCCGGTCACCACTGACCCCTGTGTCTGGTCACTTCATCCTGAAGCTAAAACACCTCATCCTCGCTTGACTTCATTTCTCGGCTTCTCTGAACAGCTCCTTGGCTTCTCCACTGTCAACTAGTGCCTGTGATTTCACCGAGCAACCTTACACATCACCAACTAGACATGACCTAAGAGAATGACCTAGGCCCCTTGATAGTCTGGTTTTTCTTGTGGACTCAAAGCCCTAACAACTAGGAAAGTGTACCCAACACTTGCTCCATAGCTTGTCCTTAGCCTTGATCCATCTTCATCGACCCTTGGACTCCATCAAGCTTATCAAGCCTCCATGCTTGTGGTCATTGTCATCAATCGCCAAGTCAACCATCATCCATATGATTTGTAATAGGGTTTAGAGATGATTCCTGCATAGACAACACTCGTGTAGATATTAGCCCATAATTTCATAGTTGTCATCTATTACCAAAACATTCATACCTTGGGGATCCAACCATCAATGGTCATGAAGCTTATAGGTGGCCCTCCTGGACCAACACCGCCCCAAAGCCGTGTGATGAAGTGTCGTATTCAACGGTGAACAACTTCGTGAAGTCCGGCATGGCGAGCACCGGGGTGGAGGTGACCGCGGACTTGAGGGCTTCGAACGTCGTGGTCGCCTCATCAATCCAAGAGAAGCCATCCTTCTTAAGCATCGCAGTGAGGGGTGCGGCGATGGTGCTGTAGTTGTGGATGAATTTGTGGTAATACTCGGCCAAGCCAAGGAAACCCCGCACCACCCGCGCGGACCACGGCACCGGCCAATCTTGGACGGCCTGAACCTTCGCCAGATCCATCACAACACCCGCCTTGGAGATGACATGACCAAGGTAGGCAACGGAGGTGGCGCCGAAAGCACACTTGGCCCGCTTGACAAAGAACTGGTGTCGTTGAAGCTTGCAGACAGCACGGATATGTCGCAGGTGATCCACCCACATGGTACTATAAATTAAGATGTCATCAAAAAAGACAAGTACGAATCAATGGAGGAACAGCCGTAGCACATCATTCATGAGAGCTTGAAAGGTCGCTGAGGCGTTGCACAGCCCGAACGGCATGACCAAAAACTCATAGAGGTCGTCGTGTTTTCGAAAAGCGGTCTTGTGGATATCGCCCGGTTGCATCCGCACTTGGTGGTAGCCGGACCGTAGATCTTGCTTGGTGAAGAACCGTGCGCCATGGAGCTCTACCATTTATCTGCTTTCAAGTAGAAAGACTCCTCAGCCTCAGCTATAACGACTGATCTGAATCGGAATTAACAACTATATTACTGTACCAGGTCTTTTCGTGTGTGTTTTAGGGTCAGCCTCACCAACCAGTGCATGCCTTGGTGAATATTCCTGAACCTTTTGTACCACTCAAAGATATTTTTCTATCCGGAAAAATCCCAGGATTATCCCTGCTTGGTCATCTCTTGACCTTCTCTTTTCATGCCTGGCCATATGTGTCTTTCAGAGGAGAGGATTTTGAAAAGAGGGCTTACCTTCTTTCACTATCAAGCCAAAACCCTACTCACAAAGGTGCCACTGCCTCGTATTTTCTACTCCAGACCCCAGACAAATTCATAGGGATGCTATTTATCACTGAATTTCACAGCGTAGTGTCTTAAGAGAATGCCGTGGAAATCATTCATAAAATGTGTACATGGTCTATGTAATTGCCCAGAAAGTGTTTCAACCTTGTCAAAAGATTGACCAGGTTCTAGAAGACTAGTTTGGAATCTTCACAACCCTGCTACTATCAATGGGTTGACTGGATCGTACTTTGCTTACAGCCCAAGTGATATACTTCAGTGTGACCGTAACAAACTCAAATCTTGAACATACAAGCTGTAAGTACTTTCATGACATTGTTTTCTGGTAAGAAGAGAGAATCTAATTCTTCTAGTAGAAATGCCCCTATTTATTGCCATGAGTAACATGGAATCTGTTAAGTTACCCAGCCGATTGTTTCATTTGCACCTTGATGCCTCGATCCCCGTTTCTGCTAGTGGTGAATATTCACTAGTTGCTAGTAAGAGAAATGCATATTCTTGTGCAATGATGCTCAATATTATTTCGCCGAACCAGTCAGCTCGAACGACTCACCAGGGCCCTCCAGACATGGAGCCAAAAAAGTGTTGGCCACATCAAAATGCAACTGGGATTGGCACGGGAAATTCTCCATAGACTGGAAGTCGCCCAAGACAACCGTAACCTTTCAGCGGAGGAAGATTGGTTACAAAAAGAAGCTAAGCGGCTGTGTCTTGTATTGGCATCATTGGAGCGCACGGTAGCGCAGCTCAGATCACGCACAGCGGAGGAAGATTGGTTACGAAAAGAAGCTAAGCGGCTGTGTCTTGTATTGGCATCACTGGAGCGCATGGTAGCACAGCTCAGATCATGCATCCGGTTCCTAAAAGACGGTGATGCCAACACAGATCTCTTCCACCGAACAGCACATTTTCGCAAGAAGAACTTTGTGCCCAAACTGCTACATGAGGAAAGTATATTTACCGATCAAGACAAGAGGCAGGACATCAAGTTTGATTTCTACAACGATCTACTTGGTACAGTTCTACCAAGGTCAAGCACTCTGAACCTTGAGTTCTTTCATCGGGGAGGTCACATCCTATCTGCATTGGAGGTGCCGATCACTGAGAACGAGATCTGGGAGACCATAAAGTCCCTACCCTCGGATCGTGCCCCGGGTCCTAATG
Source organism: Eleusine coracana subsp. coracana (assembly GCA_032690845.1). Lineage (NCBI taxonomy): Eukaryota > Viridiplantae > Streptophyta > Magnoliopsida > Poales > Poaceae > Eleusine > Eleusine coracana. The sequence continues at coordinate 18,780,432 of CM064434.1, read as the reverse complement.
GATATACCGGTAGATTCTATAAGTCCTGCTGGTCGATCATAAAGTCGAATCTCCTAGCTGCAGTCTTGACCTTCCAGCAAGGGGATTCAAGGAAATTGTGGTTTTTGAATTCTGCGTATCTCACTTTGATCCCCAAAAAGGAAGAGGCACTGGAAGCCAAGGATTTCAGGCCAATTAGTCTGATTCACAGTTTTACTAAACTGGTGACAAAAATTCTTGTGAACAGATTGGTGCCGCTTCTGAATTCAATGATTTCTACTAATCAATGTGCCTTCATTCCTGAGCGGTGTATCCATGATAACTATATTTTGGTCCAGCAATCTATCAAGCTTCTCCACAAACAAAAGGTATCAAGTCTTTTTCTAAAGCTAGACATTTCAAAGGCTTTCGATTCGGTGGCATGGGCTTTCTTACTTGAGGTCATGGAGCATATGGGGTTTGGATTATACAACTTTTCAACAAAGCAGGGGAACTCAGCCTCCAATATTTTTACAACAAAATCACAGGATCTCCCTCTATGCCGACGATGTGGCCTTGTTCATCAGCCCAAATGAGGATGAGATGCACCTAACCATGAAAATTCTCAACCGGTTTGGAGAGGCATCGGGGCTCAGAAAAGTTGTATAATCCCAATCCGATGTGAGGAAAATGAAGTTGTGACCGTAGGCCAAACAATGCCATGCACGCTAACTGAATTTCCTCACTTACTTGGGACTTGCAATATTAGACAAGAAGTTGAGGAAGGCGGATCTTATGGCATGGGTGGAAAAGTGGGAGACAAACTGCCGGGTTGGCAAGCCTCTCTTATGAACATAGCGGGAAGAGCGGCTTCGATATGGTTTGTGTTGTCGGAAATTCCCATCCACATTCTGATTGCCATCAAAGTGCCTAAGTGGTTCATCAAAGCAATCAATAAACTAAGAAGGGGTTTTCATTGGAAAGGTCAAAACAAAGAAAATGGAGGTTCTTGCTCGGTTCCTTGGGAAAAAGTCCAACGTCCTCTCGATCTTGGTAGTCTTGGTATTCTCAACTTAGAGCACATGAGCTGGGCGCTCCAAATCAGATGGTTATGGCTGAGGGAAATGGACATAGAGAGACCTTGGAGGGGCCTGGACATCCGAGTGCATCAAACAGCGGCAGCTTTGTTTGACATTTCACTTTTGACAAACATCGGACAAGGAACTACTACACGGTTTTGGACAGACAAGTGGTTGTTTGGGTGCAGTCTGTAGGATCTTGCGCCCAATGGCGGCAGTCCCTCCCCAAATCAAACATCAGCGGACAATGTAAGAGGCCTTTGTTGAATTGCGTTGGCCATCCGACATTAGAGGAGGACTATCCCTAGTTGGTCTTTACGAGTACTTCCAGCTTTGGGACGCCCTACTTGAGGTCGAGCTATCTGAGGAGCCTGACCAACATGTGTGGCGATGGGACAGTTCAGGTTCTTGCTCTTCCAAATCAGCATACCGAGAATTCTATAAGGGAGCTATTACTTTTGAACCCTGGAGAAGATTATGGAAAACATGGGCTCCAGCGAAATGCAAGGTGTTCCTTTGGCTTGTAATTAGAAATAAATGTTGGACAGCTGATCGGTTGGCTAAGAGGGGACTTCCAACCCGAGCCAATGCATGTCCTACGATCAGGAAGATGAGAATGTCCAGCACATACTCACCAATTGTTTCTTCACTCGGGAATTCTGGTTGAGGGTGCTAGACCCATTGGGCATGCAGGCGATTGTGCCACGGCCTCGTGATGTTGTGTTCATAAACTGGTGGCACAAAGCAAGGAAGCGTACAGAGAAAGGCAAGAGAAAGGGTCTCAATTCTCTTATCATCCTGGGCGCGTGGATCCTCTAGAAGCACCGGAACGCCTACATTTTGGAGGGCGCATAGCCGGGTATTCAGGCAATCTTACAAGAGTTCAACGAAGAAAGGAAGCTCTGGCAGCTCGCAGGTGCACGCTCCCTGCAGGCGCTAGGTCAAGTGGAGCAACAGGGTTAGGCTTAGCATAGCTTTGTGTCTCCCATAGTATTGGTCAGGTCTCACATGTATGTGCGTGTGTTGATTGAGTGGTTTTCCTTCATGTACTGACAGCCCCCCATGGCTCGGTCCGGAGTGGGTGGGCAGTGTTTGTAAGGAACCGGTTACTCTCTTCTTAATACAAAGATATGTAGCTCTCCTGCATATTCGAGGAAAAAAAGGGATATTGATGTTGCTTTATTCGATGAGCTGGTTATAATAAACACCAAGAAGCTTATGATGGCAACATCAAAAGGGATTGAAAAATGGCGTTGATCTGTGAACCAAGCAAAGCTTATTAGTAGGGTTTATCTTGAATAGGCAGTGGCACGTAGCTGTAGAATGCAGAATATTGTATCGCATGAATCATCAGCTAGTAGATTGTATTTATGTAGAATCTAAAACGAAGTCGGAGATGAATTGATGGCATGAGCTTCAGATGAATTCTGGTCCGTGATTGTACGGGTGTTCATCACCCTCTTGGTCGTCAGCATGTGTCCTGCAATTGTCGCCCTTGTTCTTTCTCTATCTGGTTGGCTCCCCTCGGTCTCTATCTATTATGTTTGGACCCACTGAGAACTAAGCTCCAAAGGGCCCTAAAGCTGCCACATCAGCACCCTCATCTGCCAAGTCAGCGCAGCCTGCCCAATCGGATCCAAGCAACAGATAGCCCTTGTGGGGACTCAGCCAATGGCAGCTCCCGTGACCAAATCTTGGCCGAGCCCACAGCATCCTCCAATCTTCATTTCCATCCATTTAAACTAGCTCATCCTTTCCCTCCACAAACGCCCATCTGTCAGCCTCCATTCCTGCTTTCACCTCTTGCCCTGAACCCCGGCAATGGCGGCGCTCGCCCCTTCCAAGATGCTCGGCACCCGGCTGAACTTTGCTGGCTCCTCCCGCTACGCGGCGCCGACCCCGGGGGCGCAGAAGATCGTCTCTCTCTTCGGCAAGAAGCCAGCGCCAGCACCCCAGAAGGCCAAGCCATCCACGGTTAGTTCCTCCGGCCCGGACATCAGCGACGAGCTCGCCAAGTGGTACGGTGAGTAGACCGGAACCAACTGCTGGAATTTCACAACTTTTAGGAACCTTTTGAAGAGCATTGCCGCAAAAGTTTGAAAATCTTCTTGTGTTCTGAATGTCACTTGTTGTGTATCTTGTTACAGGCCCTGACAGGAGGATCTACCTGCCAGAGGGTCTCTTGGACCGCTCAGAGGTGCCAGAGTACCTCAACGGAGAGGTCGCCGGAGAGTAAGTCAAATGCCTCCGATTTTATTCTATTCTCCATGTAATTTTGTGCCGTTCCATGAAATCTTCATGATTTTAGGGGAACATTTACTCAATTTGGGTTCGCTTCTTCAGCATAGCTATTTCAAGCACAGGCACTAATCGATATAGTATAACTAGAAAAGAGACGAGCGATAATTAGTTTGCTGGTCCAATTAAGATTTTCCATGACTTGGGTGCTGCATTGTTGTCTACGGTATCTTGTTCAGACTAACAGAAAACAGTGACATCTCTGAAACGCTGAAACTAGCATTGATCTTTCGGACACTTCGAAGTAGCAACTTTTAATTTTGTTAATCTTTCTTGTACAATACTAAAATGCTCATGGAATCGAAGTAACGCATTTGACTGAATCATTTTGCCCTTTATATTGCAGCTATGGCTACGATCCTTTTGGCCTTGGCAAGAAGCCAGAGGACTTCGCCAAGTGAGTGATCTCTTATTCCACAAATAAATTAGAGGAGTTTTACTGTCTAAAATACTAGATATTAGTTTTAAGAAACTATTGATCACTAGTTTAATCTAATGATATAGATTTAATAATCTAAAATCATAACTAATGGCTAGTAGTTTCTCAATTTGAGAGCAATATCGAAAAAATAATAGTTGTAGATTTATAGTAATTAATTTTTATTGTTATAAATAAAGTTATATTAACAATTTGATTAATAACTGATATTTTATATTTTTTAAGATAAATTAATATTTTAATGATTTGGTAGACTTAATATTTTATCGTGAAAATAAATATAAATTTATTAATTAAAAGTGCTTACGAAATTACCTTCAAATTGGACAGTAAAACTTCTCATAAATTATCCACTCTGCCAGACCATTCTTGAGCTTGAGAGCTGAGAATTGAGATTGCAATCTCGCCTACAAGTCAAGCAATGGATTCTAGCCTCAACTACGCAACATAATTTTACCTCACCATGGCATTGCAGGTACCAGGCCTACGAGCTGATCCATGCCAGGTGGGCCATGCTCGGTGCCGCCGGCGCCGTCATCCCTGAGGCGTGCAACAAGTTCGGTGCCAACTGTGGTCCCGAGGCCGTGTGGTTCAAGGTTCTGATCATCTCATCAGCTCTTGGAATTTTTAGATTCAGTAGCAACTTTTGTTCAGATATATAGAGAACCTTAGTAGTAGATCAGTAGCAATCTCTAAAAGTATCAACTCATTGATCACGCAGACTGGTGCCCTGCTCCTGGACGGTAACACCCTCAACTACTTCGGCAACAGCATCCCCATCAACCTGGTCGTTGCCGTGATCGCCGAGGTCATCCTCGTCGGAGGCGCCGAGTACTACCGGATCACCAACGGTCTGGACCTCGAAGACAAGCTGCACCCGGGCGGCCCCTTCGACCCTCTTGGCCTGGCCAGCGACCCCGACCAGGCGGCTCTGCTCAAGGTGAAGGAGATCAAGAACGGCAGGCTGGCCATGTTCTCCATGTTCGCCTTCTTTATCCAGGCCTACGTCACAGGCGAGGGTCCTGTCGAGAACCTCGCCAAGCACCTCAGCGACCCCTTCGGCAACAACCTGCTCACCGTCATCTCTGGCGCCGCCGAGAGGGCACCCAGCCTGTAAGGAGCTGACTGGCCGTGTCGCATCATCCCTGGTGCAATGCAACATAGAACATACCATTTGCTGCTGTGTTTGATTTTACCGGGAGAATGAGAGAGTCTGAATGTACCGTGCGTGTAAATTATCAAGAGGGGAAGAAACCTTTTCATATTCTGATGATCTCTGATGATAGGACTGCTTCTTCAATTTGTGCCTGAGATATGCTACTGCTTAAATAATCCATTGCCATTAAGAAGACTGAGCTATTCAGATTATTCTGAGGTGTCACCATATGAACCCAAAGTTCTGGAAATCTGACGATCTTATTTTGGAATAACTTTTATGGCACCCACTACCCGAAACGGCAAGTTTGCCGAGTGCAAGGACCTTTGTCGAGGGCATGACCGTGGGCTCTCGGCAAACAAGCCTTTTGCCGAGTCTACCCAATAAAACACTGGGCAACAATATGACACTAGATAAACATCAATCTTTGCCGAGTGTTTCAGTATGACACTCGGCAAAAAGGAATAAAAGAGCGTCTAACACTCAGCAAACATCAAAACTTTGCTGAGTGCCCACAGCCGGCTCTCGGCAAAGTAGAATGCCGTAACCACGGCTGTTACTCCCACGACAGCTGACAAACCTTTGCCGAGTGCCCACTCGAGGTACTCGGCAAAAATTGTCTTTGCCGAGTGCCACTTAGAGGCACTCATATTATCTTTTGCCGAGTGTTTCAATGTGACACTCGGCAATGATTTTTTTTCTTTTTTAATTCTTTGGCTTCCAGTTTATATTTAGTTATCTCGATATATTTGCCCACAAAAATGAAATGGTACCTCATGTTGAATTTCAGTATATATCTTGATATATTTGCTATATTTATTAATTTATATTATTAGTTATACTTTTTTTTGATAAGTGAAATTTAAACTGCAAGGGATTTGAATAATGATATATAGTGTGAGAAAAATGATATCCATGCTAGTGAGTTCATGTTGACACGAAAATCATCACGCGTGACCCGGGAGATCTCCTTAACTCCAGTGTAGGGTCAATACAAGAAATTGGTGCGTGCCAGTCGATTTTCCCTGCAAATCGACAAAGAGATGAACGGTCAGAAGACGCGAATCACCAGCCCAGGATAGGCCGATGAAGAAAGCCGATAGTCCCTATTCGTGAAATCAGCCGAGACTATTACATGGATAAAGACAATAAAATAAATTAAACTAATCGACTGATTGTATTAGCTTATGGGCAAAATTTAATTCCATAAACAGTTTAAAAATCATAGATGCCCATAAAGAATTGAGTCAACAAGCCAAAGTCGATAAGCCTACAATATTCATGAAGCAACCGGCCAAGTTGTTGTAAGATTCCAGAGTCGATAGAGCTGAGTCGATAGCTCTACGGTAAATACGCATGTACTCGCTTTGTTGATGGTGTCAGGTCGATAGATCTAATTAGCTGGTATTGCAAATATGTCTCAAAAATCATAAATCTATCTTGTTATAATATAGGGGCAAACAACTATCAATGCGAATGATAAAACTAGTCCAAGTACCAGAAAGTCAATTGAACCGTGATAACCTATCGACTAAACGTCCCGATAGAACTCTATCGAGTCTACACATAAATGGATCGGATCTAACCCTACCTACCCATAAACGGATTTGAACAGATCAAACTTAATTGAGACATTATTCAAACACGGTAGATAGAGCTAGATTTAACCTATTTATAGATAAAAATCAATAAAGTGACTCGAATAATAGATCTAAAATATACTAGTAGAACCTACCAAAATTGTAATAGATTGGTTTCAACCAAGACAGTATTGCAATAAGAGTCGATAGAACGGGTACAAAGAAAACCTAGTTACCAGATAACTAGCATTTCTAACGATAGCAACTAGAATATCAAATCAATAAGAAAGTACTAGTTGAGATTGATAGAATTACTGAAGTTGACTAATCCAAGTCTCTCGCTGAGATCGAACCCGATGCAGCCCATGCGAGACGAGGATTTCGTCGAGTAGGAAAGATTGGTGATGCGCTAAATTATATTGAACGAAAGTGTTATTTTTTCTGTACAGATCCTATTACATATTTATAAAACCACATGCAAGAGGTTCTGGACCGACTCGGTTAGGACTCTTAACAGCTGACTAGATTTATTTTTAAACGAAATCTAAACTAAAATAGAAAGAGATAAAATAACCCTATCAGGCCCACTTGACTCCCTTCGACTATTGAACTTCATTGACTTTTGCCGATTTCAATCCTCCGTCCCTGATCAATGGGACCGGTCATAGTGCGGTGCCAACACATGCCCCCCGAGTCCGGGGTACGAAACCCTTCATGCGCTGGACTTTAACTCCTCGTCTACCACTCTCATGCCTGCAATTACTCATGAACTATCCACTATTAAACTTCGTCTTTTTCCAACCACTCGTGCCTTCTTAATTGCAGCTCGTCTCTTCCTGCGTCGCTTCGACTGTTGGGTTTTCACCTTTGACCGTCTTTGTTCTTATCCTTTCTCCTCAAACTTCATCACCTCCTATTCTCCCAAACCAATTCAGAGCGGCGTTTGGATCATGGGTCTTCCACTAAGAGCACTGATGGAAAAATACCACCTATCTCCAAATCTGCTAAGTTTAGTATGGCGAGTACTCTTCGCCTCTTCTGCCCCTAGAGCGATCGTTTCATTCCAAAGTTCACAGCTGCCTCGCCCAGAAATCAACTCACTAGTTGCCTTTAGATGGAGGCACAGGTGTCAAGTATGGCATCAACGAGGTGGCACTCTCTCCCTCCTGTTCGGCGGGTGATGTCTGATGATGATGATACTCTCCTAGGGAAGCAGAGGAAGCTGCTAATGTATTTTTCTCCCACTATGTATCTCCTTCTTTGTATTTGGGGAAATAATAATTACATCTTCATCCCCTAGCTGTAATAGGAGAATAGGTCCATTCAGAAACTGATTACCTGCGAGTAATCCATCCATCTTCATCCTGTAACAATGGCTATTTGTAATTTCCTCTATGAACGATGTTCTTAATATCATTACTGGATGAATATTCAATAATATCATATTTTTTTGAATGCAATGTTAATATTTTTTCTGCTAAGGGCGATATTCTCAATATCGGCCATCTCAAGTCGATGAAAATCCATCGGCTATCCATACAGATGAAAATTCCCATATCAACTATGATCCAGTATTTTCCATTAATCGCTCTTCAGAACTCCTCTCCATTATCCCTGTAGAAAATATGCATTGCCTGATGCACATCAGGCCACCTTGAATGGACCTTCCCAAGTTGGCGACCATTTTCCAAAACAACTATCTCGAGAGCCGATGGGCATATTTAACTTCCACACGAGATCCCCTTCCAAAAAACTCTTGGGTACCACCTTTTTATTATAAAACCTAGACACACGGGCCTTATTTTGTTGAATCTTTTCTAGGGCCTTCATCCGATGTTGCATGACGTCTTCTATTTCATCCAACATAATTTGTCTATAATCATCAGTTGACAACTGATCTTGCATCTCTGTTCTTCTGGACCCCATATTTGTCTTCCATGGCAAGACTGCTTCATGACCATAAACTAACTGATAAGGTGACACTTTAATGGACCCATGACAAGCCATTATGTACCCCATAAAGACTCAACCAATGTCGTATGCCACTTCTTAGGTTGTTCATCTATTTTCCTCTTAATCAACTTAATCGAACTCTTGTTAGATGCTTCTTCTTGACCATTGGCTTCAGCGTAATATGGTGATGAATTCAAAAGCTTGATTCCCATACTATAACCAAACTTTGAAACTCTTCTGAAGTGAACACAGAACCCTGGTCAGTAGTAATAGCCTGCAGTACACCAAATCGATATATGATATGTTCCTTCACAAAGCTGATCACATCACCAGTAGTAACATTCTTCATAGGTACTGCTTCGACCCACTTTGTGAAGTAATCTATAGCTGCTAAAATATATTTATGACCTTTGCTTGATGCTGGGTAAATTTGACCAATCATATCCATTCCCCAACCTCTAAAAGGCCATGGCTTAATGATTGGATTCATAGCCAATGTCGGTGCTCTCTGTATTGTTCCAAATTTCTGACAATCTTGGCAACCCGTATAATACTTAAATCAATCTTCTAACATATTCGACCAATAGTATCCAGTCCTCTTTCACAACCATCTCATTTTATGAGCTGATTGATGTGTACCACATATTCCTTCATGTACTTCACAGATAATAACTTTGGCCTCTTCTTGATTCAAACATCTCAGCAATACGCCATCAATCGACAGATAATAAAGCTTATCTTCTAATAGAACATACCTTAAGGACATATATCAAACTTTCTAAGGAGTCCGTTGATTCGTGTCTTTGAGATATCGCACAATTTCAACCCTCCAATACTCCCATTCGACATCAGCTATATCGACAATAAATCCAATGGTGTTCAACTAATAACCCGATGCCTTCTATGCTAGATCATTTGCCTCCATATTTTGTTCTCTCGGGACATAATTGAACCTCACTATCTTAAAGTATTACAATACATCTTGACACTCGGCATAATATATCCTTAGCATATCATCCTTGCATTCAAATTCTCCTGCCAGCTGCCCAAGCACCAGTAATGAATCTCCCATGACTTCAACACAATTGACTCCAGCTTCCCTCAAGATCTGCAACCCCTTAAGCACAATGCTATATTTGACTTAATTATTAGTCGATATCACAACAGCAAATGCAAATTCAAATCTTCCCCCCCCAAGGCGATATGATTACGAGCCCGATACCACAGCCATTCTTGCAAACAAAACCTTCAAAGAACAGTAACCACAATACCAACTCCATCATCGACAGTTCGGATCCGCAATGCTTGACAACCAAATCGGCCACAATTGGACCTTTAATAGATTTAGCAGATTCAAAAGTAAGATCATATTCGGCTAATGCAAGCATCCACTTACCAATTCTTCCTTTTAAAATAGGAGCCGATAGCATGTATTTGACCACATCTGCTTTGGAAACCACCACACACTCACTCGATAACAGATAGTGCCTCAACTTCACGCATGAAAAATATAAATATAAACACAGCTTCTCAATCTCCATGTACCTGGTCTCAGCATCAATCAATTTTCGACTTAAGTAGAATACAACTCTTTCTTTACCATCTTGTTCTTGAATTAAAGTTGACCCAATCGACTTCTTATCAGCCGCAAGATAGAGCCTGAAAGGTAATCCTTCTCTTCGTGGCACCAACACAGGCAGGGAAACCAAATACTTCTTGATATCATCCAAAGCTTTCTGGTGGTTTGCTTCCCACACAAACCTCTAATTCGTCTTTAATTTCAACAACAGGGTAAATACATCTAGCTTCCCAGACAGGATTGAAATAACTCTCCTGATAAAATTTACTTTGCCGATCAAAGATTGAAGTTTTGTCTTGTTGACCGGCGGCCCAATATCATTAATAGCTTTCATGCTCTTTGGTCCAATTTCAATTCCCGTTTCATGCACAATGAAACCCAGAAATTGACCAGTCGATACACCAAAAGCACACTTTTTTTGGATACATCTTGAAGCCATACTTCCTGGTCCTCTCAAGTACTTCCCGCAAATCGGCTATATGATCTTCTATTTTCTTAGACTTAACCACCACATCATCTATATAAATTTGCACTAACCTACCGATCAAATCATGGAAAATGTAATTCATGGTCCTCTGGTATGTAGCTCCAGCATTCTTCAATCTAAATGTCATGACCACCCATTCGTACAACCGAATTGCTCCCGGACACCTGAAAGCAGCCTTCAGTATATCTTCTTCTGCCATGAAAATATGATTATAACCAGCATTACCATCCATAAAACTAACAATCTTATGCCCTGCTGCTGCATCAACCAGAAGATCTGCTATCGGCATTGGGTAGTCATCTTCCGGAGTAGCTCTATTTAACGGGCGAAAGTCAATATAGACTCTCAGCTTGCCAGACTTCTTGAAAACAGGTAGAATAATTGACACCCACTCCGGATATCGACAAGGCCTGATAAACTTAGCATCAAATAATTTAGTAATTTCAGCCTTGACTGCAACATAAATTTTTGGATCGATTCTTCTTAGAGGTTGCTTGTAAGGTCAATATCCAGGTTCGATGGGCAACTGATGTTCGACTATGGATCTACTCAGACCTAGCATCTTAGAATAATCCCAAGAAAAACTATCCTGATACTCTTTCAATAATTTTATTAATTCAACTTTAAAATCCTCATCTAACTTCTTACTAATAAATGTCGGCCTCGGTTTGTCACCATCTCCAATATCGACTTCTTGTAGCTCATCGGCCGACATGAATCCTTTTCCCATCTTCCACAAATTCCATTAGGGTGCCTGTTAGAGAAACAATTTAGAATTTGATTGGTCCACTACTTCAAGACCCTGTGTAGTAATCTTAACATAGTCCCCATCATAGATATTGCTAGACAAATACTCCATATCATCTGTGTGCCATGGTACAAAATCGGTCGATGCGACATTGATGGTTTCATCAGCCGGGATTACCTCCACTTGATCGCCAATCCATTGGATCATAGACTGGTGCATTATCGATGGAACACAACAATTAGCATGTATCCAATCACGTCCCAACAGAAGGCTATAGGTTCCCTTTCCATCAATCACAAACAAAGTAATGGGCAAAGTTTTACTGCCGATTGTGAGGTCCACATTCAAGACTCCTTTGGCTGCTGCAGTACGACCACCATAATCCCAAAGAATCATATATTGTATCGATCAAATCATCTTAAGGTTTCCCCAATTTCCTGACAGTAGTGATCAGCATGATATTCACTGCAGCACCTCCGTCGACCATCATCTTTCCCATCGGCATCACATTAACAAACCCTTTTTAAGTACAAAGCTTTTAAGTGTCGATGTCTAGACTCATGTTTATTATCGAGTACTGCTTACTGAGAATCAAATATAAGTTGAGGTTCACTTTCTTCAATAGCAAACAACTCTTCTTCTGAGGCCATGAATTCTTGAGGCAACACCATTACGATGCTCACTGTAGCACTTGTTGCTTGTATTTGTGATTTCACCTTTGGCCTCCATACTTTCTTTGGTGGTTGATCATCATCTTCATCATAATAATATTTGCCAGCCCTCATCAGCCTACAATGCATTCTCTGTATCCTGCGCTTCTGACTCCTAGAGAAAATACCAGATAGGCACCACTGATCAGCCTGCTCTTGTCCCTCTTGCATCTCCTCGTCGACTTCCTTGTCAAATTTGGCTTCGTCACTTGCCTTCTTGGCTCCGAGTTGATCAAACACAGAAACCCTCTGATGTCTATCGGCTGATCCCACCATCGACTCTTTGGTGTCGTTCATACAATGTTGGTGCTGATGACTTGCTATAGCTCCTCTATACATCTGATCTACACACTTAATGCGTCCAGGGCAATTGTCGATTCATGGTAGTTTCATATTGTGATCCTACAAATATTGAAAGAATGGGCACTCCCAATGTGGATCAAACTATGATTCCTTCACTTCCCAGTCTCTCTTTTTCTGGTACCTCTTGATGAGTGCCACCACATTGTCGATACCTGCCATGTTGACATTTGCAGGGAAAGGATGCCCATCAATTTTTGTAGTACCTTTGCTGAATTTTATCTTTCTACTCAATTGTCGTCTGAATCTGTCTCCTAAATACCTTGCAATCATTAGTATTATGAGAGGGCGAATTGTGCCACTTACAGTACCTCATCTTCAATTCTTCAGTAGGAGGTATCACATGATTGGATGGTAATTGGATGTGCTTTTATTGCAAGAGCATATCGAATATCATATCGGCCCTGGTGATATCAAAATCATACGTTTCCTCTGGCTCATTTTGTTTCACCCATGGGCACGACAACACTTTCTTGTTTCTAGTCCACTCAGCCATATTAATTTCTTCAGCATCTTCATCAGACTCAGACTCATAATCATTGTAATGTCCTGAATCGGACTTGAACGTGCCCCTCGAGTCAGGTTCTCTTGAATAGACACTTTTTGCACTAACTGCCAGGCTTTCAAATTTGGCTCAAGGAAACATAACCCTTAGAGGCGCAACTAACCCATTGAATGCTATCTCCGCCATGTGAGTATCAGTTAATTGCAGGCTGAAACATTTGCTGCGCACGTCTCTGAATCTCTACACATAATGATGTTGATGCGGGGGCTTGCCCAATCTTCTCGTCGTAGGACCTAAAGATAATTGACCCGTGAAACCTGACGAATCTTGACACCAACAACTATTAGAACAGCCACCTGTGACAGAGATTTCACCCAATAACACGCTTTGGTAGATGCCTAACATGAACCACGCAAAGGAGAGGCAATGCTCTTGAAAATCACAAGGAAACACAAGAACAAGTGGTAGAGAAAACTCCCAATCCTCAAGCGGGCACTTATGGCACAAACCCTAAGGATAAGAGCAATATGCTTCTCTATTTTTCTGAGTTCAATTCGTGGTTAGGGTTTCTACCAGGTGTACAAGTGTTATTTATACTAGGAACAACCCTCCTAGCTGGGCCAAAATGAAGTTACATGGGCCTGTTGCAAAACAGGCAAATAAAAGTAACATCCGTTCAGATCGGACAAGTCTGAACTGGAAAAAGGAAAACTTCTGGGGTAAAAGTAACACACCCTGAGAAAAAGTAACATCCGTTCAGATCGGATAAGTCCGAACTGAAAAGGAACACTCCCGGAGAAAAGTAACACGCCCTTTGAAAAGTAACATCCAATCAGATCGGACAAGTCCGAACTGGATAGAAGGAACACTTTCGAAGTAAAAGCAACACATCCCAAAGCAAAAGTAACATGCCCGAAAGTCTGGAGCAGTCTTCACTAAAACAGCCATAACTCTCTCTACAGAGCTTCAATGGATGCGCCGTTTATTGCATATGAAAGTAGGCTTCAAGATCTTTCCATCCATGTATAATACTTAGGGTGGTATTGATGTGGACAAGGGTTCCTGATCTTCCGAAAGGTTCTGGATATGTTGATTTGGTCGGAGGCGACACACAAATCGATCCGGCTTCAGAACAACACGTTCTAAACCCCGCAATCGCAGCACGATGTCATCTCTAGTTATCAACCGTCCTAAAACGATTGACCTCGCCGAGAAGGCTAATCCCTGCCTATGAATCAAGAACACAAGCAAGAACAAAGAAGAAGGCAACATAATTGCAGATGTATTATGAATCTCATGAAGTTGGGGTCTCACAAACCGTGATGACGGCAAAACTGTTATGAACAGAATAATCTAAGCAAAACCCAAACCCTTATGAAGGGGCGGTGGCTGTATATGAGGACCCTAGGGTCGTGCACCACCCCCTGGTCGCAGCCCTAAGTGGGCTCAACTCGTCACATGGCCCAAAGACCGATTATGGTGTCGCAGCACTAGGACAGATTCTGGACGTCGTTTTGTTTTGACGATTGCCGATGGCTCGTGATGGATTTTGACATAGGACCAGTTGGGTTGGAAAGATCTTTTCGTTATCTTTCTTGGAATATGTAGAACGTCCAAATCCGTGTCCGTATGCGTCTTGGGCGTCCGTTTTAGTGCAGACTAGGCCTGGGCCCTGAAACAGACTCGAAGTCGGTTTTGGATTGGGCCTCCACCTTGGCTTGGACATCCTTGCTGGCCCATCACGCCTCCAATCACCTCCCCAGCTATATCATTATCTTCTCCATGGTTCCTAACGACAATTAAATCATTAGGTACCAATCTATTCTCAAAACCACATAAACAAAACATTAGAAACGAGCTCACCTATAAATTTAGGTGATGCTCGTGAACTTTCATCTTAGTTGGAGGAGTGTGTGTGTATCCATAGATGTCATGTTCTCATCATTCTCCCCCTTTTGAATTAGAGTCATCCTCAACTCGATCCCATCTCTTTCTCCCAATAGTTGTCTCAAATCTAAAATATGAAATATAGAACTATTCCCAAACTTGGGATGCACCTCATGTTTATATGTGTTATAAAAATTATCGTCAGAATGTGAAACTATAATAGAAGATATGTCGTACCAATGAACAACCTCTTTGAAAAATTGGGCAGAAGTAACATCATCCTCGCTCTTATGATAATTTAGAAAATGTGTGATCTTACAAACACTAGAAAAACTTGACATGACATGATAATTGTTACTATAGTTTTCAAGTTGATCATTTAATTTTATAACACAAGGATGTTTCAATTTTGAACAAATATAAACTTTGTGCACCATAAACGAACCTCTATGATCATAATAGCCAATAGCATGAAAATTGTTTCTTGCCAATGAAGGCAATTTAGTTTGACAAAAGATTTGCTTCTCCATGGTATTTATATCACAAGGAATATCAAAATCAATATAACCCAAAGTATTTAGAGAAGACAACAATTTCTGCTCATCCTTTTCACATTTAACTAAAACAAATGCTTAATTTCAGCTCTAATGGATGAATCATGAGCAAAAACATCGAGCTTATTCATTTGTTGTGGCAAAGGTATAAGTGAAGCAGTGGCACACAACTCCTCTTTATCACAAGGATCAGTAGATAAATCAACTTGTGGCAAAGGCAAATCCAAACAAGGTTCCAATACAGCAAGATTGTTGGAACAATTCATTACATCAAGAAACATTTTACCTGAAGCATGAACATGTTCTTCATCTTTCTCACTAACCTCTTCTTTGTGTAGAACCTGAAATGTACTAGTTGCAACAATAGGCAAGGAAATATGTTCATCCTCTAGTAATTCAGATTTTGATGTAAGTGTTGCAACCTTTGAAACAATCCACTCTTTCCTATATGGTTCATTCTTTCTCCTCTCAAACCTTTGTTGATCCTCTTCTAAAATTTTAGCAGTGGTCATAGGTTTAAGAGTAACTCTTCTACCATTGTATTTAATGAGTAGCTATTTGTAATGGTATTGTGTGAAGCATTATTTGTAATAATTCAAGATTTACTCAATAACAAATGACATGCTTCCATAGGTACTATATCAAATTCTGCACTATCCTTATAAGAACCAATAAAAAATTCAATACGTGCAATTTTATCTACCTTTATCTTACCAAAAGAATTTACCCATTGGATGTAGTTTGGACATGGGTGTGGTTGTGTTGTCAATCCAGGCTTCTCAACTAATTCCAAACTTGCAATGTTGCGGCTACTCTCTCCATCAATGATAACACGACAACATCGATCCATGACAACAAAGTGAGTCTGGAATAAATTGTTCAATTGATTTTTCTCTACCTTCTCCATTTGAGAACTGAGCACTTGCTGTGCTACAACACTCTTAACATCATGAGGTGTCATCAACTCATTACCATGGGTATTGTAACTTGTCATTGTTAGTAGCAAACAAGAAAACACACATGAGTATATTTTCCTATCACTACTATCTCATCCCAGTGGAAGCTCTCAACAAGCAAATTAAAACATCTTACTAAGCTCTTATAAAGTTCATAATTACAGCAAGCGAAGGATACCTTGGAGAGTGTGATCCGACAATTGCGAGGGTCAAAAATTTGTGCCTGCTCAAAAGGATATAAGTGGAGCTTGGATAGGCAATATGTGATAGCAAGGATTAGCAAAATTTCAATTTAGAGGTTGCAAAACTAAATAATAGTCCCAAGCTAGTCTATATCACTGACCTAAACTTGTCTCGGACCTAGTTCAAGCAAGCAAGCAAATGACTCAACAAAGGACACAAAGGCTGCAAGCAATTCTGAATTTTTATCTTTTCCTTTTTCTACTTCCTCTTTTTTGGGCGGCTTTTCCTCTTGTGCACTTTTGCCTTTTTCTTTTCTTTTCTTGTGAATCAGAACTGCAGCAAGGTATTAGTAATAGAAAGAAAAAGGAAAATATATTCTAGCATAAGCAAAATTATGATCTGAATATGATAGACACAAAGATAGATAATATATTATTCCAAAACTCTCAATGTGTGCAACAAACTGATTTTTTTTCTCTTGATTCTCTATGAATAAGGACATGCACCACTCAAACAAGACCAAAGAACAAGCACTAGATCAGCAATACAATGACCTTGTAGGGACTAAAATTCAGAGAAGCAAACTAAACTGAAAATTGCATAGCAAAAGGGGGATATAGGACAGCGGAAACACGACGAACAAATATTTTTGTAGGGTAGTTTTCTGGAGTTTAGGATTGAACAAAATAACAGGGATAAGGGCGAACCTAACGATGTACCTGAAGCTCTGATACCACTTGATGTGGACAAGGGTTCCCAATCTTTCGAAAGGTTCTGGATACGTTGATTTGGTCGGAGACGACACACAAATCGATCTGGCTTCAGAACAACACGTTCTAAACCCCGCAATCGCAGCACGACATCTCCTCTGGTTATCAACCGTCCTAAAATGATTGACCTTGCCGAGAAGGCTAATCCCTGCCTGCGAATCAAGAACACAAGCAAGAAAAAACAAGAAGGCAACACAATTGCAGATGTATTATGAATCTCACGAAGTTGGGGTCTAACAAACCGTGATCATGGCGAAACTGTTATGAATAGAATAATCTAAGAAAAACCCAAACCCTAATAAAGAGGCAACAGCTGTATATGAGGACCCTAGGGTCGTGCACCACACCCTGCTCGCAGCCCTAAGTGGGCTCAACTCGTCACATGGCCCAAAGACCGATTTCGGTGTCGCAGCACCAGGACAGATTCTGGACATCAATTTGTTTTGACAATTGGCGACGGCTCACGATGGATTTTGATATGGGACCGGTTGGGTTGAAAAGATCTTTTCGTTATCTTTCTAGGCATATGTAGAACATCCAAATTCGAGTCTGTATGCGTCCTGGGCGTCCGTTTTAGTGCAGATTGATCCTGGGCCCCGAAACAGACTCAAAGTCGGTTTTGGATTGGGCCTCCACCTTGGCTTTGACATCCTTTCTGGCCCATCACGCCTCCAATCACCTCCCCAGCTATATCATCATAATTTGCATGGTTCCTAACAACAATTAAATCATTAGGTAGCAATCTATTCTCAAAACCACATGAACAAAACATTAGAAACGAGCTCGCGTGAACTTTCATCTTAGTTGGAGGAGTGTTGTGTGTATCCATAGGTGTCATGTTCTCATCAGGTATGATGAGGACATCACTCCTAAGGATACATGCAACACTCCTCCAATTCTGGACTTGCAAGGTCCAATGACTAGAGCTCGTGCACGACGACTAAATTTAGAGGTGAGCTCGTTGCTACGTTCTTCATTATACGTCACTTTTGAGAATGGTTTTCTACCTAATGATTATATTGTAATTAGGAACCATGGAGAGGACCAGGAGATGATGGGAGAAGGACTTGGAGACATGGAGGACCAGCAAGGACGTGGAAGCCAAGGTGGAGGCCCAACCAAAACCGACTTCGAGTCTGTTTTGGGGCTCATGACCAGTATGCACTAAAATGGATGCCCAGGACGCATATGGACTCGAATTTTGACGTTCTACATATGCACGGAAAGATAAGAAGAAGACCTTTCCAATGCCGCCGGTCGCATATCAACATTCGGCAGGAGTCATCGGGAATCGTCGAAACAAGAGAGGGTCTAGAATTTGTTTTGGTGCTATATCGCCTGTTTTTGGCCTTTGGGCTTTGTATCTAGTTGAGTCCAATTAGGGGCGCGTCCAGAGGGTCTTGCACGACCCTAGGGTATTCATATACAGCCACCACCACACCATTAGGGTTCAGGTTTTGCTTAGATTATTCTGCTCATAACAGTTTCACCGTCATCACGGTTTGTGAGACTCCAACTTCGTGAGATTCATCATACATCTGCAATTATGTTGCATTCTTCTTTGTTCTTGCTTGTGTTCTTGATTCGCAGGCAGGGATTAGCCTTCTCGGCAAGGTTAATCATTTTAGGATGGTTGATAACCAGAGGAGATGTCGTGCTGTGATTGCGGGGTTTCGAACGTGCTGTTCTGAAGCCGGATCGATTTGTGTGTCGCCTCCGACCAAATCAACGTATCCAGAACCTTTTGGAAGATTGGAAACCCTTATCCACATCAAGTGGTAATCAAATCTTCAAGTGCACCGTCAGGTTCGCACTACCATTAGTTAATTTCATTTTGTGTTCATCCTATCATCCACAAAAAAGCCCAAAAAATTTTCCCTCCGCCCATAACCACGTGTTTAGCCTCTGCATATTTCAATTTCAAAGTCCGCAGTGTTGAGTTTGTGCCCTAGTTCTTCTTTAGTCGCTAGTTTAGTTTGTGTTTTTATCGTCAATAGTGTTTCCCTTGCAACCCTAGCCGCCATCCGCTTCACCATCCTCTGTTTTGTTGGCTTTTTGTGCTAGGGTTGATTGATCAACACACCTAGCCTAGTCCCACCCTTATCCCACCCTAAACACACCGTCAACACCTCGGACCAATCCCCACAAATTCCACTTTCCGCTGCCTCCACGCCACCAAAAAAAATCCTACCTGATTCCAAACCCGACCCCAAATCCGACTCGGGTTTCTGAAAAACCGACTCCGACCCCCCTTCCGTAAAACGGGCATAACTTGTCGCTCGGTTGTCCGTTTTGGCTGAAATTTTTATAGGAGATTCTTGACTCAAAGTTGGTCATACCCACACTCGGCTATGCCTTGTGTGCCCTTGTAAAAAAATTAAAAAAAAATGGGAAGATAAAGAAAAAATTGATTTAAGTTTAAACCTGACATTTTGTGCAACTTCAAGATTTTCTGTAGGCCACATCCTACCTCTGTTTGAGCTAAAATTTTCTGTGGATTCTCCTCCATTGTTAGTGAGTTGGAGAAAAATAACAAAAAAATAAAATAAAAAAAAAGAAATTTGGGATTTCTACTAGTGCTACATCTAGCCCCTTGAAATTTCTGGATTTGGCTATTTTGCACTTAGCCCCCTGTTATCGCCTGTTGTGCCTTTGTCTCCTTGTTTCTACTTTGCTATCTCTACTGTTCTAGGACATACTTAGACCAGCAACTAGGGACAAGTTACTTGGGCACTTATTCAACTTTACTATCTATTTTTGATTTGTGTGCCACTCATATATATATATATATATTTGACCTTTCCTAGCTCTACATATTTCTTCTGGACAGCACATAGGTTATTTTGTGACCCTTGCAATCGTGGAACACATCTCTCTGGTATCCTTTTCTTTGCTTTTCAGAACTTTGTAAGATCTTTGTTAGGAGATTCCTTTTGCTGTGTTGAGAGGCACCACTGCTTAGCTGTTTTGTAGGGATAACCTTCACTATTTGTTTCCTGTTTTGGTGTTTGTGATGGCAAGAAGTGACGATAGAGAGATGGCTTCACCCTCACAATTTGTTGAGTGCGTGAGCCAAGAGCAGCTCCAGAAGGCTTTACAGGCTGCTCAGAGTGATTTGGCAGACACGATCACCAGAGCCATTACTGATGCGGTCAGCAAGCTTCACATTGGAGAAAGCATCGAGCGGTTGGAGAAGCGGGTCTCTAAGTTAATCAATCAGGTTGTCGCGTTGGAGACCGCTCCCAAAACCAACAATACGAACACCAATAACAACAACAACGACATTGAAGACATCCATGATGAAGACACGGTGTATAAGGCTGATGACACCGTGGATAGGTCAGCTACAAGGACCGCATGATTATGACGTCATTTGCAACATAATACTCAAGGTATCGGTGGTTTCCATAACTACAATCATCGTCCACACGAAAACTATGCTCCAGATGACCCGTATGCTAAAATTAAGTTTTCAATTCCTTCATTTTCGGGTCAGT
Organism: Eleusine coracana subsp. coracana; assembly: GCA_032690845.1. Classification (NCBI taxonomy): domain Eukaryota; kingdom Viridiplantae; phylum Streptophyta; class Magnoliopsida; order Poales; family Poaceae; genus Eleusine; species Eleusine coracana. The sequence goes on along the minus strand of CM064434.1, from coordinate 18,759,733 downwards.
ATGATGGTGATGTTTATCTTGATTGGGAGATGACTGTAGAACAAAAATTTAATGCCCACCTTGTTCCTGAACAACATAGAGTTAGACAAGCTACTCGTGAGTTTGAGGACTTTGCTATTGATTGGTGGAGTGGTCTAGCTGCTGAAACTTATTTGCCTACTACTTGGGAAGAACATAAGGTAGCAATGTGTTATCATTTTGTTCCTCCTTCTTTTTATAGAGAGATTCATAATAAACTGCAGCGTTTAGAACAAGGAGATAAAACTGTTCAGGAGTACTTTAGTGAGCTTCAGAAGGGTTTGATTCATTATGCTGTAGTTGAAAAAGTAGAGGATCAGATTTGTTGCTTTTATTCTGGTTTAAGAAAAGAAATTCAGGACATCCTTGATTATAAAGAATATTATACCCTCACCCAGTGTTTCCAGTATGCTATGCTTGCAGAGAAAGAATCACAGGGACTTTTCCAGGCTTTTGAGGAGTACAACAAGTCAAGGAACTCCTACCCCCCACGCTCGACGGGGACTTCGGGGCTGCCCAGGCCATCTTTCCGGCCGCCCCCACCAGCAGCTACCAAGGGAACAAGTGTTGTTTCTGCAGCCCCAAGATCAGCCCCTGCTCCTTCTACGCGCTCAGGTAAAACTTCTATGCAGGTACCAGCTAGTAGTGCCTCCTCTATTGCTTTGACGGGACGCACTACGGAGATTCAGTGCCACCGCTATCATGGACTTGGTCATGTGCAGAAAGATTGTCCAAGTAGGCGGGCATATGTGGCGACAGACGATGGCGATTACATGAGCACCTCTGATGTGGAGGATGAGGAGGAGGACGTCGCTGCCACCAGCAGTGACCCTGTCCTTGGAGGCGGAGACACCACAGGATACATGAACATTATTGTTCATCGTGTCCTTAGCACACAAGTTCATCAGCCCGAGATGATGCAGCGCCACAACTTGTTCCAGATTTTCTTCATCATCAAGAACTGCCGAGCACGTGTCATCATTGATGGAGGGAGCTGCAATAACTTGGTGAGTTCTGATGTGGTCAACAAGCTTTCTTTGACCACACATCCACGTCTATATTCGTACTACATTCAGTGGTTAAACGACTCTGGCAAAGCTAAGGTAATACAAACTTGAAGAGTTCCTTTGTCCATGGGTTCTTATGTGGATTCTGTTGATTGTGATGTCGTACCCATGCAAGCATGTTCACTTTTATTGGGTAGACCTTGGGAATTGGATAATGATTCTATACACCATGGTAGAAGTAATAAGTACACTTTTATGCATAAAGGAACTAAAATTACTTTGTTACCAATGATCCCTGCTGAAATTATACAAGCTGATTTAGAAAGAGCTGCTAGTTTGAAAAATAAAGGTCCTAAAATTCAACAACCTGTTAATTCTAATTATACACCTAGTAATGTTAATGATTCTTCAAGTTCTAAGGGTGCTGGAATTAAATTACAAGGTCGTTCATGTCTTGCAACAAAATCTGAGCTTGCTGAAATTTCTGATAATGATGATATTTGCTATGCTTTGATATGCAAAGAAGCTTTGTTTTCGCTTGATGATATTGCTTCTAGTGCTTTGTCTCCTGTTGTCACTAACCTTTTGCAGGATTATGAGGATGTTTTTCCAGCTGAGATACCCCCGGGATTGCCACCTTTGAGAGGGATTGAGCATCAAATTGATTTGATTCCGGTGCTACTTTGCCAAACCGTGCTGCTTATAGGACCAACCCTTAGGAGACTAAGGAGATACAACGACAAGTTCAAGACCTTTTGCATCGTGGGTATGTTTGTCAATCACTTAGTCCTTGTGCTGTTCCTGTACTTTTGGTTCCTAAGAATGATGATACTTGGTGTATGTGTGTAGATTGTAGAGTCATTAATAATATTACTATTAGGTATCGTCATCCTATTCCTAGGCTAGACGACAAGCTTGATGATTTATGTGGTGCTATAATTTTCACTAAAATTGATTTGCATAGTGGCTACCATCAAATTAGAATGAAATTTGGAGACGAATGGAAAACAACTTTCAAAACCAAATTTGGATTATATGAGTGGTTAGTAATGCCTTTTGGTTTAACTAATGCACCTAGTACTTTCATGCGCTTGATGAATGAGGTTTTAAGAGCTTTCATTGTCAAATTTGTGGTAGTTTACTTTGATGATATTTTGATTTATAGCAAATTCATAGATGAACATATGAATCATTTGTGTGTTGTTTTTGATGCTTTACGAGATGCACGTTTATTTGGTAACCTTGAGAAGTGCACCTTTTGCACGGATCGAGTCTCTTTTCTTGGCTATGTTGTGACTCCACAGGGAATTGAGGTGGATGAGGCGAAGATTGAAGCCATAAAGAGCTGACCTGTACCAAAAACTATCACACACGTGAGGAGTTTTCTTGGTCTTGCAGGTTTCTACCTCTGCTTTGTCAAAGATTTCAGCACCATTGCTGCACCTTTGCATGAGTTGACAAAGAAGGGCCTTGATTTCCATTGGGATAAGGTACATCATGAGTCTTTTGATGCTTTGAAGGATAAACTTACACATGCACCATTGCTGCAATTACCTAATTTTGATAATATTTTTGAGCTTGAATGTGATGCTAGTGGTATAGGCATTGGTAGTGTTTTGATGCAAGATAGTAAACCTGTTGCATACTTTAGTGAGAAAATTACTGGGCCTGTTTTGAATTACTCCTCGTATGATAAGGAATTGTATGCACTTGTACGTTGTTTAGAGACGTGGCATCATTATTTGTTGCCTAAAGAATTTGTTGTTCATTCTAATCATGAATCAATTAAGTATATTCGTTCACAATGTAATTTGAACTATAGACATGCTAAATGGATTGAGTTTATTTAGTCTTTTCCTTACATTATTAAACATAAGAAAGGGAAGGATAATGTGATCGCTGATGCTTTATCTAGGCGCTATACTTTATTGTCTCAACTTGATTATAGAATTTTTGGACTTGAGGCAATTAAAGAACAATATGCTGCTGATGTTGATTTTAAGGATGTATTGCTGCATTGTAAAGAAGGTCGTGCATGGAACAAATTTGTGTTGACTGATGGATTCTTGTTTAGAGCTAACCGCCTATGCATTCCGGTTGGTTCCGTTCGTCTTTTGTTGTTACAGGAGGCACATGGAGGTGTATTGATGGGTCATTTTGGTGCCAAGAAGACGGAGGATATTTTGGCCACACACTTCTTTTGGCCAAGGATGAGGAAAGATGTTGAGCGCTTTGTTGCTCGCTGCACTACATGTCAAAAAGCTTAGTCTCGCTTGACTCCACATGGTTTATACATGCCACTTCCTGTTCCTTCTATTCCTTGGGCAGATATATCTATGGACTTTGTTTTAGGACTGCCTAGGACTAAGAGCGGGAGTGATAGTATTTTTGTTGTTGTGGATAGATTTTCTAAGATGGCACACTTTATACCATGTCATAAGACTGATGATGCTAGTTATATTGCTGATCTCTTTTTCAAAGAAATTGTACGTTTGCATGGTATGCCTTCTACTTTTTTTTAGATCGTGATGCAAAATTCTTGAGTCACTTTTGGCGCACGCTTTGGAATAAGTTGGGTACAAAGTTGTTGTTTTCTACAACTTGTCACCCACAAACTGATGGACAAACTGAGGTGGTGAACCACACTTTGGGTACTATGTTGAGAGCTATTTTGAAGAAAAATTTGAAGCAATGGGAAGAATGTTTGCCTCATGTTGAGTTTGCATATAATCAGGCAACACATTCTACTACCAAGGTAAGTACTTTCAAGGTAGTGTATGGTTTTGATCCCCATACTCCACATGATATACTTCCTCTACCTATTCATGAGAGAGTTCATGTTGATGCTAAGGAGCGTGTTGAATTAATTTTGAAAATGCATGAGACCACTAGACTTAGCATTGAAAAGATGAATGACAAGTATAAAATTGCTGGTAGTAAAGGTAGAAAAGAAGTAAAACTTAATGTAGGAGATTTAGTATGGTTATACTTGAGAAAGGATAGATTTCCAGATTTGAGAAAGTCCAAATTAATGCCTAGAGCTGATGGTCCTTTCAAAATAATTGAGAAGATTAATGATAATGCATACAAACTTGAGTTACATCCCGAGTTCGGGGTTAGTCCTACTTTTAATATTTCAGATTTGAAACCATACTTGGGAGAAGAGAATGAGCTTGAGTCGAGGACAACTCCACTTCAAGAGGGGGAGGATGATGAGGACATCACTCCTAAGGATATATGTCACTTGCAAGGTCCAATGACTAGAGCTCGTGCACGACGACTAAATTTAGAGGTGAGTTCGTTGCTACGTTCTTCATTATATGTCACTTTTGAGAATGGTTTGCTACCTAATGATTATATTGTAATTAAGAACCATGGAGAGGACCAGGAGATGATGAGAGAAGGAGTTGGAGACGTGGAGGACCAGCAAGGACGTGGAAGCCAAGGTGGAGGCCCAACCAAAACAGACTTCGAGTCTGTTTCGGGGCTCAGGACCAGTCTGCACTAAAATGGATGACCAAGACGCATACGGACTCGGATTTGGACGTTCTGCATATGCACGGAAAGATAAGAAGAAGACCTTTCTAATGCCGCTGGTCTCATATCAAAATTCATCAGGAGTCATCAGGAATCGTCGAAACAAGAGAGGGTACAGAATCTGTTTTGGAGCTGCATCGCCTGTTTTTGGCCTTTGGGCTTTGTATCTAGTTGAGCCCAATTAGGGGCGCGTCCAGAGAGTCTTGCACGACCCTAGGGTCTTCATATACTGAAGCCGAAATGATTTGTGTGTCGCCTCCACCCAAATCAACGTGTCCAGATCCTTTCAGAAGATCGGGAACCCTTGTCCACATCATGGTACCTCTTAGCATGATACCGAATTCATCATGAAGTTGAAGTACAAAATCTGGACATCCGCACCTCGACTTCAACTTGCTCTCTTTGGGCATCATGTGGTCATCTTGTCTTGAACCTAGGCTTCAAACCTGAGGACAAGTAATGCACCTCCATTAGGTAGTACATGACTCTTATGAGATGCATGTACATAATCATTAAGGAAAAGATTCACCTCATGTTGTAATTGCTTTGCTTTGGCTCGAGTCATTGGTCTCTCATAGGTGTAGTCATGAGGAATGTCCTCATCATCCTCCCCTTCTTCAAAAAGAGTCGACCTCAACTCCGATTGATCATGACCATGGCATGGAGACAAATCAGCAACATTAAAAGTGTTGCTAGCTGCATATTCATCTCCCGGAAGCTCAATCTTGTAGGCATTATCATTTATTCTTGCAAGGACCTTGAATGGGCCATCACCTTGGGGCAACAACTTGGACTTTTGTTTCTTTGGAAATCTGTCCTTCCTAAGGTGAACCCAAACTAAGTCATCGGGCTTAAAGATCAACTTCTTATGGTTCTTGTTTGCCTTTGTAGCATAGTACTCTGATTTCTTCTCAATCTCTTGCTTGGTCTTCATGTGGATTTTCTTCACATAGTCAGCCCTCTTGGAGGCCTCCATGTTTGCACGTTCTTGAAGTGCAAGTGGCATCAAGTCGAGTCGAGTAATGGGTTTGAAACCACACACAACCTCAAATGGACACAACTGCGTTGTAGAATGGACTGCCCTGTTATATGCAGACTCAACATGTGGCAAGCAATCCTCCCACTCCTTAGGTTCTTCTTGATCATGGCTCACAGCAGCATGGAGAGTGTACGGTTAACCACCTCCGTTTGTCCATCAGTTTGTGGATGTCAAGTTGTTGAAAATAGCAACTTTGTGCCAAGCTTGCCCCACAACATCTTCCAAAAGTAGCTCATGAACTTCACATCTCAGTCTGAAACAATGGTCTTGGGCACACCATGTAATCTCACAATTTCCCTGAAAACAAGTCAACTACATGCGACACATCGTCGCTATTATGACAGGGAATAAAATGTGCCATTTTAGAGAACCTATCCACAACAACAAAAATGGAATCCCTCCCCTTCTTAGTTCTTCGTAATCCTAAAACAAAGTCCATGCTTATGTCTTCCCAAGGAGCATTTGGGGTGGGGAGTGGAGTATACAAACCATGCGGGTTCAGTTTTGATTTAGCCTTGTGGCAAGTTGTACACCGCTGCACAAACCTCTCCACATCACGTCTCATCTTTGGCCAATAGAAGTGATCACTTAGCAGCAAGTAGGTCTTTTCTCTCCCAAAGTGACCCATCAAACCACCCATGTGTGATTCCTGTAATAAAAGCAAACAAATAGATGAATCTAGAACACACAATTTGTAAGCTCGAAACAAGAATCTATCATGCAAATGGTACTTGTCCCACCCTTTTCCTTCTTGACATTTCAAGTATAGTTCTGCAAAAACAAGGTCAGCAGCATACAACTCTTTTATGTTTTCTAATCCTGGGACCTTGACCTCCAATTGATTAAGCAAAACACTTTTTTGCAATAAAGCATCATCAACAACATTTTCTTTCCCCTTCTTGTACTTAACAACATAGGGAAAAGACTCAATGAACTCAACCCATTTGGCATGCCTACAGTTCAGCTTTGCTTGGCCCTTCAAGTATTTTAAAGCTTCATGATCAGAATGAATGATAAATTCTTTAGGCCAAAGATAATGTTGCCAAGTTTCAAGCACACGAACTAGAGCATATTATTCTTTGTCATAAATAGGATAATTCAATTGAGCACCACCAAGTTTCTCACTAAAATATGCTGTGGGTTTGCCTTCTTGCATCAAGACTCCTCCTATGCCTATCCCACTAGCATCACATTCTATCTCAAAGGATTTATTAAAATCAGGTAAAGAAAGCAATGGGGCTGAAGTTAAACAATTCTTTAACTCTTGAAAAGCAGCTTCTTGTGACTTACCCCACACAAATTCGACACCTTTCTTGGTTAGTTCATTAAATGGGGCTGCAATGGTGCTGAAATTCTTCACAAAGCGCCAGTAGAAGTTGGCAAGACCATGGAAACTTCTCACTTGGCTCACATTGACAGGAGTTGGCCAATTCTTGATAGCTTCAACCTTGGATTCATCCACCTCCACCCCCTATCCTGAAACAACAAAGCCCAAGAACACAACCTTGTCGGTGCAAAAAGTGCACTTTTCTAGGTTAGCATACAATCTTTCAGTTCTAAGCACCTCCAATACGATTTTGATGTGCTCAACACGTTCCTCCATGGTGCGGCTATATATCAATATGTCATCAAAATAAACCACCACAAATTTTCCAATGAAAGCCCTCAAAACATGATTCATTAAGCGCATAAAAGTGCTAGGTGCATTAGTTAAGCCAAAAGGCATCACTAGCCACTCATACAACCCAAATTTTGTTTTAAAGGCTGTCTTCCATTCATCTCCTTCCTTCATTCTAATTTGATGGTAACCACTACATAGGTCAATTTTAGAGAAAATAACAGCACCACTAAGTTCATCAAGCATGTCATCAAGCCTAGGAATAGGATGACGATATCGGATAGTGATATTGTTAATAGCTCTACAATCAACACACATTCTCTAAGTACCATCTTTCTTTGGAACAAGAATAACTGGGACAACACAAGGACTAAGACTCTCGTGTACATACCATTTCCTTGGTTTCTTCCGGGTTGGTGCGGTACGGTGGCCGGTTTGGAAGAGAAGCTCTGGAATGAGATCAATTTGATGCTCAATCCCACGAAGTGGGGGTAGGCCAGTAGGTACCTCCTCCGGAAAAAAACATCATTGAATGCCTGCAACACATTAGAAACAACACTAGGAAGAGAGGTCATGTCATTAGTGGAAATAATTGCATCTTTGTACAAGAGTACAAAATGCGTTATGTTAGGATTTTCTCTCATTTCTTTCATCTCAGATTTTGTGGCTATAGCAACCACACTTTTTCTCTCATGTTCTCTTTTTCCACTCATGTTTGGCTTGCGGCGCTCACTCATCAATTTGTGGACAACACTAGTGTTTTTCTTTTCTCTCTCACTCTCACTCATTTTCTTTTGCATGTTGGCTGCTATGATTTGAGTGGGAGTCATGGGCAGCAGCTTGACACGCTTTCCTTGCCATTTGAAAGCATATGTATTGTCACGGCCATTATGTAAGGCATGCCTATCAAATTGCCATGGCCTTCCCAACAGCAAGTGACAAACCATCATGGGCACAACATCACACTCAACAGTGTCAGTGTAATCATGTATGCTAAACATGACCCTCACCATACAGTGCACTTTGACATCTCCACAATCACTGAACCATTGCACATGATAGGGATGAGGATGTCTTCTCATGGTTAGCCCCAATTTATCACACATTTCTTTCCTTGCAAGGTTGTGGCAGCTACCACCATCAATGATCAATTTTACCAACTTATTGTTTACCTTGGCTTGGGTCTGAAATTAATTAAACTTCTATTCTTGTTCTTCATCTTTGAGTTGAACACTTAATGCTTTAGTGACCATGATGGTGTTACCAACTTCAAAAGTATACTTCTTGTAGTCACCTTCTCCAGATTTTTGTGCATCATCAAAATTGTCATTTTCATCAGCAGTGTCACACTCATCTTCACTTGCTGAATCATATTCTCCATCTTCTATAAAAATCACAACACGATTGTTTGGACAATCCTTGATGACATGGCCTCGACCCAAGCACTTGAAACATTGAATTCCACTACTCTTAGAGCTGGAACCAATTGAAGTATTGGCCTTTGAAGATGTTGGCCTAGCAAATTTCTCCACATTTTGAGATGTATTAGATTTTTTAGCAGCATTGGAACGAGAGTTGTTGTTGGAGTTTGATCAAGATGAAAACATGCCTCGCTCCAAATCAAACCTTGTTGTTTTTGCAGCATTTGATGATGATCTTGAGCTAAAAGCTGAAGTCTTACATGGCTTAGCATCATCACTCAATTGTCTCTCAGCCTTTTGTGCAATATGAACTAGCTCCACCACATTGTTGTAGGTCTGAAATTCCACCACACGTTTGATTGGCTTGTTCAAACCGGAAAGAAAACATACCATGGACTGCTCTTCATCCTCATGCACACGAGCTCTAATCATTGCCTGCTCCATCTCCTTATAGTATTCTTCCATAGATCTGCTTCCTTGCCTTAAATTCTGTAGCTTGTCAAAGAGATCACATTTATAATATTTTAGCACAAAACATGCTCTTATTTCTCTCTTCATTTCAGCCCATGTGGCCACTTGAAGCTTACCACTCTTCTCTCTTTGGTTCTGAATTTGTTCCCACCAAATGAGAGCACATCCATCAAAGTCAAGTGCAGCCATGTGCACCTTCTTTTCCTCTGAATAATTATGCACATGGAATATTTTATCAACCTTCAACTCCCATGTGAGGTATGCATCCGTATCAGATGTGCCTTCAAATTTTAGCATGCTGAATTTTAGCTTTCCAAACATCTCTTCATTGGGCTGATCATTGTTGCCATTGCGATGACATTGAAAGTTATCATTGTGATGTAATCTAAATGTGTATGGATCTGTTTCAGCTGCACCATCATCACCATGCCCTTGGCCTCTTCCTCGACCGAAAACATCACCACCTCTTCCTCCACCACGCCCTCGCCCATGATCATTCTTCCTTGCTTGCTCTTCCCGCTGCAACCGTGCTGCATATTCCTCATTGGTCTCATCTAGCTCTTCTTCATAAGCACCTGCAGAACCTTGCACCTTTAGTGCCTTCACAACTTCAGCAACCATGTTTGTTTGGACAATAGTCATGTTCTGATTGAGTTGTGCGTTGAAGTCTTGCATCAGCTTCTGTAGTTGCTCTTGTGTGACATAGCTCGGTTGCTCTCCTTCTTCACCTGCCATGGTTAGTGGGAAAACAAGCTAATTCAAGTTATGTGGCTGTATGGAAAACACTCAAACTCACCTTCTTTTACCATTGTAGTTCTTATGTATCCTTGCTGCAATTGCGAGATGCAAACGAACCTTGGTGGTAGTTGGCACAACAAAGGTGATATATCAAGCAAAATCAAAGTCACCGTGCATTCTAAATGGAAGTTTATTTGTGGAGCTTGTAGGGTTATTTATGGGGTATGCAAACTGAAACTTCAAGCTATTGTCAAGTTAAGTAACAATCCAACCGAGATAGCAAAGTCGAGTTGCTGAACTGAAAACAAATAAAATGGGAACTGTGTTTAGCAACTCACACACAAAGACGGTGGAACTTGTTGCAGCCAAGGGAATGAGCTAAACTGAATATTTAACTGAAAAACAATGCTCAATGCTACACAAGTTATGGAGAGACGCTAGCTGATTGCTTACATAAATGAGAGGGCTACAAGATTTTCATAAATGCTGAATATATGATAAACTAAAATAATAACAAGCAAGTCAATCAATGTGGTGATCTCAGCACTCAATCTTTTTTTTATTCTTTTCTTGCACTCTTCTTTGTTCTCTTTTTTGTTCTTTTTGCTACTGAAATCAGCACATCAGACTGTATATAACAATGAAGTATTGATATTCAAACCAATGTTCAGTTTCAGCAAAGTGCAAAGCCCTTAAGCAATAACCTACAGCTAGTCTCAATAGGTTTAAAGTGTTCATAAAGGATGGCCTGGTGTACCACTAATATGTACTACACTGGGTGTACACAAAGAATGACATGATACACAAGATTTTAGTTTCAGCACAATCTGAAATTTTAATAGCAGTAGTAACTGAAACTTTTCATGCTCAAATAAATATTCCACATTATGATTCACAACTGGAGCACCTAATATTGTGATACTACTTCAAATAATCTTCCAAACACTAAAAACGGATTTCGGATGCAAAAGTTATGCTTGTTTTGGTGTATGGTGTTCAAATTTTAGATCTGAGTGTGAAAATATTTCGGGATGAAACTTGACCTAAACAAGAACACAAAAACAAAGGGGAAAACACAAATCTTGATGGGAAACTATTGGGGAAAACAAATCAGAGGTGGAAAACAATGGGAAACACAAAGATTCTGCAACCAAACTCGATCTATTGGACTGAAACTTAACAAAACTCACTGAAATTTTAGATCAGATTTTGGGTAGTAGAAATTTTTGATATTTTTAGTTTAGGATGGTGAACAACAGGGGAAAGATCCTACCGAGGAAACCATAGCTCTGAATACCAAGATGATGCGGGGGCTTGCCCGATCTTCTCGTCGTAGGACCTAAAGATAACTGACCCGTGAAACCTGACGAATCTTGACACCAACAACTGCTAGAACAGCCACCTGTGATAGAGATTTCGCCCAACAACACGCTTTGGTCGATGCCTAACCTGAACCACGTAAAGGAGAGGTGATGCTCTTGCAAATCACAAGGAAACACAAGAACAAGTGGTAGAGAAAACTTTCAATCCTCAAGGGGGCACTTATGGTACAAACCCTAAGGATAAGAGCAATACGCTTCTCTATTTTTCTGAGTTCAATTCATGGTTAGGGTTTCCACTAGGTGTACAAGTGTTATTTGTACTAGGAACAACCCTCCTAGCTGGGCCAAAACAAAGTTATATGGGCCTGTTGCAAAATATGCAATTAAAAGTAACATCCGTTCAGATCGGACAAGTCTGAACTAGAAAAAGGAACACTTCTGGGGTAAAAGTAACACACCCTGAGAAAAAGAAATATCCATTCAGATCAGACAAGTCCGAGCTGAAAAGGAACACTTCCGAAGAAAAGTAACACGCCCTCTGAAAAAGTAACATCCGATCAGATCGGACAAGTCTGAACTAGATAAAAGGAACACTTCCAAAGTAAAAGCAACACGCCCCGAAGCAAAAGTAACACGCCCGAAAGTCTGGAGCAGTCTTCACTAAAACAGGCATAACTATCTCTACAGAGCTTCAATGGATGCGCCGTTTGTTGCATATGAAAGTAGACTTCAAGACCTTTCCATCGATGTATAATACTTATGGTGGTACCTCTTAGCATGATACATAATTCATCATGAAGTTGAAGTACAAAATCTGGACATCAGCACCTCGACTTCAACTTGCTCTCTTTGGGCATCAAGTGGTCACCATGTCTTGAACCTGGGCTTCAAACCTGACGACAAGTAATGCACCTCTATTAGGTAGTACATGACTCTTATGAGATGCATGTTCATAATCATTAAGGAAAAGATTCACCTCATGTTGTAATTGCTTTGCTTTGGCTCGAGTCATTGGTCTCTCATAGGTGTAGTCGTGAGGGATGTCCTCATCAGATGTACATATTCCCCAGCCTTCTGCCTTACAACAATTAAATCGGATAACCTCATCTCGCTAGTTTTAGTGAAGAAGTATTTGTGGAATTTCTGTTCGAGATCAACCCATGTAATAATCGAATTTGGGGGCAAAGATGTGAACCAAGAAAATGCCAATCTAGACAAGGACAACGGAAATAGCCTGATCTTCAATGCCTTAGTATTACCAGCTTCTCCACATTGCACTGAAAATCTGCTGATATGCTCAACTATAGTAGTATTATCTTGTCCAGTGAACTTAGTAAACTCGGGCGGCCTGTATCGACTCGGCATAGGAATCAAATCATAGCTTGGAGGATATGGAGGTCAATACATGTACGTTTGTTGCTTTGGCTTCAGTCCAAACTGTTCCCTCATCACACAACAATCTTCGAAGCCCAGTCATTGGTCGACACATTGACATTTGGGATAGTCGATGTGGGACCAGATGCTGGTATCTGTGAGCCGAAACTAACAACTGTATGATGGCCTCCTTATTCTCCTAGTAGTGCAGATGACGATGGCATTCCATATATACTTGGCTCAACATTAGGGGTAGTACCGTATGTCACATTTGGCTCTGTAGTGTCTTGTCTGTAATGCTGCGGCTACGTCTGTGGAGTAGTCCTTTGCAATATTATCATGCGAGGTGTCCTTTCTATTGTACCAGCATCAACATTCCTCGAAGGTGGAGTACTCTCTAAAGTTGTTTGACTTTAACTTGAAGTAGGTACTGTAGACCAAGGAACATTCCCAGACATACGGAAATACACCGGCCCATGAACTGGGTCATCAAATATGCAACCCTCCACAGTCTGAATGATCTAGGTCCTCAATGTATTAACCAATATAGGCGATTGGTTAATTAATGCATGATGTACAACAGTATGAATCATACTGTTCAAACTTGCCTTATTGGTAACTTCCATTGGCTTGTTAGCAAGCAATTCTTCTGTTCTACCTTCAATCAAGAAATTGGGGTGTGCCAGTCGATTTTTCCTACAAATCGACAAAGAGGCGAACGGTCAGAAGATGCGGGACATCGGCCCAGGACAGGCCAATGAAGAAATCCGATAGTTACTATTCATGAAATTAGCCAAGGCTCTTACATAGATAAAGGTAATAAAAGAAATTAAACTAATCGGCTGATTGTATCGGCAGATTAACAAAATTTAATTCAATAAAGAGTTTAAATTCATAGGTGCCGATAAAGAATCGAGTCAACATGCCAGAGTCTAAAAGCCTACAGTATTCATGAAGCAGCCGACCAAGTTGGTGTAAGATTCCAGAGTCAATAGAGCTGAGTCGATAGTTCTACAGTAAATACGCATGTACTCGCTCTGTTAATAGTGTCAGGTTGATAGATCTAATTAGCTGGTATTGCAAATATGCCTCAAAAATCATAAATCTATCTTGTTGTAATATGGGCGCAAACAACTATCAAAACGGATGATAAAACCAGTCCAAGTACCAGAAAGTTGATTGAATCGTGATAACCTATCAGCTAAAAGTCCCAATAGAACTTTATCGACTCTACCCATAAACGGATTGGATCTAACCCTATCTACCCAGTAAGAGATCGAAATCAATGCAGCCTTACTGATTCGAACAGATCGAACTTAATCGAGACAATATTCAAATACGGTAGATAGAGCTAGATTTAACCTATTTATAGGTAAAAATCAATAAAGTGACTCGAATAATAGATCTAAAATATACCAGTAAAACCGACTAAAATTGCAATAGATCGGTTTCAACCAAGACATTAACGCAATAAAAGTCGATAGAATGGGTATAAAGAAAATCTAGTTATTGGATAACTAGCAATTCTAACGATAGCAACTAGAATATCAAATCAATAAGAAAGCACAAGTTGAGATTGATAGAATTACTAAAGTTGACTAATCCAAGTCTCTCGGCGAGATCGAAGCTGATGCAGTCCACGTGAGAATAGGATTTCATCGAGTAGGAAAGATTGGTGATGCGCCGAATTGTATTGAACAAAAGTGTTATTTTTTCTATACATATCCTATTACATATTTATAAAACCCCATTCAAGAGGTTCTAACCCGACTCGATTAGGACTCTTAACAAATGGACTAGATTTATTTTTATATAAAATCTAAACTAAAATAGAAAGAGATAAAATGACCCTATCAGACCCACTTGACTCCCTTCGGCCGTTGAACTTCATTGACTTCTGCCAATTTCAATAATCCGTCCCTGATCAATGGGACCGGTCAAAGTGTGGTGCCAACAGTTCAATGTGAGGCCATATGCGTGAAATGACCTGAAAATTCACGCATCTTATTCTTGAAATATGATCACGCACGTGTGGTAGAAATGTAATTAAATTTTATAAATAGCAAACAATGTTTGAAAACCATGAGATTTGTCATGAGATCATTATATCATACTTGGAGGTTGTGGTAAAGAGTGGACAAAGTATCATACAAGTTGTCACATATTTTACTTATAAAACAAAGAATGTCAGAGGAAGATCCAGATTATTGAGATGGATTTGTTAAGATTTGGAGTCACATTTTTGTTTGAATTTGAATTTGACTTCAACCAGTTTTATGTAGACATTCGATCATATAGATTGTGTCATGTCAAAGTTTGGTAACTTTTTGGACCTATTTGATAACTAGTTACATGCCTGTGCGTTGCAACTGGTCCAAAATTTTATAGTCCAATACTTACATGCATGTGTATTGCAACAAGAGCTAAAAATGTATGTCACAAAATGTTAGATTTTTTATGCATCAAGTCATGAAAATTTCATAATATAACACAATAGTGAGGCAATGACCATCTTGCATCACTCAATATGCTTTCACGAGACACAGACGACAATCTGTATTCAAGACTCGAATCAATATATCATCTTATTTGTGAGGCATGGCAATTCTACATTATCATGTTGATGAAATATTGTATTGTTACATATGGATGGAAAAGACAAGATAACATTTATTTGCATGACATGGCGCATGATGCATATGTTATCTCAACACTTTCATAAAAAAAGTTGACTGACAAACAAGATTTATCTTTTGAACATATATCTTTTCAAAGGTCCTAGGTTTCAGGTGATATTTAATGGACCATTGGGAGGCCAAAAATCACATGAATGAACAAATTATAGTGTTTATAAACCCAAAACCCTATATCCATTTTGCCTTAAAGAAAAAAAAGGTAGCTGAAAAATGTCTTTTCTTCCTTATTGCTACTTTTAACAGAAACATCTATCCATTTCTGTGACTGCAAAGTGATATGCATTTTGGTTGGCTCATCCGAAACTAATCTAAACTAATAAAGGACAAATAACAGAACTAGTTTTCTAACGACAGACAGCCACCTACCCAACAATTTGAGGCTTCCGTTTTGCATGGGCCACCTACATCTAACCACAAGATCTAGATGGTCCCACTACATGTAAACATTATCTCACTCATTCCTTTACAAAAATCACTCATCCCTCCTCCCCTCTATTTTTTATTATGTTACTTGATTTTCTCCTCCTTAATTACCTTCTCTTTCCAAATTTACTTACCTCTTTCTTCCTTGCCAGCAACCTTACAGATGGCAGCCCATGATCAAGAACCAGATGTCGTCCAGCCGCATGGAGAGATCACAATGGTTGATGACATTATCATAGCATGGTCGACGACCATCCAACACATGGCGGCCTCGCTTCAACATCCACGTCTAACCGCCACTCTCAAGGCCGCTCGGTGTGGTCGACGTCCAGTCATGGAGAGGTCGATGGTCTTCCAACCCCACGAGCTTCCACCTCTGTGTCGAGCTATCGCCAACTGCTACACGCCCATTGTTGTGATGGCCTGCTGCAGCAGAGTGACCCATGCGGTTGTGTAAGGTTCATGACCATTGAGGTCACCCCAAGGTATGATGTTTTGATGATGAATGACAAACATGAAATATGACTAATATCTGCACGAGTGTTGTTCGTGTAGGAAACCTCTTCTTCCTTATGATGATTGTCAACGACGTTCTTGGCGATTGATGACAATGACCACAAGCATGGAGGCTTGTGAAATTGATGGAGTCCAAGGGTTGAAGAAGATGGATCAAAGCAGAGAACAAGCTATGGTGCAAGTGTTTGGTACACTTGTCTAGTTGTTAGGGTTTTGAGTCCATAGGAAAAACCGGACTATCAAGGAGGTCTAGGTCATTCTCTTAGGTCATGTCTAGTCGATGATGTGCAAGGTTGCTCGGTGAAATCACAGGCACTAGTTGACAGTGGAGAAGCCAAGGAGCTATTCAGAGAAGCCAGGAAATGAAGTCAAGCGAGGACGACAAGTTTTAGCCTCTGCTCACGATGGGGAGTTGTCTTGGACTTTCAGCAAGAAGAGAGGAATCTGTCTGTGCTAGAGTCTATACAGACCGGACAGTCCGGTCTACTGACCGGATGGTCCGGTCAGTAGGACTTGCACAGGACAGAGAGGAAGCTGCTGTGTGAAGGCTCCTGGACTGGAGAGAGAAACGGACCGGACGGTCCGGTCAGGTGACCGTATGTTTTGGTCAGCAGAGGAATCAGCAGTGGTCAGAGCCGTTGGAGCACTGCGTTGCAGTGACTAGACTGTCCGGTCAGGCAATGACCGGACTGTTTGGTCAGTAGGCCCAGAAAAGCTGATTTCATGGAGCAACTACTAGTTTGAGGTTGGGAGCCTATATAACTTCATTGTTGGGTTCTTTGTGAGCTCTCCTGGACAATGGAATATATGAGAGCATTTGGTAAGGTCCAAGAGGAAAAGAGGAGAGCACTAGGAGGTGATATTGCATATCTTGAGAGTGCTAGAGGAGAGTAACTTGAGCATCTTGCACATCTAAGGCTAGGATGTCCTTGAGGGTGTGATCTAGATTGTTACACATGGTCTATGGTGAGACCTAGACCGGTTAGGTGTCGGTGATCAAGCCTATCATGATCGGTTGTGAAGGCCATCACATATTTGTATACGGTTTGAGCCCGCCGGTGAAAGGGGCATCGCAAGTGAGCACATGTGTCAGCTCGGGGAGTCCGGCAAGTTCTCAAGGGAGGCGAGCTTGAGCTTTGTGCAGTGGTGATGCACACCATGTCTTCACTCTAGGAGTGATTGCAGGCTCGTGGGCGAGAACTCCACTTGGTGGTGGGAGGGACCAAAACTCCGGTGGGAGTGGTCCAACAAGTTGTAGGGGAAGGCGCCATCCTTCCGAGACCTCGGGAAGAAATCATGATCTATCTCTTACTCTACTCCTTACTATGATGCTTTACTTTCTGCATTTACATACCGTGCTATTCATTCTTGTGTGCTTACCTTGCTCTAGTTGAATACCTTGTAGAATTACATGAATAGGCTTGTTTACTTGCTAGTAGTGCTTAGCCTTCATACTTAATCACTAGCATGTATAGGAGTTGCTTTGGCTTGATTGGTCACCCTAGTATGTATAGTGCTACTCATGCTTGTATGCTTTCTATATGCTTGTTGACCTAGTAGCTTTGCTTGAGTAGAACTCATTGCTAGCTAGTTGTTTGATACCACGTATCTTTGGTAACTAGCATGCATAGAAGTTGTATTGAATTTGTGTGATCCACTAGTATGCTTAGGTTCTTGTTCCTTTCATTGGTTCATTATCTTGCTAGTGTGATCACCATTAGGATTGTGTAGGAATTGTTTTAAGTGGTCGATTTTAGGAATTGGCAAATTTGGTACATAGTGCGAGTTCCCGATTCACCCCCCCCCCTCGGTCACTTGGTCCTTTCAGGTTGCCGCCGGCCGCTACACGCCCATCTGATAGGTGGCGACAACATTCAGGATCTAGGAAGAGGAGGCGCACGGCGATGTCGACGATGAGATCCAAACTGATGCCAACCACTACAATAGCAAAGGTGGGCTCGTCATCCGACATCGGCCGCAATTTTTGACTCAACCTGAGCGTCCTCTTGCGCCGCTGCCACGAGCCCTCGCCCTCATCACCGCAGGGATGCCAATGGTGGCGACGCTGCCAGGTTCCCCTATAGCTGCCGTCATTCGGTTGGATGTGGAGCACCCCACCCTCTGCCACTAGGGAGTTCAGGCCCATGTGTCGGTGGAGGAACAGTGGAACATCTCCCTTATGTAGCGGAAGAGTGACTAATGTCCTGCCGAGGAGTACCACCCCTAGTCGATTGAGGATAGGAGGGCACGGAATAGAGAACCAGTGAGGTAAGCTAATAGTTTTTGTTGGATTTGAATCTGTTTTTGAATCACTTTGAATCAAATTTCATTTCACTTGAAATAATTTTATTTTCTCGAACACACAGGAGAGCTGCATATCATTATATTAATAGAAGAGGAGTTTACACAACACACACACACACACACACACACAGACACACACACACTAGTTACATGACTAACATTCGTGCCTGTTAAAGTTGGAAAAAACGACCACTAGAAACACAACCCACTAAGGATCAGCCCCTTGTGCTGACCCATTCATGCTGGCAAGGGACTTATCTCCTGCCATGCACCATAGGTTGGTCTCCTCACCAGCAAGAATTAGTGCCCTAGTTATACTTGGTGCCACCTTAATGAACACGCAGTCATTCCGATGCTTCCAAAGCGTCCAGGCTCCAAGGATGATGACTGAATTCGCCCTTGCTGTGTTGGCCCACTGACCATGCCTGAAATGCGACTCCACCAAGTCTCAAAGATGTTGTCTGCTAGTTGAGGTGCAAGAATAGCAAACCCAAAATGCCACAGGACAGTAAGCCAAAATTGTCGTGCAAAGACACACCTGGTGAGAAGGTGGTCTATGGTCTCATCCTCTTGGTCACAGAAGGGACAAGTCTTCAGATGTGGGAGGTGTCACCACTTCAAATGGTCCGCCGTCCACCACCTGTCATGAGACACTAACCAAATGAAAAATCTGCCCTTGTTGGGAGCCCAAGTTTTCCATATCCATTCCCAAGGACTGAAGGTAATAGATCCCTGAAACAATGCTTCATAAGCTGACCGAGCTGAATAACGTCCTGAGCTGGTGAGATGCCAGAAGTGACTCCTGGTTGCAGGTCAAGCTTTATGATTAGATCCCATAGTTGGAGGAATTCCATGATAACCTCGACTGTGGTCACACCATGGATATCTTGTATCCAAGCCTGATTGCCAAGCATAGACGCCATTGTCCTTCTATTAGCGATCCTTTTCGGAACCATGGAGAATATTAGTGGCGTGAAGTCTTCTATACGCTGACCCATGATCCATCTGTCATTACAAAAAAGAGTGTTGCCATCATCACCTATTTCAGTCGCCACTGCCATGGAGGCCAGCACATTAGCACAAGCACTGGATTGCATAGCGAGTGACGCCCAAGGTTTATCCGGCTCAGCTTTTTGGAGCCAAAGCCAACAAAGTCGAAGAGCACAATTGAGCCGCTTCAGGTCTGAAATCCCGAGGCCTCCTAGCTCCTTAGGTCTCGCCACCTTTTGCCAAGCAATCAAACAGTGTCCACACTTCTTGTCCTTATGACCTCGCCACAAGAAGCCTCTTAGGATCTTCTCAATTGCCTGGATTGCCCAGGGGGAATGTCTAGTGCCATAGCATGATACATAACCGTCGCTGTAAGTACAAACTAAACCAAAATTGTCCTTCCTGCTCTGTTAATCAAATCTGCTTTCCATCCGGGTAAGAGGTCAGCAAGACGATCAATGAGCGGCTGCAGTTATGCCTTGGTGAGGCACTTCAAGGATAGTGGCAATCCAAGATACTTGAATGAGAACTCCACCACTTGACATGGGAGAAGTTGCTGAATTGCTGCAATGTCCTCAGGGGAGCACTGAATGGGCGCCACACTGCTCTTTTGAATGTTGGTTCGGAGACCAGAGGCGTCACCAAACAGCTACAGCATGGCCGTGGTAAAACCAATCTCACTAGCAACCGACCGGAGGAAAAGAACTACGTCATCCGCATATAAAGACACTCGGTGTTGAATTGACCTTGATGACAGCGGCTGCAGCAAACCTTCCTCCGACACCTTGACCACCATTAGGTTTAATATGTCCATGACTAAGATAAATAGCATGGGTGAAAGTTGCCTAGAGGGGAGTGAATAGGCAAATACTCCTGAAAACTGCTAATTAAAACAATTAGTTCTGACAGAGGCCGGACTAAGCCGCTAGTGTTGATGTCTTAGTCCCCTAGGATTTACGTTTAGGTCCAGGTTCTGCACACGACAGATTGTAGAACAAGCTCTAGATTGAAATTAATGAAACAACAAATGAACCAGGAACTAGAGACAAGTAATATCAAGTACTAGGAAGCTTAAAACACTACAAGAAAGCTAGTGAACAAGCTACATAAGTAATTAAAGCAAGACACAATAATATAGCATAAATAGTGAATATGAACAACAAGAATAAGAACAAGCACACAAGACACAATGATATGTTTACCGAAGTTCAGTCCCACAAAGGAACCTACGTCTCCATTGAGGAGTCCACAAAGGATCGGGTTGCTCTCAACCCTAGAACCTCTTCCAAGCAACCACAAAGGTCAAGCTCAATTTTCCACTATCAATCCTTTGCAAGGAGGGCAATACAAACTTCCCAGGTTTTCAACCACAAGCTTTGGGAGCCCCGGGTGATGCCTAACCGTCTAGGGGATGAATCCCCAAGAGTAAAAAACACAAGCAATATCAAGGGTGAAGAGAAACCGAAGTGCTCCAATGCAATATGAGGTGGCTCACTCAAATCCTCACAAATCTCCTCTCAATCCCTCAAGAATCAAAGTAGCAAGCTTGGGGGAGAGTTGGAAAAGCTCTTGAGTGCTTAGATCTATTTTTCAACTCAATGGAGTGGCCAACCGTGCTTTGGGGACGAAGGGTTATATTTATGGCCAGGAGAGGGAAAAGAGCCGTTGGGGGTGTCTGGTAGTCCGGCCCTGGAGTTCAAAAGTTAACACGGACGCTCAACTGACACTAAAAATGGCTAAGTGTTAGTGACACAGACTAGTTTGGAAAAACCCGACTTAGTTTGGATCAAGTAGCTCCCCGAAGAATAAATTTTTGGAATGACCCTATCCCGTCTTAGTTCGGCCGCTGCCATCTTAGTCCAGCCTTCCCAGGTTCCCGGATTAGTCCGGATTTTGGCGTTATAGTCTGGCCTGCGGGATTCCAGAACTAGTTTGAGCCCCATTCGGCCTAGTCCGGGTCACAGAAGGAAGTGAAAGAAAATTAATCTATAGGAATGCAATATGATGTTAAGAGTTAGTAGCACTAGGTTAATTTCACCATTTTTCTTTCTTGTGTCCCTATTGATAGTACGGCACACCTATGACTCAAAAAGATAAAAATTAAAACTAAGAGTCGCCGGTTGCCTTCTTTCTTTTTGCTTTTCATTTTGAGGGGTCATCTTTGATGCATGAAGTATTCGCCCTGCTCATACACTTAGCAAATATAATTAGTTCTTTAATTGTTCATCATTAATCAACCAAAACCCACATGGGGGCCTAGATGCACTTTCAATCTCCCCCTTTTAGGTGATTGATGACAACCAATTAAAGCATACATATGAGATAAAAAGAATTTTATTCCAACGAATATGCATCAATAATTCATACAACAACAATCCATATGCATCAATAATTTATACAACAACAGTCCATATGCATACTAAGACTTCAATTTTGAGAGCTCATTTATATATTCATTGCAACTATGGGGTGCCTAAAAAAGGATGTGATCAAGTGTAATACAAGAGTGAATAAATGACAAGTGGAAACACATAGCCAACAATCATCACTCATCAATACATAAACCATAGAACATAGTCATTACACAAGAATCACAAATAAGTCTTACAAGGTCTTACAAAGCCAAATGACCAAATAAGAGGAAAGCACACCACAAATCACATAGTCTTACACAATACAAATTTTCGAAAATAAAAAGTCCTTGATCAACTAGATAGCTTTTTTCTCCCCCTTTGGCATCAAGACACAAAAAAGGAAAAAGAATGGTGGAAGAGCACAATCACTCACTCCCATCATACTCACTCCCACTAGGCTCACCCTCACCATCTTCATGGCCATTGCCATCCCCATCACTCTCACCTTGTCGAAGCTTAAGATCGGCAGTAAATATATAGGGATACGTCGAGACTACGAACTATGATGGTAACACAAGACGTCAAGTTATACAGGTTCAGGCCCTCTCGATGAGAGTAAAAACCCTACGTCATGTGTTCTGTGTATTGATTGTAATTGGGGGTATTTCGTGTGTTGTCTGTTGTCTACTTGAGAACTTGTCCCTCGATGGGCGGTATCCTGCCGCCTTATATATCTGGTCGGCAGGGGGGTACATGAAGAGTCCTAGTCATAATCCATAAAGATTTTCATAGAAAGTCTATCTCTACATGCCTTGTGCTCCAAGTCGAGTCGGTCGGCTTCCATGTTGATGAAGTACCCGGTCGGCTACCGACTTAGCCTTGTATGAGGATACCCGTAAAGCAAGTTTCCCATAGCAGCCCCTTGTGCTTCCTGATTTTAAGCTTTGATTCTTAGAGTGATCTTCAATGTTGATCATAAATTAGGAAGACCTCTTTATCAAAGTTCCTGATAGATCTGGTGCACCTGATCAGGTGTAGCCCCCGACTCTTGTATAATTTGGAGACTAACAAATAATGCAAGAGTCTAATTATATTAACTCTTCTTATTTTGTATGTATTTTACTCAAAACATCAATTCTGAGTGTAATATACCTCTGGTCATCAAACCAGTAGGTCACTTTGCAAGGCTTCAACCTTGCCGACCGATTATCAAAAAGGTCAAGTGTGATACACTTTTTCTGAGTGACTGGTCGGTCTGAATTTTATGATATCAATCATATTCAATTCATGTTAACCAATATGACATCAATCATACAATGGTATTAAGCTAAATGACATCAATCATAATATATGCCTTTCCCTAATAATTGGTCACTCTATCTATTCATGAGTCCAATTTTGCTAGTTTGGTTATTGACTTCAATCAATACCATAACCATTGAACTTATACCCATATGGCCATCAAGTCCTTAGCTACATGATCATCAAATCATATAGATATGGTTAAACATTTTTCAAATGCTTCTCATCAAACAAGCCCCCGAGTTTTACTTCTCAAGGTTTTAGACCATAAAACGTTTATGGGCCTCAATTAATCTTTGCTTAAGCAAAAAGTAGCATCACTATACGGCCCGTCCCGGCCCATGGGACCCTTAGGTCAAAAAGCGGGAGTATAAAAGGGCAGCGTCAAGTTGACCCTCAGTCCACGCCGCATTTGCGCACAAACTCTTCGTCTTCCTCGTGCCTCCTCTGTTCTCAGCGACTCCTCCGCTTTCAGGCTAGGGTTAGCACCTTTGCTTCCGGCCACCGTAGATCTCGCCACACTTAGCCCCCAAGCTTCCGCTAGGGTTCAGTACTTGATCCACCACGCCCAAAACAATCATTGCCATGGGTCGCAAGAAGGTTTCCACCTCGATTCCTGCAACTTCCTTCGCCGCTGCCGCGTCCTCCTCGTCGGAGATCGACATTCTGGAGCAGCTTTGAGAGTTCTCAAAGAGCAACCTCTCCCAAGTCGATACGAATCAGATGGTGATCGACAACATCCTACCAGAGCAAGTGCGGATCGATTGGAAGGTACCCTGTGAATCTTGCCCCATCCACATTCATAAATAGATTGTTGTGTTCCACTCGTTCTTCGAGCATGGTTTTGGAGTCCCATGCTACAGCTTCTTGCGTGGGCTCCTATTCTTTTATGGGATTGAGCTTCTCAACCTCAATCCTAATTCCATTCTTCACATCGCCATCTTCGTGCACATGTGTGAAGCATTTCTAAGCATTTCGCCATCTGTTTGTCCTCCGACTGCTACCGACCAAGGACAACCAAGTAGCTATAGGCGGTGTTGGCTTCCAGTTGCGCAAGAAGGAAGCCTACATCAATGTGCCATTGAAGACCGGAAACAGGAATTGGAAGGATGAGTGGTTCTACCAATGCCAGCTGCTCTTGGATTTCATGCTGGAGACTTCCGGAGCCTTGGTCGATAATATAGAAATCAATCCGACCGTGCCTACTCCTCCAGCAACTCCAGAAGTTGAGCTACAAGCTGATTCTTCCACGCCTTCAAACGAGTTCTAAATCCTACAATGTTAGAGAACATTAGTAGTATCTATGTAATGAAACAATGTTACCTGTATGTAAATTTAGTTTCATGCTTAATAGCTTCAAATGATGGATAAAATATCATAAGTATGTTTCTGTCATTAAGAAACTCAAATTGTATCGGTCTGCATTAAAATATTAGGTTGTGACTCGTAACCGCGTAACATGCAGAGTCGACCAATCGACACATGACCTCTCGCACTTTGGCTCTGGGTTTAGTCTAGTGGTAGTCTGATGTGCAGTATAAAGTGTATAACCATAATGTATAGACATTAGACCAAGAAAATGGAGATCGTATTCAAAAAGAAGAAATCGGTCAGAAAATAGTCCAAAACCAAAATAAGATTAGACTGAGGTCGGACATTATTACTAGCCCCCTGGCTCGATTGTTTAATAAAATGAATTAAGGAATCGAGACAATATACAATGAATATCATCAAAAAATCTTTCATCAAAAAGACCGAAGTTTCATTCAGAAATAATGTATAAGTATACAAAAGAATAACTAAGTATAGAAACAACGTAGCTGATTTATGTTCTAGGAATTTGGTATATCATCGCCGTCTTCATAGATCAATCGGTAAGCCCCCGGGCGAGTGACTTCCTTCACCACATATGGTCCTTCCCACTTTGGAGAAAGCTTATGCTGGTTCTTCATTGACTGCACTCAGCGAAGCACTAAATCTCCAACTTGGAAGTGGCGATTGCGTATATTTTTATCATAATATCAATGCAAGCCTTGTTGGTAAAGTGCCGACTGAAACAAAGCGCGATCACGCAACTCCTCTGCTGCAATCAAATCGATCTGTCGGTTCTCCTTAGAAAGTTGTTCATTATATGCCTAAACCCGTGCCAAAATAAGACTGACTTCGGTCGGTAGCATAGCCTCTGAGCCATAGACCAATGAGAAAGGTGACTGAACAGTTGCCCGACTGGTGTTTGTGCAAAGCCCCCAAAGAACTGAAGGCAATTCTTTGACCCACCGATCGGCATAAGGCTTAAGCCTGTCAAATATCCACGGTTTCAACCCTTGAAGAATCATACCATTGACCTGTTCGACCTGCCCATTGCTTTGAGGATGAGCCACTGATGCAAAGTGGATTTTTATTCCCATCTTATCGGCAAAGTCACGAAAGTCCACTGACGTGAATTGAGTGCCATTATCGGTGATGATATCATGAGAAACCCTAAATCGAGTGAAGATATCCTTGACAAACTCGATTGCTTTCTTTGATGTAATCTTACCGACCGGCTTTGCTTCGATTCACTTAGTGAATTTATCAATAGCAACAAATAGATAAGTGAACCCGCCTGGCGCTTTCTTGAAAGGACCGACAATATCAAGCCCCCAGACGGAAAAAGGCTAAGTCAAAGGTATCATCTGAACTTGCTGTGAAGGCACATGCATTTGTTGAGCGAAGAATTGATAACCTTCACACTTCTGAACGACCTGGTGTGCATCTTCGACCGTCGTGGGCCAATAAAACCCTTGCCGGAAAGCTTTGCTGACCAAAGTCTTGGATGCTGCATGATTGCCACATATCCTAGAATAAATTTCTTCTACCAACTTCTGGCCTTCTGGTATCATGATGCATCTCATCAAGATATTTGAACCTCCTCTTTTATAGAGTTGGTGTCCCACCAACAGATATCCTCGGCATCGAGTTTCTAACCTCCGTTGCTCATTAGGATACGAAGGCAGCGTTCCCTTGTCCAAATATTGGATGAGTGGGTCGCGCCAGTCGGTCTCCATATTGTCACCACCAACAAGATCAGTGACAACACTCATTAGTACATCTGACCGAGGAGAAATCATGGGGGAATCCAGAGTGTGTAAGAAAACACCTAGCGGGACCACAGACCAGGATGATCCCATCTTAGCCAATTCATCGGCCGCTTGGTTCAATCCATTGAATTTGTCTTCAAGCTTCCTTACTTCTTGGCAGTAAGCAATCATATTATCATCCACACAGTTCCAATCCTTAGTGACCTGATTAATGACCAAAGCCGAGTCACCAAAGACGTCAAGGCGCTTAATGCTGGGTGATGTGGCAATGCGCAGACCATGTAGAAGGGCTTCATATTCCACAACGTTATTGGACGCGTGAAACATCACCTGAAGGACATATTGAAGCTTCTCTCCAAAGGGTGAGATAAACACGACTCCTGCACTAGCTCCTTGTAATTGAAGAGATCCATCAAAGTACATTTTCCAATACTCGATATCTTGTGCAGTAGGTGGGTTTTGAATCTCTGTCCACTCAGCAACGAAATCAGCTAACGCTTGTCCCTTTATAGCCGACTGAGGCGCGGACGTAATGGTATATTGACCAAGTTCAACTGCCCACATGGCAATTTTACCTTCGGCTTCTTGATTGTGCAGCACTGTGCCGAGTGCAAAGGAGGTCTGGACTTCGATTGGATGAGTTTGAAAATAATGCTTCAACTTCCTGGAGGTGATCAACAATGCATACAACAACTTCAAGATCTGCTGATACCTAGTCTTAGGGGCACCGAGGACCTCACTCACAAAATAGACCGGATGTTATACTTTTTGAATATGTCCCTCTTCTTCTCGGTTGACTGTTAAAATAGTACTCACAACCTGAATCGTAGCTGATATGTAAAGTTGAAGTTTTTCTCCTGGCTCTAGAGGCACCAATACTGGAATGCTGCTAAGGTAAACCTTCAACTCGTCCAATACCGACTGAGCCTCTTCAGTCCAAACAAAGTTCTCCTGCTTTTTAAGCAGTTGGAAAAGTGGTAACCCTCTAACCCCCAGTCAGGAAATAAAGCGACTCAGGGACGCCATGCATCCGGTCAGCTTCTGAATGTCCCTTTGAGAATTAGGTGGCCCCATATCAAGGATCGCCTTGATTTTATCTGGGTTAGCCTCTGTACCTCATTTCGAAACGATGTAACCGAGTAGCTTTCCCAAAGGAACCCCAAAAACACACTTCTTAGGATTCAACTTCATAGAATAATGCCTCATTTTGTCAAAGGTTTCTGCCAGGTCAGAAATAAGTTCCTCGATGTTCCGAGTCTTGACAATGATGTCATCGACATACACTTCTGTGTTTCGACCGATCTGAGTAGCAAGGCAGCATTGAATACCCCGTTGGTAAGTCGCGCCAGCGTTCTTCAGACTGAAAGGCATTGTGATATGGCAATAGGCGCCAAAGGGTGTTATAAAGGAAGTTTTAATCTGATCCTCGACCTTCAGTGGGATCTGGTGATAGCCTGAATAGGCATCTAGAAAGCTTAAGAGCTCACACCAGGGTGTTGAGTCTACAATCTGATCAATATGAGGAAGAGCAAAGGGGTCTTTAGGATAGACCTTATTGAGATCGGTATAATCAACACACATCCTCCACTCTTTATTCTTATTGGGTACAAGGACTGGATTTGCTAACCAGTCGGGATAATACACCTCCTTTATAAACTTAGCATCTAATAGTATAACTATATCCTTCTTCATGGCGTCCTTGCGGTCTTGTGCAAATCTTCTAAGCCTCTGCCGAACGGGGGTAGCCCCAGGAGGTACCCTTAACTCATGCTCAATCTTTTCCCTAGGAACTCCCGGCATGTCAGATGGTTTCCATGCAAAGGTGTCCCTATTTTCCTGGAGGTAAGAGTGAGCACGAGTTCCTATTTCTCATCGAGGTTGACCCCAGCATAAGTTACCTTATCGGGGTCCTCAGGATCAAGTAGGATTTCCTTGATTCGGATGTCGTCGGTCTGAATCTTGTCTTTGGTAGGCTTCTTTGCTGGAACCGCTGCTCCAGTCTGCTCCTCCATGCCAACTGTGATGTGGACAAGGGTTCCTGATCTTCCGAAAGGTTCTGGATACGTTGATTTGGTCGGAGGCGACACACAAATCGATCCGGCTTCAGAACAGCATGTTCTAAACCCCGCAATCGCAGAACGACGTCTCCTCTGGTTATCAACCGTCCTAAAACGATTGACCTTGCCGAGAAAGCTAGTCCCTGCCTACGAATCAAGAACACAAGCAAGAACAAAGTAGAAGGCAACACAATTGTAGATGTATTATGAATCTCACGAAGTTGGGGTCTCACATACCGTGATGACGGTGAAACTGTTATGAACAGAATAATCTAAGCAAAACCCCAAACCCTAATAGTGCAGTGGTGGCTGTATATGAAGACCCTAGGGTCGTGCAAGACCCTCTGGATACACTCCTAATTGGCTCAACTAGATACAAAGCCCAAAGGCCAAAAACAGGCGATGCATTACCGAAACAGATTCTGGACCCTCTCTTGTTTCAACGATTCCTGATGACTCCGGAAGAATTTTGATAGGAGACTGGCGGCATTGGAAAGGTCTTCTTCTTATCTTTCCGTGCATATGTAGAACGTCCAAATCTGAGTCCGTATGCGTCCTGGGCATCTATTTTAGTACAGACTGGTCCTGAGCCTCAAAACAGACTCGAAGTCGATTTTGGTTGGGCCTCCACCTTGGCTTCCACGTCCTTGCTGTTCCTCCACGTCTCCAAGTCCTTCTCCCATCATCTCCTGGTCCTCTCTATGGTTCCTAATTACAATATAATCATTAGGTAGCAAACCATTCTCAAAAGTGACATATAATGAAGAACGTAGCAACGAGCTCACCTCTAAATTTAGTCGTCGTGCACGAGCTCTAGTCATTGGACCTTGCAAGTCCAGAATTGAAGGAGTGTTGCATGTATCCTTAGGAGTGATGTTCTCATCATCCTCCCCCTCTTGAAGTGGAGTCGTCCTCTACTCAAGCTCATTCTCTTCTCCCATGTATGGTTTCAAGTAAGAAATGTTAAAAGTAGGACTAACCCCGAACTCGGGAGGCAACTCAAGATTGTATGCATTATCATTAATCTTCTCAATTATTTTGAAAGGACCATCAGCTCTAGGCATTAATTTAGACTTTCTCAAATCTGGAAATCTATCTTTTCTCAAGTGTAACCATACTAAATCTCCTACACCAAGTTTTACTTCTTTTCTACCTTTACTACCAGCAATTTTATACTTGTCATTCATCTTTTTAATGCTAAGTCTAGTGGTCTCATGCATTTTCAAAATAAATTCAGCACGTTCCTTAGCATCAACATGAACTCTCTCATGAATAGGTAGAGAAAGTATATCAAGTGGAGTACGGGGATCAAAACCATACACTACATTGAAAGGACTTACCTTGGTAGTAGAATATGTTGCCCGATTATATGCAAACTCAACATGAGGCAAACATTCTTCCCATTGCTTCAAATTTTTCTTCAAAATAGCTCTCAACATAGTACCCAAAGTGCGGTTCACCACCTCAGTTTGTACATCAGTTTGTTGATGACAAGTTGGAGAAAACAACAACTTTGTACCCAACTTATTCCAAAGCATGCGCCAAAAGTGACTCAAGAATTTTGCATCATGATCTGAAACAATAGTAAAAGGCATACCATGCAAACGAACAATTTATTTGAAAAAGAGATCAGCAATATAACTAGCATCATCAGTCTTATGACATGGTATAAAGTGTGCCATCTTAGAAAATCTATCCACAACAATAAAAATACTATCACTCCCCCTCTTAGTCCTAGGCAGTCCTAAAACAATGTCCATAGAAATATCCGCCCAAGGAATAGAAGGAATAGAAAGTGGCATGTATAAACCATGTGGATTCAAGCGAGACTTAGCTTTTTGACATGTAGTGCAGCGAGCAACAAAGCGCTCAACATCTTTCCTCATCCTTGGCCAAAAGAAGTGTGTGGCCAAAATATCCTCCGTCTTCTTGGCACCAAAATGACCCATCAATCCACCTCCATGCGCCTCCTGTAACAACAAAAGACGAACGGAACCAACTGGAATGCATAGGCGGTTAGCTCTAAACAAGAATCCATCATTCAACACAAATTTATTCCATGCACGACTTCTTTACAATGCAGCAATACATCCTTAAAATCAACATCAGCAACATATTGTTCTTTAATTGCCTCAAGTCCAAAAATTCTACAATCAAGTTGAGACAATAAAGTATAGCGCCTAGATAAAGCATCAACGATCACATTATCCTTCCCTTTCTTATGTTTAATAATGTAAGGAAAAGCTCAATAAACTCAATCCATTTAGCATGTCTACGGTTCAAATTATATTGAGAACAAATATACTTAAGTGATTCATGATCAGAATGAATAACAAATTCTTTGGGCAATAAATAATGACGCCACGTCTCTAAACAACGTACAAGTGCATACAATTCCTTATCATACGTGGAGTAATTCAAAACAGGCCTAGTAATTTTCTCACTAAAGTATGCTACAGGTTTACTATCTTGCATCAAAACACCACCAATGCCTATACCACTAGCATCACATTCAAGCTCAAAAATCTTATCAAAATTAGGTAATTGCAGCAATGGTGCATATGTAAGTTTATCCTTCAAAGCATCAAAAGACTCATGATGTACCTTACCCCAATGGAAATCAATGCCCTTTTTTGTCAACTCATGCAAAGGTGCAGCAATGGTGCTAAAATCTTTGACAAAGCGGCGGTAGAAACCTGCAAGACCAAGAAAACTCCTCACCTGTGTGATAGTTACAGGCCAGCTCTTTATGGCTTCAATCTTCGCCTCATCCACCTCAATTCCTTGTGGAGTCACAACATAGCCAAGAAGAGAGACTCGATCCGTGCAAAAGGTGCACTTCTCAAGGTTACCAAATAAACGTGCATCTCGTAAAGCATCAAAAACAGCATGCAAATGATTCATATGTTCATCTATGGATTTGCTATAAATCAAGATATCATCAAAGTAAACTACCACAAATTTGCCAATGAAAGCTCTTAAAACCTCATTCATCAAGCGCATGAAAGTACTAGGTGCATTAGTTAAACCAAAAGGCATTACTTACCACTCATATAATCCAAATTTGGTTTTGAAAGCTGTTTTCCATTCGTCTCCAACTTTCATTCTAATTTGATGGTGGCCACTACGCAAATCAATTTTAGTAAAAATTATAGCACCACATAACTCATCAAGCATGTCGTCTAGCCTAGGAATAGGATGACGATACCTAATACTAATATTATTAATGGCTTTACAATCTATACACATACGCTAAGTACCATCTTTCTTAGGAACTAAAAGTACAGGAACAGCACAAGGACTAAGTGATTGACGAACATACCCACGATCCAAAAGGTCTTGAACATGTTTTTGTATTTCCTTAGTCTCCTCAGGGTTGGTCCTATAAGCAGCACGGTTTGGCAAAGTAGCACCCGGAATCAAATCAATTTGATGCTCAATCCCTCTCAAAGGTGGGAATCCTGGGGGTATCTTAGCTGGAAAAACATCCTCATACTCCTGCAAAAGGTTAGTGACAGTAGGAGACACAACACTAGAAGCAATATCATCAAGCGAAAACAAAGCTTCTACCCTCTAGATGATCACATAGTGATCTTTGTGCTTCATGCCCATTGAGTCATGTTCGACCGAGCTTCGGGGTTAAATTACTCGCGCGGCTCAAAGACAAGTAGCTCATACATTTCCATCACACTAATGACTAACCTTTGCATTCTTGGAGATTTTCTTGTTGAGTCATGTGTAGGGGGAGTTGTGGTAAAACACCATCATTACCAAGAAGGAGCACCAAGAAAGGGGGAGTTTTCCTAACTCTTGCCATTTATTATTTGCTCTTTTGTTCCCTTGTGTTTTGTCTTTGGTTTTTTGTGATAGGTGACAAAGGGGGAGAAGGAACATGAAGATCTAAAAGCCAAGTATACGTTGACAACACAAAGGTGGAAAAGGACTTGAGAAGAACATGAAGATCAATCACCAGGTAGGCGAGAAAGAACATGAAGATACAAGCAAGCTACAAGGTGACAAAGTGGAGAATGGTGCATGTTCACTTGGAGTACACATGAAGATCATGTCAAGTTGGATGTTCCCACAAAAATAATGAAGAAAAACGACGGCGCATGTCTACAACAACAACGTACATCTACACAAAATTCAACTCAATACCGACATCAAGTGCGCTACATGATTGAGTAGTTCTCCCTCAATACCTAGCAGATTTCAAGGGGGAGACTACTTCCAAGGTAAGAACCAAGGTAATCCTTTCTTTTCCTATGGTTCCTTGTTGCTCATTTGTTTTCGATTATCGTAAGTAGTGGTTGTCATCCATCACCAAAAAGGGGGAGATTGTAAGGATCATGACCATTGAGGTCACCCCAAGGTATGTTGTTTTGGTGATGAATGACAAGCATGAAATGTGACTAATATCTACACGAGTGTTGTCTATGTAGGAATCATCTCTTAACTCTATTACAAATCATATGGATGATGATGTCCTTGGAAATTGATGACGATGACTGCAAGCATGGAGGCTTGTGAACTTGATGGAGTCCAAGGGTTGATGGAGATGGATCAAAGCGGAGAACAAGCTATGGTGCAAGTGTTTGGTACACTTGAATAGTTGTTAGGGCTTTGAGTCCATAGGAAAAACCGGACTATCAAGGGGGTGTAGGTCATTCTCTTAGGTCATGTCTAGACGGTGATGTGCAAGGTTGCTCGGTGAAATCACATGCACTAGGTGACAGTGGAGAAGCCAAGGAGCTGTTCGGAGAAGCCGGGAAACCGAGTCAATCTTGGATGACAAGTTTCAGCTTCTAGACCCAAAGATCCCAACAACAAAGTTATATAGGCTCCCAACCTCAAACTAGCCGTTGCTCCACGAAATAGCCTCTCTGGACGTACTAACCAGACAGTCCGGTCATTGTCCAGACCAGACAGTCCGGTCTCCACCGGACGGCTCCTCCAGAGCCGTTCCTCTCTGTCCGCTACATCCTCCTGTAGTGACCGGACTGTCCGGTCACTGGACCGGACCATCCGGTCCACTTTTTCTCTCCAGTCTAGGAGCCTCCGCAAAATGCACCTCTTTTGCCTCCCGGTCTCTATGTCCAGAAGCTAAAACTCGTCATCCTCGCTTGACTTGGTTTCTCGGATTCTCCAACAGCTCCTTGGCTTCTCCACTGTCACCTAGTGCCTATGATTTCACTAAGCATCCATGCACA
Source organism: Eleusine coracana subsp. coracana (assembly GCA_032690845.1). Taxonomy (NCBI): domain Eukaryota; kingdom Viridiplantae; phylum Streptophyta; class Magnoliopsida; order Poales; family Poaceae; genus Eleusine; species Eleusine coracana. The sequence continues at coordinate 18,726,256 of CM064434.1, read as the reverse complement.
TCACCGACTAGACATGACCTAAGAGAATGACCTAGACCCCCCATGATAGTCCGGTTTTTCCTATGGACTCAAAGCCCTAACAACTAGACAAGTGTTCCCAACACTTGCTCCATAGCTTGTGCTCAGCTTTGATCCATCTCCATCAACCCTTGGACTCCATCAAGCTCATAAGAATTCTCTGCTACATATACTCCCGAGCAGAATGGAGTAGTGTAGAGGAAAAACAAGACACTCATCACTCTTGCTCGTGCCATGTTGGATGAGTATGAAACTCATGAGAGATTTTGGGTGGACGCAATCAACATGGCTTGCTATACCTCCAACCGTGTCTATTTCCACCGGTTGTTCAAGAAGACGCCATATAAGGTATTGGTGAGACGAAAACCCAATGTTTCCTATTTTTGAGTGTTTGGAAGCAAGTGTTACATTCTCAAGAAGAGGAGAAAGCCCGGGAAGTTTGAGAGGAGAACTGATGAAGGTATTCTTGTTGGGTACTCTAGAATATCTAAAGCATATAGGGTCGATTACTCAGCCACAGGGTGTGTGGAAGAATCCTATGATGTGCAATTTGATGAGTCAAATGGTCCTCAAAAGGAGGATGAGTTTCATGAAGTGAACATTGAGGATGTGCCTATGAGGGAAGCTTTGAGAAACATGCCTGTGGGCGAGGTTTTACCCCATAATGAGGCCAATGATGGTGATATTGATGAGCCCTCTACTCCACCACCTCAATGAACCTCCTCCTCTGAGGTGCAACAACCAACCCAAGATGCCACAAATACACCTACAAGCTCCTCCCAAGATTCATTGAGAGTTCACCCACCAAATGATGATGAAACCAAGTGAGAAGTGAGCCACAAGCTTCCCCACATACTTCACCACAAACCACTTCTCCTAGCTCTTCACAACATACCCTCCCATCCTCCTCGAGCTCAAAGTCCAAAACAAGAAAGCATAAGAGTGACTCTTCCACCTCTCTTAGGATCCAAGACACTCATATATCAAGAGAGCAAACAATCCATGATGCACAAGATACTTCACTGAGAGCTCCTCCCACTCAAAAAAAAAAATACCATCCTAGACCCAAGGCCATCAACAAGGATCATTCACATGACTTGATCATTGAGAATCCATCTCAAGGTGTAAAGTCAAGGAGAAATCAATATAAGCCCAACTATGTGAGTGAAGAAAATGATGATGAGGCCAATGTTGCAATTGAGAACTTCTCCTTCGTCTCAATGATTAAGACCACTACCATTGATGAAGCCATGGATGATCACAAATGGGTCATAGCCATGCAATAAGAGTTGAGCAACTTCACGAGGTGCAAAGTATGGAAATTGGTTGAGAGGCCCAAGAATAATAATATGGTTGGCTCCATGTGGGTCTTCAAGAACAAGCAAGATGAGAAAGGAGCAATTGTTAAGAACAAGGCTCGCCTAGTGGCTAAGGGATAATATCAAGTGGCAGGGATTGCCTTTGAAGAAACCTTTTCTCCCATGGCCCATCTTGAAGCTTATGGCGCCCCTTCACGGAGGATCGAGATCCCGACGGTGATGATAGAGTAGACACTTAATAATACAACATTGGTCCAAATTTAAGTTGAATATTACATTGATATGATGCTTCAGAGAACAGCAGAATTAATATGAGTTCATAAATGTTTTGAAACAGCGGAAGCAAATACGTAAAGGAACTATGCTCGACGATACAGCATAGTGATGATCCATGACCGAATGACCATCATCCTAGCAACACGCAACATCACTGCGGCAGCGAGTCGGACTCCCAGTGGGCGGTCCAACCCTCAGGGACTTGCATGTCCCAACACATCACATTCTCAGGCAAATCTATCTCTTCATCACCTGTAAACAACAATGGCACAAAGCCTGAGTACTAATTACTCAGCAAGACTTACCCGTCGAACACCTAGACATTCAACGGCTCTAATAGGTGGCTTGTTTGAAAGGACTCGCATTAAGCAACCTATTAGTTCTATCAAGTTTTATTTTCTCAATTTAAATGGGCTGAGCAATAATGTAATTTTAGTGGAGCATCAAGAGGTAATAAACAATACATAAGATAAGTACAACATAAGAGCATCATTAATAATGATAATCATCAACAATAGAGTATTCCATTTCCAAAGTATCAAGTGCAACTACGGGATTGGCGCGGTGACCAAGCGGTACTCATTACTGCAAGGGATAGCAATTGCAATCGATTTACACCAGTTGGGAAAAAACCCGAGATGCACGACATATACACACCTAAGGTCGTATATGGCAACCTTTCGCAAGAAAAGGACCTACACCTCAGCCCGGGTGTGGTGACGTTGAGTGGGCATGCCGTTCTGCCAACAGTACTTCATGGTCTGAACCGCCCACTCCAGCAGCAGGAGGGTTAATGACCAACGCACCTTAACCGTCCTCAATGCAAGTGACCTTTAATGCTACATCGGTTTACTAGTGCCCATAGGCTAGCATGCATTCGGTGTTGTTCATTACTTGATCAAGAGGCCGACCACGGACGGGTCCTAGGTTCGACAAGGCAGGGCTACCACAGTCAACACCCATTTGTTCCTGCCAACCTACTCATGCATTATCCCTGCCCGGTCATAACATAAAATAAACTTCTTTTAATAATTACCGTTCTAGTGGTCAAGTTCATTCCTTAGTAATAATAATACCTTCTTAACGAGACTAGCAATTACTAAGCATAGCGTAACAGTACCGATTCTACCAAGTTCTAAGACAATAGCACAGGTCATTTGGACATCATGCAAGTTGGGTTTCAATCAACTCCTATGACCTAATGCAACAAAGTGTAGACACTAGTAAGATAAACTAGCAAAATTTTGTAAAAAGGCGAATGTAAATCGGGGCTTGCCTGGATCAACACTAGTGTTAGCAACTTCTACTTCCTGCTCCTGAGAGTCAACGTCCTTCTGAAAGTCATCCTCTTGCTCCTGATGGTCGTTACCTATATGATGGAATTTGAATTAACGGCACTATCGGAATACCATTGAATGCAATGATACGATATATGCAAGCACATTGTGTTTTAATATCAATTAAAATTAATATTATTCTCTCAAAGCCATATGCTTCAGAGAAGTTAAGTTGTTATTTAAGATTTTAGGTAAGTGAATTTTAGGGAAGTGGCATGGGCAAATTACTTACAGAATAATTACTAGAATTAATTTAAGCAAAACACTAAATAAATTCTAGAGACTAAAATAAGTCATATCTTACCAAACCAAGATTTGTGGTGGTAGATATTAATGTTGTTACTAAGCATATCAAAAATCAAGATTTCATTTTATCCCTAGAATTTCTGGTGAGTTATTTAGTGTTTTGGCAATTTAATCTATTATTAAAAATACATGTACAGAGACAACCATTTATTATTTTACTAAAATAAAGTACTTCAAGATGAACCTAACAAAATTTGTTTGGGATTCATTGGATTTGAATTCGATTTACTATGAGTTTTCAAAGTTTTAAGTATTTTCTGGGAATTTCTGGGTATTTTTGGCTTTAGGGATGTGCCACGTCGAAGCCACGTGGATGCCAGGTCATAGCCGCGTAGTGGCCATGTAAGCTACCAGTAAGACCACCAATAGTCACGCCGGAGCTGGGCGGCGCTCGGTCGGAAGCACGCTGTCGCGGCCGTGCTAGAGCAAAACCTCACCGCGGGAGTTCGAGAACGATGAGCTAGACTACGCGAAGCACTTGGTGGGGTTCACGAGGTGGGCAACTCACCGGAAGGGGGTCGACGACAAGAGGCGGTGGAAGAGAGATGTCCGGCGAGGTCGCGTTTCTCTTGTGGAGCAGCAAACGGCTCGCGGTTTCCTCCTAAAGCTTCACGGGGACGGGGCGACGACCAGCATCTTGTCCGTTGGCATCGAGGAGAATCGAAAGGTGGAGCTCGTCGTGGAGCGGCGTTGGATTGGACGGAGCAGATACGGCGGCAGGGGAAAAGTGATGGCCGGCGACTTGAGTGGAGGAAACAAAGGAGAAATAGGTCAGGGAGGCGCGTAGGTGGTTTGCGCGTGTGGGAGAAAAAGGATAGGCGATGAGACTCACCGAGAGTATAAAATTTGGCCAGCGACGGAGGAGCTCACCGGAAGGGTTTGCCTCAGTTTTTCTTCAAATTGATCGAGCACGTGCAGAGAATTGCTGAGTGAGTAGCCTAGGGAGCTAGAGGGGAAGAGGACAGGTGCGTGGGGCTCTCGGCTGGGGTTGGGAAGCAGGGAAGCAGGGGAGCTCAAGCTAGAGCTTGCACTCGGTGATGGCGGGGTGCAAGGAGAAAACAGGCGGGAGAGGGAGAGGGCAGAGGGAGCGAGAGAATGAGTGAGAGTTTGTGAGGCGTGCGGTGCTCTTTGAATTGCGCAGAGGGGAGAGGGACAAGTGGGGAGCGGGAGCGGAAGAAATGGTGAGAATTGAAGTCCGTTCGGTCGGCTATGGCGATGGCGTGCAGGGAGGGGAGAGAGGTCGTTGGCGCGCGGGCGACAGGACGGGACAGCACGGGGTGAGGCAGAGTGGGCAGGCGATGCTGTTGCAGCGCGGGGTTCCGAGGTGGCACGATGGCGTGCGGCAAGGGCGCTGGCGTGCGGCCGGGAGAAGCTCTGCGCGCCGAAGCCAATGGAAGAAGAAGAAAGGGAATTTTGCTCTGAACCCCCTAAACAATTTGATTTCTTGCAAACAAGTCGTCAGTCAAAGATATTCCCAATAAAATAGCTAGGGGCTCCTAAATTTATGGGATTTTGCACAAAGGCCCTTTGAGATATTTGTAGTGCTCTGGCGGGACCCAATTGGTCAGAATTGTTCTGGAGATTTTTGAATTTAAATTCAAATTTGAAAGGTTCCTAGGTTTTAATTAATTATTTGGGGTATTTCCAAATGTGGTAAAATGCTCATTAATTCATAAAATTATATTTTATTATTACTAACATGATTATGAATTTATTTGGCATATGTTTTATAATATAATTTGTATTTGGCTCACAATTTGTTCTACAGGGTTTTTAATTACCTGGAAATAATTCAATAGTTAGGCTCTATCATTTCATGCTATATTTTCATAATTTGTGCTCTTCATATTTGTTAAATTAAAGTGAGACACCTGGGGTATCACCACATGCCCTAAGCATATCTTCTAAAATTTGGTTGACACGCTCTGTCTATCCATCGATGGCGGGATGGTAAGAAGAACTACAAATTAGGCCTGTACCCAAGGATGCATGCAGCTGTTCCCAGAAACGAGCAACAAACTGTGAACCACGATCTGAGATGATGGTCTTGGGTACTCCATGACGACACAGAATTCTTGCAATGTATAGCTCCGCATATTGCCATATGTTGCATCTATTGTTGACCGGCAAGAAGTGAGCAGATTTGGTGAGATGGTCCATAATGACCCAAATAGAATCATGCTTACGCGAAGTGAGAGGTAGGCCGACAATAAAGTCCATGCTGATGTCCTCCCATTTCCAAGCGGGAATACTCGATGGTTGAAGCAATCTTGCTTGTTTCAAATGGTCAGCCTTAACTCTCTGACAAGTATCACATTCTGCAACATATCGAGCCACTTCTCGCTTCATTCTTGTCCACCAAAAATTCTTCTTCAGATCTTGGTACATTTTATTACTACCTGGATGGATGGAGTACTTGGAGTGATGTGCTTCATCCAAGATTTTCCGTCTAAGTTCAAAGTCTTTTGGTACTACCAAACGGTTATTGAACCATAGGATATCGTCGGAGTCTTGAGTGAAGCATTTTGCTTTACCCTTCTTAATGTTTTGACGGATATGATTCATACCAATATCATTTTTCTGTGCAGCAATGATTTCTTCATGAATAGTAGAATGTACACTAAGGTTGTTAATCACTATGGCAGGCAAAACATGAAGGCTGGGTTCTGAAGCAGTGACGTGGTTGCCGTTGTTGTGATATTCTAGTACTAGGTGATGGCAGTGTACCTTCCTACTCAACGCATTTGCGACCACATTGGCCTTGCCCAGATGATAATGAATCTCCAGGTTATAATCCTTAATCAGCTCTAGCCACCGACGCTGTCTCATGTTCAGATCAGTCTGGGTAAAGATATATTTTAAGCTCTTATGATCTGTGTAGACGTGCACTAAGTTTCGGAGAAAGTAATGCCTCCATATTTTTAGTGCAAATACAATTGCAGCTAGTTCCAAATCATGAGTTGGATAGTGCTATTCATGCTTTCATAGTTGTCGAGATGCATAGGCAATGACACGACCTTCCTGCATGAGCACACATCCAAGTCCTGTCCCAGATGCATCACAATACACATCGAACGGCTTGGTGATGTCTGGTTGAGCCAGTACTAGTGCAGTGGTCAACAATTTCTTCAATGCTTGAAATGTTTCTTCACAACTGTTCTTCCAACTAAATATCTTATCCTTTTCAACAGCTCCGTGATGGGTTTGGTCAGTCGAGAAAAATTTGGAATGAACCTACGATAATATCCAGCTAGCCCGAGGAAACTGCGCACTTGATGAACCGTCTTTGGTGACTTCCAATCTAGCACATCTTGAACCTTGCTAGGATCCATCGAGATACCTTCTGCAGAGACTATGTGACCAAGAAATGGCACACGGTCCAACCAAAATTCACACTTGCTGAATTTTGCATACAGCTTGTGATCTCGGAGGCGTTGAAGAACAATGCGAAGATGTTCAGCATGCTCTTCCTTGGACTTAGAATAGATGAGGATGTCATCAATGAATACTACCAAAAATTTGTCCAACTCGGACATGAATACCGAATTCATGAGGTACATGAAATGGGCAGGGGCATTCATCAATCCGAATGACATTACTCGATACTCAAACAATCCATATCTAGTGGAGAAGGCGGTCTTCGGAATGTCTTCGGCTCTGATCTTGATTTGATGACAGCCCGATCAGAGGTCAATCTTTGAAAAGACCTTAGCACCGACCAATTGGTCGAAGAGGATATCTAAACGGGGTAATGGGTATTTGTTCTTGATGGTAACTTCGTTAAGAGGCCGATAGTCAATGATAAGGTGCAAGGACTTGTCCTTCTTCTTCACAAAAATAGCAGGGCAGACCCAGGGTGATGTGCTTGGACGAATGAATCCCTTTTCCAATGACTCATTCAATTGCTTTTTCAACTCAACCAGCTCATTCGGGGCCATCTTGTATGGACGACGGGATATCGGAGAAGTTCCTGGCTGTAGTTCTATCTTAAATTCCACGTCACAGTCAGGCGATAGACCAGAGATGTCCTCGGGGAACACATCCGGATACTCATGAACGACGGGAATACTCTCGAGTGATTGCCCTTCCAAGTGATGGACAACCAAGGCTTTCGATGAATTGGCATTTAGAGAAAGTGTGTCCTTTCCATGCAAGGGAGAGTTGATGTGAACGATACGAGGCTCGATGTCTAGCATGGCTCTATGGGTTTTCATCTAGATCATACCAATAATTAGATCGATTTCTTGATCCTTGAGCATGATGAAATCGGTGGGGTAAATCTTTTGATTTATTTCTAGTGGAGCCTTACATACTACTTCATTCGCAAAAATTTGTCCAACAGGAGAGCGGATGGTGTAGCATCTATTTATGATGGTGGTGTGGAGTTTATGTTTTTGCACATAAGCTTTGCTAATGAAATTATACGTAGCACCAGAATCAAAAAGTGCAAGGACAGGCTGGCGATAGAGCGAGAGTGTACCGGTTAGCACGGGTTCGCCCTGAGGAATATCTTCAGCATTGGTGTAGTTCACTTGGGCACCACGAGACGGTGCATTCACATTCCTGCTCTGGTTCTAATGCTGGTTGTTGTTGTGGTTGTTGTTGTTGTTGTTACAGTGGCCTCCCTGTCTAGCTAGATTGGACATGATATCCAATAGCCGACGAAGAATCTTGGAGTCATTTTGCTGCCGGTTGAGTGCAGCAGCCAACACCTCAGCTAGCGAGGGCTCAGCATTAGCTCCTTGCTGAGAGCTTTCAGGATCATCCTGATTCCGAGTACGCACGATGCTGCAATTTATACGGTTGCACATTAGTTATTCCTTAAAATAATCCATTATCCTCCACTTTCGTTATCTATGAGGTACCCCGATGGTAAGTATCATCGACAAGCCCCCGAGAGTCTTGCAAGCTGGATGATAATCTTCAGTAGCTTCCCGACTGGTTCATGCCATATATAATGCTTCAGCTTTATATCAGCGACCTTGTACGAATCTCAAAGATCTGAAAATGTCCTCGAGAAATCAACTGGTGCACCGAGTAGGTGCACCTAATTAGGTGTAGCCCCCGACTCTTGTATCATTTGGGAACTGCAAATAATGCAAGAGTCCAAAACAAGGATAGTCGTGTTGGCTCTCTTTAAGGAGAAATCACTCAAATCTGAGTGATAAATAACTCAGCAGAATAACATCAATCTCTACCCAGTGATAAATGACTTAGTCGAGTGACTTCAATCACCGCTGAGTGGTAGATGACTCAAACCAGTGACTTCAATCATTGTCGAGTGCTATATGATATACTCGAGCGACATCAATCACATCCGAGTGAACGTAAGCATATGACATCAATCATAGCCAAATGACATAGTCTTTGGCCGAGTGGCCTATGAGTGATTTATAAATCAAACGGGTGACTTCAATCATAGTCGAATGATTATGTTCTAATCGGGTGACTTCAATCACAACCGAATGAACAAAACTTTATGACATCAATCATAGCCAAGTACTAAGTTACCATGACTTCAATCATGATTAAGTCACCTTTCCTTAAGAATTGTAATCACTCCTATCTTTGAGCTTTATTTTCACTATTATAGACTCACTTCAATCAGTCAAGTGATGCTCGATATTTCGCGTATATGACCATCAAGTCATAGCGACATGATCATCAAATCATGCTTTCAATGATTATGGCATCAACCATTTTTGATAATGCACTTCTCATCATAGAAGCATATTTGATAGAGTGACCATCAAGCCACCGTCATATGATCATCAAATCATATATTTGTATATTATGGCATCCACCATAAATTTGATATAAAGTGCTTCTCTTCAAAAAAGGCCCCAAGACAATCACCATTATGAGTGTCGGTCGCGCTCAACTCAGAATATCATGTCTGAGTGGCAGCAGTACTTAACTCATGACGATAAGGTCGAGTGAAGAAGACAGTCAAGGTTGTTGTAACTGCCGACCGCTGATGAAGTAGGAATCACTGGAAGTCGTGATGACCGAGTGAAGCCGACTGTCTGACAAGTGGCCGACCAATGGTGGCGGTCGGAGCTGGTGTAGCCGACGGATGAAAGCGGTCAGAGCTGTAAACCGACCGATGAAGGCGATCGGAGCTGTAGGCCGACCGATGGAGGCAGTCAGAACTGGCACGATCGACCGATGAAGGTGGTCAGAGCTGTAGGCCGACCGATGGAGGCAATCAGAATTGGCATGGTCGATCGACGAAGGTGGTCGGAGCTATAAGTCGACCGATGAAGGCGAGAAAATCACTCTATGCTGAGTGGAGTATCCGCCTATCCATCAAAATGTTCCTGACAATATAGGAAATTAGGATAATTAGTTATAATTAATATTGTTTATTTGAAAACTTATTTTTATAAGCCAAACAAATTAGTCGACTGAAAAGTCAAGTGTGTATCCATTTTTCTCCTGTAGGTAGACCGACTGCAACATAGCAGCGAATTCGCGCGTTAGCAACCGGATCGATCTACCGTAGGATACTTAGGACAAATATAATGAGCTCGGAGCTTGGTCTACGCTACAATATCGGTCATAATTTACTCTTGCATAGCAAGCAGAACCAATCGACACATGACCTCTCACAACTTTGTCTCTGGGCTTAGTGTAGTGGCAGTCTGTCGCATAGCAAAAAAGTTTTATGACTTAGTTGCTAGTCGGCGTAAGACTAAAAATAAGACCAAATCACGAATAAAATGCAATGTATCAGTCAAGGTAGAAGCCAAAAAGGTGAAACTAGAACAAACGACATGGGTCATATGGTGTTAGGGCTGATGCACTACTGAAAGGTCACCGACCAACATGGGCGGTGTCAGGGCCAAGGCACTACTGAAAGGTCACCGTCCGACATGTGTACTGCTAGATTCACAAAAAAGTGGAGGAACACGTATATAGATACACATTAGCCCCTTGGGTCAATTGTTTAATGTGAAGAATTAAAGAACCAAGGAAATATAAAGATGAATAAAGCCATAAAAAAGAGCTCTGATTAAATGCCTGACTTTACTCATAAAAAATCTACGACCTTCTGCTTAGAAAACAGAGATAAACAATCATAGGGAAAAAGAATGAAGGACATGAGCCCGAAATCTCAAAAAATAAATCGAGAAAGCATAAAGATACTTAGCTTTGCTATTCGGCAAGTTGAATATGAGCCCCCGAGCGTGTTAATGTTGTCCGCAAGTGGTCGAATGTCAAAGTCGAGCCATCATGTCACCGGAACATCAAAGCTTGGAGTGGTTGACTGAGACACTGAATCATCGAAGGTGTGGCCAAGTGGTTGAGTGGGTGAAAACCCAATGCGCCATGTCATCGCAGGCGTTGTTGAGTAGCCGAGTGGGTGAAAACTCAATGTACCAAGTCATTGACGGCATCACCGAGTAGTGTAGCAATGTCGTCGAGTCATCATAGTGCAGCGATGTCACCGAGTAGTCGAGTCGAGGCGATGTCGCCGAGTGACTGAATCGAGGCGATGTCACCGAGTGACTGAATCAAGGCGATGTCACCGAGTGACCGAGTCGAGGTGATGTGACCGAGTCGAGGCGATGTCATTGAGTGATTGAGTCGCGGTGATTGCCGATGCGCTGAGTCATCAAAGACGTCGTCGAGCGGCCGAGTGGCAAGGTGAAGGCGGAGTAGCCCCCAGGCATATACATGTGTCCGTGAGCGGTTGAACAGTCGAGTCGCGGTGATGTCGCCGAGTCATTGGAATCCACCGAAGCATCAAGTTGTCGGAAGCATCGTCATAATGGATGATGTCACCGAATAGCGGTCATCCTCGTTGAAGGTGTCATCTCGATGAAGACATGATGATTTGTGCGATGACACGATGCTTCAACATTGGTCTGCTCGCCATTAGATCTTGAAGAAGAAATCTTTAAAAAACGCGGTGACTGGTGCGCTTCAACGCCGGTCTGCTCGTGATTAATTCTTGAAGTAGTAGATTGAAACCATCAAACTCGACATACCGACCGTCGTGTTGGCCCCTTCTGGCGCACCAACTATCGAGACTTAATCTCAGCAATAGACATAGGGTAGTTCATCTATACGGATTTATATGTAGGACAGGTGATGTGGACAAGGGTTCCCGATCTTCCGAAAGGTTTTGGATACGTTGATTTAGTCGGAGGCGACACACAAATCGATCCGGCTTCAGAACAGCACGTTCTAAACCCCACGATCACAGCACGACATCTCCTCTGGTTATCAACCATCCTAAAATGATTGACCTCACCGAGAAGGCTAATTCCTGCCTGTGAATCAAGAACACAAGCAAGAACAAAGAAGAAGGCAACACAATTGCAGATGTATTATAAATCTCACGAAGTTGGGGTCTCACAAACCGTGATGATGGCGAAACTGTTATGAACAGAATAATCTAAGCAAAACCCAAACCCTAATGATGCAGTGGCGGCTGTATATGAAGACCCTAGGGTCGTGCAAGGCCCTCTAGACGCACCCCTAATTGGGCTCAACTAGATACAAAGCCCAAAGGCCAAAAACAGACGACACAACACCAAAACAGATTCTGGACCCTCTCTTGTTTCGACGATTCCTGATGACTCCGGATGAATTTTGATATGATACTGGCGGCATTGGAAAGGTCTTCTTCTTATCTTTCTGTGCATATGTAGAGCGTCCAAATCCGAGTCCGTATGCGTCCTGGGCATCTGTTTTAGTACAGACTGGTCCTGAACCCTGAAACGGACTCGAAGTCAATTTGGTTGGGCCTCCACCTTTGCTTCCACGTCCTTGTTGATCCTCCACATCTCCAAGTCCTTCTCCCATCATCTCCTGGTCCTCTCCATAGTTCCTAATTACAATATAATCATTAGGTAGCAAACCATTCTCAAAAGTGACATATAATGAAGAATGTAGGAACGAGCTCACCTCTAAATTTAGTCGTCGTGCACGAGCTCTAGTCTTTGGACCTTGCATGTCCAGAATTGGAGGAGTGTTGCATGTATCCTTAGGAGTGATGTCCTCATCATCCTCCCCCTCTTGAAGTGGAGTCATCCTCGACTGAAGCTCATTCTCTTCTTCCTAATATGGTTTCAATTCTGAAATGTTAAAAGTAGGACTAACCCCGAACTCGGGAGGCAACTCAAGTTTGTATGCATTATCATTAATCTTCTCAATTATTTTGAAAGGAGTATCAGCTCTAGGCATTAGTTTAGACTTTCTCAAATCTGGAAATCTATCTTTTCTCAAGTGTAACCATACTAAATCTCCTACATCAAGTTTTACTTCTTTTCTACCTTTACTACCAGCGATTTTATACTTGTCATTCATCTTTTCAATGCTAAGTCTAGTGGTCTCATGCATTTTCAAAATAAATTCAGCACGTTCCTTAGCATTAACATGAACTCTCTCATGAATAGGTAGAGGAAGTATATCAAGTGGAGTACGGGGATCAAAACCATACACTACCTTGAAAGGACTTACCTTGGTAGTAGAATGTGTTGCCCGATTATATGCAAACTCAACATGAGGCAAACATCCTTCCCATTGCTTCAAATTTTTCTTCAAAATAGCTCTCAATATAGTACCCAAAGTGCGGTTCACCACCTCAGTTTGTCCATTAGTTTGTGGGTGACAAGTTGTAGAAAACAACAACTTCGTACCCAACGTATTCCAAAGCGTGCGCCAAAAGTGACTCAAGAATTTTGCATCACGATATGAAACAATAGTAAAAGGCATACCATGCAAACGTACAATTTCTTTAAAAAAAAGATCAGCAATATAACTAGCATCATCAGTCTTATGACATGGTATAAAGTGTGCCATCTTAGAAAATCTATCCACAACAACAAAAATACTATCACTCCCCCTCTTAGTCCTAGGCAGTCCTAAAACAAAGTCCATAGAAATATCCGCCCAAGGAATAGAAGGAACAGGAAGTGGCATGTATAAACCATGTGGATTCAAGCGAGACTTAGCTTTTGACATGTAGTGCAGCGAGCAACAAAGCGCTCAACATCTTTCCTCATCCTTGGCCAAAAGAAATGTGTGGCGAAAATATCCTCCGTCTTCTTAGCACCAAAATGACCCATCAATCCACCTCCATGCGCCTCCTGTAACAACAAAAGACGAACGGAACCAACTAGAATGCATAGGCGGTTAGCTCTAAACAAGAATCCATCATTCAACACAAATTTATTCCACGCACAATCTTCTTTACAATGCAGCAATACATCCTTAAAATCAACATCAGCAGCATATTGTTCTTTAATTGCCTAAAGTCCAAAAATTCTACAATCAAGTTGAGACAATAATGTATAGCGCCTAGATAAAGCATCAGCGATCACATTATCCTTCCCTTTCTTATGTTTAATAATGTAAGGAAAAGACTCAATAAACTCAATCCATTTAGCATGTCTACGGTTCAAATTACATTGTGAACAAATATACTTAAGTGGTTCATGATCAGAATGAATAACAAATTCTTTGGGCAACAAATAATGACACCACGTCTTTAAACAATGTACAAGTGCATACAATTCCTTATCATACGTGGAGTAATTCAAAACAGGCCCAGTAATTTTCTCACTAAAGTATGCAACAAGTTTATTATCTTGCATCAAAACACCACCAATGCCTATACCACTAGCATCACATTCAAGCTCAAAAATCTTATCAAAATTGGGTAATTGCAGCAATGGTGCATGTGTAAGTTTATCCTTCAAAGCATCAAAAGACTCATGATGTACCTTACCCCAATGGAAATCAATGCCCTTCTTTGTCAACTCATGCAAAGGTGCAGCAATGGTGCTGAAATCTTTGACAAAGCGGCGGTAGAAACCTGCAAGACCAAGAAAACTCCTCACCTGTGTGATAGTTTTTGGTACAGGCCAGCTTTGTCAAAGAAAAGAGACTCAATCCATGCAAAAGATGCACTTCTCAAGGTTACCAAATAAACGTGCATCTCGTAAGCATAAAAAACAGCACACAAATGATTCATATGTTCATCTATAGATTTGCTATAAATCAAGATATCATCAAAGTAAACTACCACATATTTGCCAATGAAAGCTCTTAAAACCTCATTCATCAAGCGCATGAAAGTACTAGGTGCATTAGTTAAACCAAAAGGCATTACTAACCACTCATATAATCCAAATTTGGTTTTGAAAGCTGTTTTCCATTCGTCTCCAAGTTTCATTCTAATTTGATGGTAGCCACTACGCAAATCAGTTTTAGTGAAAATTATAGCACCACATAACTCATCAAGCATGTCGTCTAGCCTAGGAATAGGATGACGATACCTGATAGTAATATTATTAATGGCTCTATAATCTACACACATACGCCAAGTACCATCTTTCTTAGGAAGCAAAAGTACCGGAACAACACAAGGACTAAGTGATTGACGAACATACCCACGATACAAAAGGTCTTCAACTTGTCGTTGTATCTCCTTAGTCTCCTCAGGGTTGGTCCTATAAGCTGCACGGTTTGGCAAAGTAACACCCGGAATCAAATCAATTTGATGCCCAATCCCTCTCAAAGGTGGCAATCCCGGGGGTATCTCAGCTGGAAAAACATCCTCATACTCCTGCAAAAGGTTAGTGACAGCAGGAGACACAACACTAGAAGCAACATCATCAAGCGAAAATAAAGCTTCTTGGCATATCAAAGCATAGCAAATATCATCATTATCAAAAATTTCAGCAAGCTCAGATTTTGTTGCAAGACATGAACGACCTTGTAATTTAATTCCAGCACCCTTAGAACTTGAAGAATCATTAACATTACTAGGTGTAGAATTAGAATTAACTAGTTGTTGAATTTCAGTACCTTTATTTTTCAAACTAGCAGCTCTTTCTAAATCAGCTTGTATAATTTCAGCAGGGGTCATTGGTAACAAAGTAATTTTAGTTCCTTTATGCATAAAAGTATACTTATTACTTCTACCATGGTGTGCAGCATCATTATCAAATTCCCAAGGTCTACCCAATAAAAGTGAACTTACTTGCATGGGTACAACATCACAATCAATAGAATCCACATAAGAACCAATGGAAAAAGGAACTCTGCAAGTTTGTATTACCTTAGCTTTGCCAGAGTCGTTTAACCACTGAATGTAGTACAGATGTGGATGTGGACGTCTGGTCAAAGCAAGCTTGTTGACCACATCAGAACTCACCAAGTTATTGCAGCTCCCTCCATCAATGATGACACGTGCTCGGCGGTTCTTGATGATGAAGAAAATCTGGAACAAGTTGTGGCGCTGCATCGTCTCGGGCTGATGAACTTGTGTGCTAAGGACACGTTGAACAACAATATTCATATATCCCGTGGTGTCTCCGCCTCCAAGGACGAGGTCACTGCTGGTGGCAGCGACGTCCTCCTCCTCATCCTCCACATCGGAGGTGCTCATGTAACCGCCATCGTCTGTCGCCACATAAGCCCGCCTACTTGGACAATCTTTCTGCACATGACCAAGTCCATGGCAGCGGTGGCACTGAATTCCTGTAGTGCGCCCTGTCGAAGCAACAGAGGAGGCACTACTAGCTGGTACCTGCACAGAATGTTTACTTGAGCACGTAGAAGGTGCAGGGGCTGATCTTGGGGCTGCAGAAACAACACTGGTTCCCTTGGTAGCTGCTGGTGGGGCCGATCGGAAAGATGGCCTGGGCAGCCCCGAAGTCCCTGTCGAGCATGGGGGGTAGGAGTTCCTTGACTTGTTGTACTCCTCAAAAGCCTGGAAAAGTCCCTGTAATTCTTTCTCTGCAAGCATAGCATACTGGAAACACTGGGTGAGGTTATAGTATTCTTTATAATCAAGGATGTCCTGAATTTCTTTTCTTAAACCAGAATAAAAGCGACAAATCTGATCCTCTGCTTTTTCAAATACAGCACAACGAATCAAACCCTTCTGAAGCTCACTAAAGTACTCCTGAACAATTTTATCTACTTGTTCTAAACGCTGCAGTTTATTACAAATCTCTCTATAAAAAGAAGGGGGAACAAAACGATCACGCATTGCTACTTTAAGTTCTTCCCAAGTAGTAGGCAAATTAGTTTCAGCAGCTAGACCACTCCACCAAACAATAGCAAAGTCCTTAAACTCACTAGTACCTTGTCTAGCTCTATGTTGTTCAGGAACAAGGTCGGCATTAAATTTTTGTTCTACAGTCATCTCCCAATCAAGATAAACATCACCATCATACTTGATGTAGATATGGCCCGATCTTCTGAGAGGTAAGGGGATAAACTCGAATTTGGGGAACTCGGCGTCGACGACCCGGCTCGAATCAGACAAGATCCAACCCCACAACCGTTACACCAAGCACAACTTGATTGTTCCTGCAAGCGAAATCGAGAACACAAGCAAGAGAGGATAAACATGCAATCTGAAATTGCAAATATGGATGAAGCGAATCACAAGAAAAGGTTCAAGCTCTGAACATAAAAGGACTAATCGCCACAGTGGTGTAGAACAAGAACAGGGGCCCTGGATTACTGTAAAAGGACTTGTCGCCACAGTTACAATAATTCGATCAAGTTTCTCTCTGATAAACTAAACTAAACAAAACCCAAAACTAAAAGACGGCGGCTATTGAGTTTATGTAGGAAACAAAGACGTCCTAGGCTTGGGGGCGACCAGGGGGGGCGCCCACAACATGGGCTTAAGGCCCGACATGATACATAGCCAAGTTGGCCCAAAATAGGTGGCACAACACCTTGTCATGGTCACATATTATGACTCACGACCGTTCTGGAGCTAGGACCAGAACCAAAATGACGGCGTCGTCATCCCCTTTTGAACGCATCAAAGAACACCTCGTTTGGACGTCGGATGTGGGAGATATCATCAAAACCGTGAAGGGGTGTCGGCTGAATCCGGGACGAACGCGGCGACCAAGTTGGTGACGACTTGTAACTTGGGGAAGGCCATGATATGCGTGTATCCAGCATGGTGATGTCCTCATCAATACTGACCCGAAAACGAAGGAATTGAAAACTTAATTTTAGCATACGGGTCATCTGGAGCATAGTTACCATGTGGACGATGATTGTAGTTATGGAAACCACCCATACCTTGAGTATTATGTTGCAAACGACGTTGTAATCATGCGGTCCTTGTAGCTGACCTATCCACGGTGCCATTAGCCTTATACACCGTGTCTTCATCATGGACGTCTTCAACATCATTGTTGTTGTTATTGGTGTTCGTATTGTTGGTTTTAGGAGCGGTCTCCAATGCGATAATCTGATCGGTTAACTTAGAGACCTGCTTCTCTAACCGCTCGATGCTTTCTCCAATGTGAAGCTTGCTGACCGCATCAGTAGCGGCTCTGGTGATTGTCTCTGCCAAATCACTCTGAGCAGCCTGCAAAGCCTTCTGGAGCTGCTCTTGGCTCACGCACTCAGCAAATTGTGAGGGTGAAGCCATCTCTCCGTCGTCACTTCCTGCCATCACAAACACCAAAACAGGAAACAAACAGTGAAGGTTATCCCTACAAAACAGCTAAGCAGTGGTGCCTCTCAACACAGCAAAAGGAGACTCCTTACAAAGCTCTTACAAAGTTCTAAAAAGCAAAGCAAAGGATACCAGAGAGATGTGTTCCATGATTGCAAGGCCAAATATATATATGTGAGTGGTACACAAATCAAAAACAGATAGTAAAGCTGAATAAGTGCCCAAGTAACTTGTCCCTAGTTGCTGGTCTAAGTATGTCCTAGAACAGTAGTGATAGCAAAGTAGAAATAAGGGAACAAAGGCACAACAGGCGATAACAGGGGGCTAAGTGCAAAACAGCCAAATCCAGAAATTTCAAGGGGAGCACTAGTAGAAATCCCAAATTTCTTTTTCTTGATTTTATTTTTTTGATATTTTTCTCCAACTCACTAATAGTGGAGGAGAATCCACAAAAAAGTTCAGCTCAAACAGAGGTAGGATGTGGCCTACAGAAAATCTTGAAGTTACTATAAACGTCGGGTTTAATATTAAATCAATTTTTTCTTTATCTTCCCGATTTTTTTTTTGAATTTTTCGATGAGGGAACATAGGGCATAGACAAGTGTGGGTATGCTCAATTTTGAGTCAAGAATCTCTTGTAAAAATTTTAGCCAAAACGGACAACCGAGCAAAAAGTTATGCCCGTTTTACTGAAGGGGGGTTGGACTCGGTTTTCCAGAAACCCGAGTCGGGTTAGGGGTCGGGTTTGGAATCGGGTAGGATTTTTTTTTTGGCGGCGTGGATGCAGCGGAAAGTGGAATTTGTGGGGATTGGTCCGAGGTGTTTGAGGGTGGGATTAGGGTGGGTGTATTGATCAATGAACCCTAGCACCCAAAGCCGATAGAACAGAGGATGGTGAAGGGGATGGCGGCTAGGGTTGCAAGGGAAACACTGCTGATGACAAAAACACAAACTACACCAGCGACTAAACAAAAACTAGGGCACAAACTCAACACTACAGACTCAAAAATTGAAATATGCAAAGGCTAAACACATGGTTATGGGCGGAGGGGAAATTTTTTTTTTTTTTGCTTTTCTGTGGATGATAGGATGAACAGAAAATGAAATTAACTAAGGGTAGTGCGAACCTGACGGTGCACCTGAAGCTCTGATACCACTTGATGTGTACAAGGATTCCTGATCTTCCGAAAGGTTCTGGATACGTTGATTTGGTCGAAGGTGACACACAAATCGATCTGGCTTCAGAACAGCACGTTCTAAACCCCGCAATCGCAGCACGAAGTCTCCTCTGGTTATCAACCATCCTAAAATGATTGACCTCACCGAGAAGGATAATCCCTGCCGACGAATCAAGAACACAAGCAAGAACAAAGAAGAAGGCAACACAATTTGCAGATGTATTATGAATCTCACGAAGTTGGGGTCTCATAAACCGTGCTGACGGCAAAACTGTTATAAACAGAATAATCTAAGCAAAACTCAAACCCTAATGGTGTGGTGGCGGCTGTATATGAGGACCCTAGTGTCGTGCAAGACCCTCTGGACGCACCCCTAATTGGGCTCAACTAGATACAAAGCCCTAATTGGGCTCAACTAGATACAAAGCCCAAAGGCCAAAAACAAGCCATGCAGCATCGAAACAGATTTTGGGCCCTCTCTTGTTTCGACGATTCCCAATGACTCCGGATGAATTTTGATATGAGACCGGTGGCATTGGAAAGGTCTTCTTCTTATATTTCCGTGCATATGTAGAACGTCCAAATCCGAGTCCATATGCGTCCTGGGCATCCGTTTTAGTGCAGACTGGTACTGAACCCCGAAACGGACTCGAAGTCGATTTTGGTTGGGCCTCCACCTTTGCTTCCACGTCCTTGCTGGTCCTCCACATCTCCAAGTCCTTCTCCCATCATCTCCTGGTCCTCTCCATGGTTCCTAATTACAATATAATCATTAGGTAGCAAACCATTCTCAAAAGTGACATATAATGAAGAACGTAGGAACGAGCTCACCTTTAAATTTAGTCGTCATGCACGAGCTCTAGTCATTGGACATTACAAGTCCAGAATTGGACGAGTGTTGCATGTATCCTTAGGAGTGATGTCCTCATCAACAGGGGTATGCGTGAAATCGAGAGACGATGGTAACACAAGACGCTGATTTATACAGGTTCGGGCCTCCCGGAGGATAATAACCCTACGTCCTGTGTTCTGTGGTATTTGTACTGATATGTCTAGATCCAAAGATCTAGATGAGAAGGGTAGACCTAGACGATGATATATACTTGTGTCTAATCTATGTCCCGTGTGGGATCTATCTAATTGAACTTGTCTAATTGTCGACTTGTCCAATGCTATTGCTTGTCCCTTGAGGAGGACCCCTGCCCCTCCTTATATATCCGGGGGGACAGGGTTACATGGCGGAGTCCTAGTCGGTCTACTGATCTTATCCTAGTAGGAGTCTACCTCCACTTTCCTTATCTATGAGGTACCCCGATGGTAAGTATCATCGACAGGAGGGCAGGTCTGAACGAGGTGGAGTGGGGGAGACATTGGTGATGACCTCTTTAGTAGGTCGGTCATCAGAAGAAGTTCCACCACCACCGGTGCCGGTCAGCAGCGTTTTCTCAATCTAGTGCGGTCCCTCAGTGTGAGTCAGAGGGAGCAGAGTATGGGACACAAAAGTGTCCGGAGCCTGCAAAAGGTGCTAAAACATCAAGACGACCGAGGCGTACTCGGGCCCGTAGAGTGCCCATGTTGTAGTCCTTGGCAATCAACATGTGGTCTTGAAGGATCTCTCCTTCAAACATCTTCGACAATCTTGACCGACAAAGAGTGCCATTGGGGGGGGGGGGGGGACAGGCACTTCCCTGGTCTCATCGTTGGTGACATACTTCCAAGCGGGATGACTCTGCAGCTTCAGAGGTTGCACTTGGCGTACTATGAAGCTCTTGGCAATGGTAATACCATCTATGCCTTCCTTCTTCAAGTCGACAATCTTCTCCAGCAGAGCGATCACTTGAGGGTTGAATGAATCCGGTTTCTCAAACCACCACGCCTGGGGAGTCGCCTTAGCACCAGAGAAGTCGGCAAGAACGGGAGGAGGGTTGTCACAGTAGAACCAATCATCTTTCCAATTCTTGTTCCCGGTCTTGAAAGCAACACTGATGTAGGCTTCCTTGTTCTGCAACTGGAAACCAACACCGCCTATGGCGACTTGGTTATCTTTTGTTGGCAATGGTCAGAGGATGAAGAGGTGGCAAACCAGAGTGAAGTGGGGAAGAATACGCAGAAACTCTTTGCACATGTGCGCAAAAATGGTGATGTGCAGGATGGAGTTGGGTTGAGGTTAACAAGCTCAATCCCATAAAAGAAAAGGAGCCCGTGCAGAAAGCTGCAGCAGGGAACTCCGAGGCCATGCTCAAAAAATAAGCAAAACACTACTATTTGATTATGGATGGGGAGAGGACGAGGTTCTTTGGGTACCTTCCAATCGATCCGAGCCCGCTCAGGAAAAATGTCGTCCTCCACCATCTTGTTCAGGTCGGCGGCGGAGATGCTACTCTTCGAGAACTCCCGCAGCTGATCCAGAATGTCCAGCTCTGACGAGGAAGATTCGACGGCGGCGGTGGCCTTCGAGGAGGACTTGCAACCCATCGTTGCAGGATGAATCGATGCGGTGGATCATGAGCTGAACCCTAGCAAATGCTTGGGGGCTTAATGGTGGCGAGGATCTACGGCGGTGGAGAGAGATGCGCTAACCCTAGTCTGGAAGCAGAGGCATCATAGAAACAGGGGACGCGCGAGGAAGACGAAGGGCTATGTGCATGAAATGGCGGCGTGGACCTGTAGTCAACTAGCTGTACATTTTTATACCCTCGCCTTTTGACCTAAGTGGTTTTGGGCCCCATAGGCGGGTATGGGCTGCACAGTAGCAGGCTTTTCCCTTTGATGAGAGAAGTGATAAAAGGCCTTGATTCTTTAAAAATAATTAGGGTTATTAAACTTGAGAAATAATCTTGGGGGCTTCTTTGATGAGAAGAAGTGGCCAATCCACTTAAAAATACTTGTCATATCTATGTGATTTGATGATCATATAGCAGAGGACTTGATGGTCATATGGGTGTCAGTTCAAAGATTATGCTATTGATTGATGTCAATAGTTAAATAATTGAAATTGAACTTATGATTGAGTCGGGTGACAATTTATAAAGGAAAAGCTATATCATATCATTTATCTTAGTACTATTATGTGATTGATGTCACATTATTTTATGTCTGGGGTAAAACATGATTGATGTCATTGAACTTAAATCCAGGGTCACTTGGATAAAAGTGTATATCACTCGGCCATTTCAATAATCGGTAGGCAAGATTGATTCTTGCAAATTGATATCCTGATTTGATGATTAGGGGTTTATTGGACTCAAGCTTGATGGTTTGAGCAAATTACATAAAACAAAATATTCAGAGCTAATATAATTAGACTCTTGCATTATTTGTTAAGCCTCCAAAGTCGGGGGCTACACCTAATCAGGTGCACCTAGTCGGCGCACCAGATCTATCAGGAACTTCAATAAATAGGTCTTCATAATTTATGACAAGACACTAAAGGTTACTCGGCAAGTCAAAGCTCAAAATCAGGAAGCACTCGGGGGCTGCTGTGGAACGCTTACCTTCCAAATATCCATAGCTAAGCATAAGTCGGCAACCCACTAGGTTCCTCATCAGTATGGGAACCGACCGACTCGGCTTGGAGCACAAGGCAATTAGAGATAGACTTTCTATGTCAATTCTTGTAGACTACGAGTTGGACTCTTCATGTACCCCCTGCCGACCGGATATATAAGGCGGCAGGGTACCCCCATCAAGGGACATGAAACTCTCACCAGATTACAAGCAATACAAACCACATAACACATGACGTAGGGTTGTTACTCTCATCAAGAGGGCCCAAACCTGTATAACTCAGCGACTTGTGTCTTTCCCCATCGTAGTTCTTAGTCCTGATGTAGCCCTATACACTACAAGGTTGTAGGGCTAATGCCATGATATTCATCACAACAATGTAATTTTCATTGCAATAAGCATGGGTAATTGCAATGAAAGGTCATTTTGGTTGTGATAGATTGGATATATCGCCACGCTTGCATGTGCGTTGTAATAAGGGTGACTTTTTACAATGCTTTCATGTGATTGTTGCGATAAGGTCATTTCACAACAGAAGAACGAGGTGTTGCAACAAGATATAGCAACGAAATTGTTAGTCATTGCAACAATGTGTAGATATAGCAACGAAAAGTTGTGTGGTTGTGACGGGGTCCTACATATTGCAACTAAATTGTTAGTCATTGCAACAATGCATCGATATAGCAATGAACATTCGTCTTGTTGCGTTTGGTCTTATATATTACAACACAAATGTTTGTCATTGTAACTATACATAGATATAGCAACGATGGAGGGAGTTGCATTATCATGGTATCACAAAGAAAATTAAACTAAAGTCACCCAATAGGGTATTTGATCTCTCTGAACACATATAAAGTTAAAGTCTAGGGACAGTGTGATCACTCGACCTACTTCACTCATAATAATTGAGAACATCAATAAAACAACAGAAAACATGAAACATTCACATGTTAAAATATAATCTGAGTGCATAATCATTACTTACAAGCAAGTGTTCATTCCACAGTGATCTGCCCAAACAAACTTAAACATCAAAGACTCATAACAATAAAGGGGGGGGGGGGTGGTGTGGCTACTTAAAAGATGGGTAGGGGCGGATAAAGAGAGGGGCTTGTAGTTGTAGAGGTGGTTCGGAATAACGATGACGCCGGGTGAAATTGATCATGTTATAGTGCCTGACACGACCGTGGCGATCACCAGCAGGGATCTTCACCATTTCTCCATACATATGGTCCGAAACATATAGATATGGTGGAGACACTTTCTTATTGTCTTTTTTCTGGTACAACAAACCAAAATGAATAATTTGCTCCCAGAAAAAGAGAGTGTTCAGCATGCAAACCTCTTAACTCCGTCCATTCACCGTCTTCTCTTCTCTCATAAAATGTGATGCCATCCACTATACCGCACGCTGACTGGTGGCTCCGTAGTTGCCTATTGGTTGGTGGTCCCCAACAAAATTCTCACCATGCTGGATGACCATAGGCCTGTTACGATGTGACCGTGCAAGAAACATCGTGGCCTCGTAGTCACGTCTGGAGTACACCGGACGAGCATTAGGGGGACCCTTGACCCATTTAGGAGATTTAGTAATAATGGGCTTCATGGACATGTCGCAAAACTTCATGGAACGATATTGACTGATTGCCACAAAGTACCGCTCTTCCTTGTAAGCAGCATCCACAAATCTTTGTGCAAGTCGGTCTATATTTGTTAATGTCGTCCATATGCCATCAGTCTTCTCATGGTACATGATGTTTCTTGAAAAGAACAGAAGGATCAGAAAGGGACCGCCATCTTGCCTGGTGTCTTACAGAGGACTGCATGCTCGATGAAGAGAGGTCCATGACCACCAGCATCATCATTCTTCATGAAATCAGACAACAACTCCTCATTTTTCTATCGTTGTTTGATGACAAGGGTGGCAGTGGGATACTCTTGCCAGTGATTGGGTTGACTAGGCTCAGGGAGAACTCCTTAACAATAGTGACAAGCCAGCCATCCTTCGCAGCCAACCAACTACGTCCCTTCAACACCTCAAGAATTGACTGTGATGATGAGATCGTCGTCATCCCTTGCCTGATATTATGTAGCTCAAAAGATTCCAAAAAAAACAACAGGCTCTTCTATCTGGCCTTTTGGAGTGGATGCCGACGTCAGTAGCATAGGGACACCAGGTATCAAGCCATGATGCTTCATCACCTTCTAGCATTCTTCCTTTCCAATAGTCATCAGCCTAATGGCTCCAATCCCGTCCATTAGTCTGACAATACTGTCTGGTAGAGCAAGAGGCAGCAAACGCCATTGGCTAACCCTGGAAATTAAAATGGCACATATCATCATTCAAGACAACCTTGTAGCATTGTAACACAAAAACTAAGGCTTGTTGAATTTTATGCTTGGCCCTATTTGGGTGCTATAGTTTTCCAAAACCAAATTAAGTATTAAGAAACCATAGTTTTAGAAGCAGCCAGCAACAAGCAAAACCATGATTTACATAAAAAGGTGGGGAGTAGAGTTTTTTAAACTCCAAAATAACTCCACTTTTAGCAATATCATGGTTTCTAAGACTGCAAAATTTGTAACATCCAAAGACCTCCCTACCTCCCAAAACCAAAGTATTTTGCTAAACCGTAGTATTCTTGCAAAACACCAAAAATACTTTATATCCAAACAGGGCCTAAAGTATATTCCTATCCATCTATATTAAGCCTCAACATCAAACAGGCAGCCCACAAATTATCCAGCACAAGCTCATAAGCCTCAACATCAAACAGACAGCCCACAAATTAACCAGCTCAAGCCTATCGATCATCTTCCCTACAAATAACAAGAATATGCATGTATTCCTGAAAGGCTGAAACTATGGACGATAGAAATGAAAAATTAAAAGGACAAAAAGAATAAAATTATATTAATATACTACAACTGAGGGCCTATAATTTTGCTTTTAGCACAGGGCCTCCAAAATCTGCGGTATGGGCCCTGGCATGAATTCCACCGTGGTTGAGAGGGTAGAAATCGAACGAGATTGCATGCGCACGCTAGAACCGATCAAATGCATGCATGGAGAAAGGGGTGGAAAATGTAACAT
This sequence comes from Eleusine coracana subsp. coracana, assembly GCA_032690845.1. Lineage (NCBI taxonomy): Eukaryota > Viridiplantae > Streptophyta > Magnoliopsida > Poales > Poaceae > Eleusine > Eleusine coracana. The sequence goes on along the minus strand of CM064434.1, from coordinate 18,700,766 downwards.
ACGATTACTTCGTGTTATGACCAGATCCTTCTGCTTCAGACTCCTCTACACCGATGCCGCTCGAAGCCAATTTACAGCGTTTTCCCATGGGAGGATCTCCGTGCTCGGCCATGATGATGAGAAGTAGGGGGAGGTGAAAGGCAAGAGAAGTTAGGAGAGTAAACTACTAAATGAACGGTCAATTCGTTGTTGTCGATGGACGTGCGGAGTCTGATGGAGGTGCACGCAGAGGTGCGGCATGGTTGTGGGCCCACACATTGCATCGCCTTCCAACCATGGTGAACGGTCGATTCGTGGTTGTTGCACCACTCCCAGACGTTTTACTATTAGTTTGGACGTCCCACATGTTTTCTCGAGTAGCAGAGGAAGGCCACGACCACACACGACGTGGTTCTACATAAATACCGCTATGGCACTCCACATCTCATCATGCACACTAACTCTCCCATCGTGCATTGATTCCCCAAACCGCTTGTACAAGCACATCATGGCTAGCTCCAGCACTCCATCTAGCCACCGCTGTCCGTCGACCGGCGTTGGCGCAAGAGGCGAACCCGGCGGCAGCCGTAAGCATCCCCGTTCGCCGTCTCCTGACCGCCCGGCTAGAGGACCCAACCAGTCATTGAGGACGGCCACTTGCAACAAAGCGGTGGCGGACTATCTTGGGATCGCCCCTGGTGCAGCCTATGATTGTCTACTACGGGTGAGCATACTAGTTTGGATTGAGAAGATGTATAGTGGTGCTGACTATTTCTTTGGTTTTTCGCTGGCTTCCGCTTCTATAGGTGAAGGTGATCAGCCAGGAGGAGCCCAAACCCAATAAATGGTTAGTCGTGGTTGCGGCCTGCCACTCCCTCTTGGGGCCTGACTGCGGCGTCAAAGTCGCCATGGATGCAAACGATGACAAGTGCTTCGTTTGGTGTAGGAAGGACTCGCACGCTGATCGGTTGGAATATGAGAAGTTGATTCATGTCAATGATGATCGCTATGCTGTTAGATTCCTTCATAAGGAAGTTCTTCAATTGTACATGGAGGATGCTGATCAAGTTCGTGGATTTAACATTCGCGGGGGCTTGAGGGGTTAGGGGAAAAGAGACCTCATAGGCCATAAGAGAGCTTGTACGGCCAGAATAAGCGTGATCTGGGTGGTGTAGTGTTTTCTTTAGTTTCCTTCTTTCTGAACTTTGTTTGTTGAAAATTTAATTTGTAATATAGTCGCTAAGTTAATGAAATTCCCGGTTGTACAATCTGAGTGCATATATCATTACAAGTGTTCTAGTGATCCAACAAATTAAAAGTAAACACCAAAAAAACTAACAAAAAAATCACCAAGATAAACATAGTTCACCATAATTAAACGACCATATATATAGTTCAACACACATAGTTCAACAGAAGAATAGTTCAACACAAACATAGTTCACCAGGATAAAAAGGCTAACACATTAATAGTTCAACATAGACATAGTTCAACACAAACATATATATAGGACATAAATTAAGAACAACAACATAATTAGAAACTAACACCACCACACCATGCATGGAGAGAACAAGCGACGACACACCAGGAGCATGCGCTTCACATCCAGCCTTCGTTCTTGGCGAGATGACGGTGGCGGCTGACCTTTTTCTCATCATGCTTCGGTGAGTTGGAACTCATGATGCCAAGAACATGAGACTGCATGCTGGCATAGTCCATCTTCCGCTGCTTCTTGCCAATGCAGATGGGGCACCGGAAGATGTCCCTGCCATCTGCCATAGTGTAGACGAACTTGAGACGCAGTTCGACGCCCTTTGGGATCTTGCCGATGAGGGGGTCGTCGGAGTCGGTGGAGATGGAGCCGTAAGACCATTCTGATGACGTGGAGCAGGAGCGGGCACTATGTGTGAGAGAGGGTGGACGGCCAGCACAGGGAGGCGGCGAAACTTTTTGTGGTGAACGGGCGCGGGCGGGAGGGAACACTGAAGTCGGAGAAGGGTAACGGGTGAGGGAGGGCGGCGCCGGAGATGGCGAGCGTGATGTGCCCGCGGCCAGGGCGGCCAAGGTCTCAGCCAGGAGAATCACCACCCCGTAGCATGATGGGAACAGCATCAGGGCAATTCCCATTCCCCACTGGTGGCCCGTCGGTGGAGACGGAGGCGACAAGGAGCGAGACAACAGTGGCGACCGACTACGGTGGCGACCACCGCCGGCCTACATATACATCAAATCCAACATTAGGAAAAACTCATCAACCATAGTCGGATACCATTTAACCCAAAACAAAGCAAAGATTGCCTAATCCTATAAGAGGCGATGATTATGACTCACCAAGGACGACGAGCCCAGAGGAGATCGCCCTGAGGCCATGGATACTGCAACGGCGAGGAAGGCGATGGAGACGAAGGGGAGGAAAGGCGATGGTAGTAGAGAGACGAGGAAGCCGAGATGGGAGTAGTTTATTATCACACCCATCGATGCACGTGGCAGTCTAACAATTATTGGCAAGGAAGGCAATGCGAGTGGGCCCTTCTTGGTGTCAATAAACTAAGGCTGTTCCATTTTGATGTTTCCAAGAGTACCATGTCATCTTTCATCTAAAGGCAAAATTTGCTCATAGACACTACTCAATGCTGGCAATTGATCCAAGTCACTACTCAATGTTGTATTTGCTAGAAGCCACTATACTGTTGTGGTCATTGGCTAGTAGACACTTAAGTAATTAAATTATTGATTATTATATATAGATAAGAGACGAACATTTTAAATGACTTTGTTGCTCTTGTAACTAATTTAAATATTTGTTACAACATAATCATAAATTTTAACATATATAATTAATTATAAAAAATAATGTATATTTCTTAACATAATCATATTTCAAATGACCTTTTTGTTTTATAACCAATTTGAACATTTTCTAACATAATCATATTTCTAAGAATGATTGTAGTTAATATACATTATGAAACATATTATTATTCATATTATCTATTAAAAACTAAATTTTTGTAATAAAATGTAAATATTATTTATTATATCATTATGATTAATGATATGTCAAAAAATATATTTACATTGTTAAATTGATTTAAAGGATCAAATGATTATTTTTGAAGTTTTCTCTCTCCCTCGTACAAACAATCACTATTCTAATGATTGTGGTGTCTACTAGTCATTTACCACAATTATATAGTGTTTTCTAGCAAATATAAGATTTAGTAGTGTTCTAGAGCAAATGTCAACATTGAAGGATGTCCTAGAGCAAATTGTGCCTGTTCTCAATGGGTCTTTCATTTGCAATTAATTACATGCCACATCAGCAAATATGATGACATGGCGTGGTATTTATGATGAAGGAGAGGAGATGCCTTTCATCCCCATGAAAGGATGTTGACACTATTTCCAACTCCATGAAAGCCAAATAAAATTGGATTGAGGGTCTTTCCTTTCATCCCCAACACTCATTCAATAACAAAACACCAACTAGCAATAACTTGGTGTTCTATGAAATTGAGCTATGAATGTGAACACTGAGAGATGTACTTTCATTTTATAAAATAAAACTTTAAAAATGATGTATCACTCTTTGAAACCGTGAAATGAAAGAGGAGGAACAAGTATTGGTGAGTGCACAGGGAACGAGGAGGAGAGAGATTGTCACCACTCGATTGACTTCACACATTCCACTTCCCTGACGGGGGCTTTTGGTGTAACCACGCTGGTGGGGGCTCTTCGGCTTCTGGGAACGAACAACCGCTCTCCTCGACCTGTTCAGTGCTCATAACACAACTCCCGTACCCCGTTCACGGCGCCCACCCGCCCAGTGCAACTGCAGACGCCCATCCGACCCTCCCTCATTCAGTTCCCAAAACCGCCGTGCTGCTCACCCCGCTCATGGCGCCCACCAGCCCGTCCAGTGGCGACGCCGCCTCGCGCTTCAAATGTTCCTTCAGCACGCCGATCAGCGGCGGCGCCGTCTCGCGCTCCCATTTGGTACCTCGCGATCTGAAGGACCAAGAAGGCGACCAGAGGGGGGTGAATGGGAGCCAATCAAAATTCTCCAAGAGAACTTGGCCTATATCCCCAAAACAACCCAAGTCAACCTCCGAACCGATCACCAAGACTACATACACCAACTAGTGGTGTACTAGCCCTAGGAGTGATCAACCACAGCAATGAAACACAGCGGAAACAAAAGGAATAAGAAGCGCTCAAACAGGTCAATTCTGGACTCTCATCGGTTGTGCCGACCACAGCCATCGGCAGTGCTAGTTGGCACCATCGGCAGTGCCGGTGCGGGTAGAAGGACGCTGAAACCAACAGCCACGACAGATCGGCAGTGCTGATCAATCCTATTGGCAGTGTCGGTGCGGTGTTCTATAACCTGTCGGCAGTGCCAGTCTTGGTCGTCGGTAGTGTCGATCGACCCCGATAGAACAACAGAAACTTTCAAGATTTTGACAAATCTCCTCCAAAACCTAATCAAACGAACTCCAAATGATGCGATTTTTAGACCAGTGAATCCACAGCACATCACGACCCTAACCCTAGAAGATCAACTCAAGTGGCTCAAGAAATCATCACAGATTTCAGATCTTGTGCAAAGAACACCAAAAAGGGGAAACTTGAGAAATCCTTCAAATTGAAGGTGCTAGAGCTCTTGATTTAGTCATGGACCTATGAAGGATTGTTCTAGCTCATCATAGCAAAAAGTTCCTCAAGAAATCCATGCCAAAAACTCGTCCAACAATGAGATTGAAAATCACCATGGAAATAGCTCCAAAAATAGGAAAAAGGGAATTTCAGGATTCAAGGGAAGAGAAAAATCTTGAGCACGGAAATACTTCTCATATCATAGAAAGGTGCTTACAAGATCCAATGTTACAAGGCTAGGAAGCCACCCTTTTCCTCCCACTATTTGGAAGGGCAAGAGATGTCTCTCACACACCCTCTCCTCTTCTCTAAAACATGAAGTCCTCTCCTAGCACTTTGAATAGTATCCTAACACAAGGCTAATGGAAGAGAGGCACCTCTCCCACTAGCCACACCCCTCCTTATATAGGCCTAGGGTCAATTGTCCACATGACCACTCTACCCTTGACCTACATAACACACCCACCTACCACCGGGGGCATAGCCGTCCATCTTTTTCCTCATCACCTGAATGTCATCGGACGCTTCACATCTTTGCTTCATCTCGAAGCAAGGTCCATGATGGTGCCATGTGCACCACCAACCACCGCCACCGGTTTTGAGGCCCAAACCGGGAAACCGCCTTGCACGCTTCTCAAAGTGTGACATCTCGATGTTGACGCGTGTCACCTTGTCCCACGATCCTGACCACCGGCAAGTCTTTCCCAGTCCCTGTCCATCGGGCGTCCTTGTCACTTGTACCGGCATCTCATTTGCCTTGACTTGGTCAACACGCCATCTTCATCACCACCACGGTTTTGAGGCTCAACCGCGAAACTGTCCGTGCTTCTTGCCTCTCAACATGTACAGTGTGGATCACCCTTGACTTCACCCAGCATCCCGATCATCCGGCCCCAAGTCCCCTACTTGTGCCCGATCCTCTCGCTGTTGACCGCCAAGTCGACTCTAGTGACCTACACATCATGAGACAAGCAAACACATTTCCCAGCTCCTGCAACATCACCAATTCCTTCACCAACACTGGTTAGTCATAACCACGATATGCAAACCCATGCAATCCCCGGATTCCTGCATTTCAACTCAAACACCAAATCCGCTCAAGTCAATTACTCATCACATATATTGCAAACCATGACACATATCCACATGTTTTCTCAATCTCCCTCTTGATAAGTACATTGACAACACCAATTGCACAATGATTAGAGATTGAAATGTGCAGCCAAATAAGCACATCCAAATGGCCAAACCCAAAGAAAAGGTGAAATCAAGCCATCTAGCTAGGTATGGATCACAAAACCAAGTGTTGGCAAAAGAAACGACTTGAGACGCAAAGAATGTGAGAGGCGCATGAAAACGCTCGAGACATGAAATGCTCCCCCTCAACTTGTGGTAGTTGACATGAATGCAAAATGGGACATTTTGTGTTTCTTAGAAATGTGCATGACCCAACAATTCTTCCACCCCCCCCCCCCCGTTAGGCATAAACACCAAGAGCTACACAAGCTAAGCAGAATGATTGAGTAGCTTAGATATTATCATGAGAAAATCTGCCGCCACATATGTAAGTACTCCCATCCAAGGCAAAACAAGCATCAAGTGAATCATAAGAATCTAGCCAGTCTCAATCTCAACTAGGGCAACAAGCATTCGTAGAAAATGAGCTCTACAAAAGCTTACATATGCAACAGAGACTCAATTGATCAAGTGTTTATTGTTTATCCTCATGTGTCCTCTTATCCATACAGAGGGTCGCACGACTAGGTACGGCAAACACCCCGAGGCTTCAAGTCATAGTGTTTGGATTAGCATTTCAGAATTATTCTTGATCAAAGCACTTGGCAGTTATTCAAGTTTATGCACAAGACAAAAGAGCATGCCATTGCGGCAAAAAGAACACACGTTCCCATAATGTTTCATCATGAGCTAAACATTTGCAAAGCCTCCCATTTCACAAACACAATGTGCCAAAGACAAGATATCCTCTAGACTAGCCTTAATGCAAGTTTCAACAGGGATAAAAGCAAGTATACACATGGTGAACAAGTTTTAGCAAGATTAGATCATAAGGTTCACAAGAAGCTTAGTTTACCTTTAAGATTAGCAAGTTTCTCACATGAGTCTATAACAGGCCATCTAGAAAATCTAAGCATGAGAGATTACCATCACATTCACACAACTTAGCTCAAGCTCATTTATAGCAATGAGAAATACAGGCAAGCATAAGAATCAAACCTCATCTACCAATGCATATATTACATATGAGATGCAATACGAAAATGGTAAGATACATATATACAAGTGAACACCAACTCCCCCTCAAATGATGCCATAAGGATGACAAACACCAAGTTATCCCCAAAAAAAACGTGTCTTGAAGCATCTAGGGGCTTGGTGAGGATATCAGCTAGTTCGTTTCTGGCGTCGATGTATTTGAGCTCAACGTCCCCCTTCTCAACATTGTCTCTCATAAAGTGGAATGACATATTGATGTGTTTGATCTTACCATGTTGAATTGGGATTTTGGCTAAGCATATGGCACTGGAGTTATCACACATGAGTGGAACACCCTTAAAAGTCAACCCATAGTCTCTCATGGTAGACACAATCCATAGGATTTGTGAGCAGCAGCTAGCAGCAGCAACATACACAACCTCTGTGGTGGATTGGGCAACACTCGACTGCTTATGAGAAGACCAACAAATCAAAGAAGTACCCAAGAAATGACAAGTACCAGAAGTGCTTTTCCTATCCATTCTATACCCAACAAAGTCCGCATCCGAATACCCAATGAGATCAAGAGATGAAGATGCAGAGCACCAAAGACCGAACACAAGAGTGTATTTGAGATACCACCTTGTGATGAGTCACCCTTGGGGAAGCTTGAAAACGAGCACAAAGACACACCACAAAGTGTATGTCGGGTCTTGTCGCCGTCAGGTACAAGAGGCAGCCAATCATGCTCCTGTACTCCCTTTGATCCACCGCTTCAGATTCATCATCAGGGTCAAGAGCCGTTGTTGTGGACATTGTTGTGGACAATGGCTTCACATTGACCATGTCAAACTTCTTCAGGAGATCCTTCATGTACTTGGCTTGATGAATGAAAGTTTCTTGCTTGCACTGCTTGATTTGAAGCCCAAGAAAACAGGTGAGCTCACCCATCATCGACATCTGAAATTCACTTTCCATGGCTTCCTAAAATCTGGACACAAGAACATGAGAGGAACCACCAAAGATGATATCATCCACGTAAATCTGAACCATTAGAAAGTCATTGCCATGCTTTAGAGTGAACAAGGTTTTATCAACACACCCTATGACATACCCATGCTCTAGCAAGAAAGTCTTAAGCCATGCATACCAGGCCCTAGGTGCTTGCTTTAGCCCGTACAAGGCCTTCAGAAGCTTGTACACGTGGTTTGGGTATTTCTGATGCTCAAAGACAGGGGGTTGCCTCACATACACTTCTTCCTTTATGAAATCATTTAGGAAAGCACTCTTAACATCCATTTGATAAAGTCTAATGCCCTTAGAGGCAGCAAATGCAAGCAAGATCCTAATGGCTTCTATGCGAGCAATAGGAGCAAAGGTTTCAGCATAATCTAAGCCCTCCACTTGGCTAAAACCCTGAGGTACTAGCCTAGCCTTGTTTCTCACAACCTCACCATCCTCCCCATGTTTGTTTTTGAACACCCAATTGGTTCCTATGACATTGACATTTTTGGGAGGCTCTACAAGGGTCCAGACATTGTTTCTCTCAAAGTTTTTCAACTTCTCATGCATGGCATTAACCCAATGTTCATCAGATAGCGCGTGTCCAGCATCTCGGGGTTCAAAGGTTGCAACAAAGAGAGAATTGGTAAAGCAAGCGAGATGTGTAGACCTTGACCTTGTTGTCCTCTCATAGATATTACCAATCATTTGTTGAGGTGGATGTTGACGCTGAATGTGGTGATGAGCCTCCCTCTTAGAGTGTACCTCCCCCTCAACCACAGTTGGAGCTCACTAAACAGTCGCTGAAGTCGATGTAGAAACTTTTGGACCCTCTGCTGGTGTAGTGGTAGCAGCAGGAACAAGCTCAGATGAGAGATAAAGTGAATCATCATCATCATCATCAAAGCCCTGTAGGTCCTCTTCTACAATGATGCTCTCCTTCATCTCCTTGTCACTTGCAGACTCAATCAGATTCCTTGCACAAGAGTTTGATTCATCAAAGGTTACATCGCAGGACTCTACAATGGTGTTAGTCTCCAAATTCAAAACTCTATAGGAATGACCATGAAGAGAGTAACCAAGAAAGATGCCATCGGAAGATATCAACTCAAACTTATCAAGATTACCACGCTTGAGAATAAAGCACTTGCAACCAAAGGCACACAAATGAGACCGAGGGCTTTCTCCCAAAACGCAGCTCATAAGAAGTCCCATTAAGAATTGAGCGCAAGAAAATCCGATTGGAAACATAGCAAGCAGTGCTAATGGCCTCAGCCCAGAACCGCCTCAGAGTCCTATGCTCATCGAGCATCATCCGGGCCATCTCCACCAGGGTTCTGTTCTTTCTTTCGACCACACTGTTCTGCTGAGGAACACGAGGTGCTGAATACTGATGCTCAATACCATGCTCAAGACAGAAAGCATCAAAGGAGGAGTTCTTGAACTGGTGCCATTATCACTGTGGATTGCTCGTAATGCACCAGGAAGTTCCTTGAACAACCTCAAAGCTAAGCTTCGAAAGTGATGAAACACTTCATCATTGCTCTCAAGAAAGTAAAACTAACAGTAGAGAGAATAGTCGTCAACAATCACAAGAACATACCACTTCCCACCCGCCGAACGAACCCGAGAAGGACCAACAATGTCCATATGAAGCAACTCTCCAGGGCATTCAGTCATCACCAAATTGATTGGTGGATGAGAAGCGGGAATCATTTTCCCATGACGACAAGGAGCACAAACCAAATCCTTATCAAATTTGAGCTTAGGCAATCCTCAAATCGAACCTAGGCCACTCAAGTGACATAACAAGTCAAAGCTCGTGTGACCTAGTCTCCTATGCCATTTCCAGAGCTCAGAAGAAGATTGAGCAAACAAGCACTTGTGAGAACCAGGAGATCCAGCACAATCAGCCTGAAAAACTCTGCCAATGTGAGAAATCCCACAAACCAAGGAACCACTCGAGTAAAGAACACAAGAAGCATTCGATTTAAAGCGCACTTCCAAACCAACATCAAGAAGCTGAGAGACAGAAAGGAGATTGTACTTGAGATACTCAACCAAACCAACATCCTTGAGAGTGAATTTTTCATTTACCTTTATCGCGCCTCTTGCCTTCACTTTCCCTCTCTTCTCATCTCCAAAGGTCACATACTCCCGCCGCTTCAAGGGAGTGAGGCTAGAGAACCACTTTGCATCTCTGGTCATGTGGCGCGAACACCCAGAGTCCATGAACCATTTCTTCTCCAAGCCTCCACCTGCTGCCTACAAAGAACAAGAAGGAAAAGTCGAAGGCTTAGTGTTGGGGTTAGTCAAAAGAGATTTGGGAATCCAGCACTTAACCAATCGACCAATAGTAGTCATCACAGTTCTTTGCATACTATCATTTGCACGCATAGGACAAGAACCACGATGGGGAAAACATGGCCTATCAAAGCGTCTCAACTCAAACCTAGGGTTGTGAGGATAGAAATCATCCATGTGAAAGCCAAATCCATGCGAGTGACGCTCTCCATGATGGGGAAAATGTGGGGCGCCAAAGCGCTGATGCACAAAGCCTCTGTTTCGTGAATCAAAGCCATATGAGGAATGACCCTGTCGATGATAGGCATGAGAAAAAGAGGGAGGCTGAAAACCATCAAAATCATCATAGAAGGCATCCCTAGTCAACTCAGCTTGCTTCCTCTCAATCCTCTTACGCCTATAACAGAACTCATCCAAGTGGCCCTTGCAACCACATAAACATGCAAATATAAACACCCTTTGGATTAGGCTTGGTTTGCATTGCAGGTTTGGGTTTTGGCTTCTCTGTTTGCTTTGGGTTGAATGAGGGTTTTGGGTTGGGTGGATAGTATGTGTCAGTGGGTTTGTTGGTGTTTTCCTCATCCTTGTAGCTGGAGCTAGGCACAAACTTACCCACATTCTCACTCTCCTTGTCACACCTCTAAAATCCCAAACCCAAGTTATAGGTTGACCTAGAAGCACTCTCCTTTACTCTTGCCAAATCACTCTAAATCTTTTCCTCACTCACTCGAGTTCTTTGGAGCCTAGAACTTAGATAGTCATATTCTTGGACTAGGACTTTGTTTTCCTCCCTAGTGATTACAAGCTTGTCCTTAAGAGACACACACAACTCACATGGTGGTGGGAAGACCTTAGAGCGAGTCTCAATGAGCAGTTTGGACTCAAGCTCTTTGACTTTGAGGGTTTGAGCTTCCAACTCATCTGTCAGCTTGGGGCACTTCTGACATGCACCCAAAAGAGTTGGCCTAGCTTTGAATTCATCAAGCTCCTTGAGGGCACTCTCAAGCGGACTGGCAACATGAGCATGCACACACTCCCTCTGACTCAGATCATTCATCACAACTTGACAAGACTCACACTCTACAACCATGTCATCTTTAGCAAGCTTAGAGCTAAGCGAGGCAATTCCAAAATTAGCACTCTCCAACTTAGACTTAAGCTCTCTACTCTCACGAACAACACTGCGAAGCTTATCATCTTGCAAGAACAGAATATCGTGCAAATGATCAAGTTCAAAAGATAGCTCATCAAGAGTGGGAGGTAGATCGCTTGTGTCGGAGTTGGATCCAGAGTCGGTGTCATGGTCATTCTTTGCCATGAAACAAAGCCCGGTGAAGTCATGCTTCCTCTTGACTCGTGGCTTCTCAACCTCCTCCTCTGAGCTTGTAAGGCCTTTGCTTGATGTGAGGTCGACATCGCTCAAGGCGGCAACATAGGCGCGTGCAATGGCCTTGGCGAAGTTCTTGGTTTTCAAGCCCTTCTTGTAGAAGCGGTTCTTCTTCTGCTTGAAATCTATAGTGTTGTTGTCGCGGTACCTCGCCTTCTTCTTCTTCTTGGGACAATCAGCAATGAAGTGTTCTAGGTCACTGCACTCGAAGCAGGTTCTTGAACCACCTCCTCTTCTCTCCTTGCAGTTGTTGTAGCACCTACTGAACTTCCTTGTGAGCAAGGACAGCTCCTCGTCAGGAATGCACTCCATCTGTTCATCGGAAGCTGCAACAAGAGAAGACAAGGCAAACTCCAAAGAAAACTTGTCAAGTGAGGGGTTAGTTCCACAAGAAGCATCACTGTGACTACCCTTTTGAGAGCTATAAAGCAAAGCCATGCTAGAAGTAGGAATAGCAAGATTAGAACGAGATTTCCTAGACAGTTCATGAGATTTCAGCTTGCTATACAGTTGCTCATAGTTCAAGGTGTTGAAGTCAGTAATTTCTTCTAGAGCAGCAATTTTAACCCCCCAAACATTCTCATCAAGTGAATACAGCAGTTGCTTAGCTCTATCATTGTCATTGGACACAAGGTTACCACAAGCCCGCAAGTTGCACACAATTGCCTCAAACCTACGAAAAGTGTCATCAAGTGACTTGCTCGGTTTTTGTGCAAAACTTTGGTACTGTCTATTGTAGGAATCCTTACGCATAGACTTGACTTGGTTAGTACCCTCATGGTAAGTTCAGAGCTTAACCCAAATAGCATGAGCAGTGTCAAGGTGTGCAACCCTATCATATTCACTCCTACCAAGTGTAGAGAGCAGAATATTAATAGCTCTGGAGTTGTTCTCATACCTGACTAACTCACCTACAGATGCAGTATTCAGGTCCTGTGGTATAGCATACTCCTGCTCAACAAACTCCCAAATTGCACGTCCTTGACTGAGTAGATACGCCTTGGTCCGTGACTTCCAGTAGGGGAAGTCCTTTCCATCAAACATCCAGAGCTTGACAGCATGCTTCTCCAAGTCTCCTTCGGGTCACAAAGCCGGTGAAGGTCAACTAGTGATCAAACCAGCTCTGATACCAATTGAAGGATTGAGAAGGCGACCAGAGGCGGGGGGGGGGGGGGGGGGGGTGAATGGGAGCCAATCAAAATTCTCCAAGAGAACTTGGCCTATATCCCAAAAACAATCCAAGCCAACCTCCGAACCGATCACCAAGACTACACACACCAACTAGTGGTGTACTAGCCCTAGGAGTGATCAACCACAACAATGAAACACAACGGAAACAAAAGGAATAAGAAGCACTCAAACAGTTGAAATCTGGACTCTCATCGGCAGTGCCGACCACAGCCATAGGCAGTGCCAGTCACGCCCATCGGCAGTGCCGGTGCGGGCAGAAGGACTCTGAAACCAACAGCCACGACAGATCGGCAGTGCCGGTCGATGATATCGACAGTGCCGATGCGGTGTTCTATAACCCATCGGTAGTGCCGGTTGTTGATGGTCCTTAAGTGCTAAATCTGATCGTTAAATCCTTGCATGAATAACATAAAAAGAATAACCAACATAGTGCTAGGAGTTTATTACTAACAATTTCTGTAACTATTGGTGAATATTTGAATGCAGGTGATTTATTAGCAAATTCAAGGAAATATCAGAGTTACAAGAGTAGAGTTAATAAAAGCCCATAAACATAAAGTGAGAAGTGGTCAAATAATATATTAGACCTCACGATGTTGAAGCTCTCGTCGAGCCAATCGAAATGCATATTTCCCAGATCGGATTTCGGATGTGAGAGTTATGAAGCATAGAAGATCACGTGTTTGTACTGAACTGACACTGAAGTCAGCATGACATCAGCACGCGCAGGAGGGGAAGAGAATGACAGTTCAGGTTGCTTGGCTGAGTGGGGAAGTCCATTACTTGGCCCCTAAGGATGAGGAATAGTCTAAGGAATATTCCTTTATTATTAGGAAGGCTTCTCCACTCTCCCAAGTCACCTCCCACTATAAATAGAGCCCATCTCCCTCTCATTTTACACAACACAAGAAGAAGATTTAGAGCTCACTCCAAATGTTTTAGCACTGCCAAAGTGCTTATAAAAGAGGGAGAGAGTGAGGGAGAGATAGGAGAAGGTCCGGGCTTGTCGGCACCTTCTCCACACTTGTACCTCGGCGGATGCTTTTCTTCTTAGTAAGTATTCATGATCTTTATTTGGTATTTAAGTTTCCTTTTTAAGTAAGTTCTTTCCTTAGTTTCTTACAGGATCATCACTCTATTTACTTAGAGTATCATAGTCTTCTTTAAGTGTGATGTCGAGACTTTGATAGTAATTAATAGAGTAGACATGGTGTCTAGGCTAGAGGTTACCTTTGTTTGCCGCGTGTCCCACGGTTTGTAGAGGTAGTTGGTAGGTGGTGACAGCCCTATCCGGCCTTAGTAATCCTCCACGTTCAGGTACGTTGTAGAGCTGTTGGCCGGAGTCTCATATGGATGCAGGGGTAAGCCGGTGCCCGAAGTAAGCAGTTATAGACTGAACCTATCTTATTATAGGATCCTTGACCATAGGAATCCTCTTTGCCCTCTGCTTACCATATTCACTGATTAGTTCAGAAGAATAGTACACACATGTTCCCTGACATTTGATAACCTCAAATACTCCTAGGTGAAGTGCTACATTGGTATCCATGGGCTTGCGGATTTATCTGTGATCGTAAGAAGTACCAACAAACATTTCTAGCGCCGTTGCTAGAGATAGTAATATTTTTGGTGCAAAATTAAGAAGTATCAACAAGCATTTTTGGCGCTGTTGCTGGGGACAGTAATATTTCTTGTGTGACGTTAAGAAGTGTCAACACCAGTCCTGGTCGTCGGCAGTGCCAATCGACCCCGATAGAACAACAGAAACTTTCAGGATATTGACAAATCTCCTCCAAAACCTAATCAAACGAACTCCAAATGATGCGATTTTTGGACCAGTGAATCCTCAACACTTCATGACCCTAATCCTAGAAGATCAACTCAAGTGGCTCAAGAAATCATCACAAATTTCAGATCTTGTGCCAAGAACACCAAATAGGGGAAACTTGAGAAATCCTTCTAATTGAAGGTGCTAGAGCTCTTGATTTGGTCATGGACCTATCAAGGATTGTTCTTGCTCATCATAGCAACAAGTTCCTCAAGAAATCTGTGCCAAAAACTCGTCCAAAAATGAGATCGAAAATCACCATGAAAATAGCTCCAAAAATAGGAAAAAGGGAATTTTGGGATTCAAGGGAAGAGGAAAATCTTGAGCACAAAAATACTTCTCGTATCATAGAAACGTGGTTACAAGATCCATGGTTACAAGGTTAGGAAGACACGCTCTTCCTTCCACTATTTGGAAGAGCAAGAGATGTCTCTCACACACTCCCTCCTCTCCTCTAAAACATGAAGTCCTCTCCTAGCACTTTGAATAGAATCCTAACATAAGGCTAATGGATGAGTGGCACCTCTCCCACTAGCCACACCTCTCCTTATATAGGCCTAGGGCCAATTGTCCACATGACCACTCTACCCTTGACCTACATAACACACCCACCTACCACCAGGGGCATAGCCGTTCATCTTTTTCCTCATCGCCCCAATGCCATCAGAAGCTTCACGTCTTTTCTTGGTCTCGAAGCAAGCTCCATGATGGTGCCACATGCACCACCAACCACCGCCATCGGTTTTGAGGCCCAAACCGGGAAACCGCCTCGCACGCTTCTCAAAGCATGATTTCTCGATGTTGACGCATGTCGCCTTGTCCTACGATCCTGACCACTAGCAAGTCTCTCCCAGTCCCTATCCATCGGGCCCCCTTGTAACTTGTACCGGCATCCCGTTCACCTTGATATGGTCAACACGCCGTCTTCATCACCACCACGGTTTTGAGTCTCAACCGTTAAACCGTTCGTGCTTCTTGCCTCTCCGCGTGTACGGTGTAGATCACCCTTGACTTCACCCGGCATCCCGATCGTCCGGCCCCAAGTCCCCTACTTGTGCTTGATCCTCTCACCGTTGACCGCCAAGTCGACTTCAGTTAGTCATAACTACGATATGCAAACCCATGCATGCCCTAGATTCCCGCATTTCAACTCAAACGCCAAATCCGCTCAAGTTAATTACTCATCACATATATTGCAAACCATGGCACATATCCACATGGTTTCTGATGCTCCTACAGGCTGCGCTCCGGTCACCGCCTCTCGATCCGGCAGGCTTGGCTACGTGGCCTGGTCCGCTGCACCATGAGAGCTCTGCCACCTCGCGATCGCAAGCCCTGCCAAGCCGCCGCCAGCCGTCAATGAAGATGCGCATCATCGACGTCAAGTTCCACCACCACAACATCAACACAACGGTCACCTCCGATAACAGCATCGTCGTCCAGTTCCTTGATGAGATATGGTCGAATGAAAAACTGCTCCACGTCGGTTTGGATACGGAGTGGCTAATCATTCCAAAAGCCGATCATGTGAATGATGAACCAAACAAGACAACCATCATTCAGGTCTACGTGGGCATGCCAAACGGGAACCGGCATCAATATTGTCTCCTCTTCCAGGTGTGCCACGCCGACAAGGTTCTAGAAAAACTGAAGCATTTCCTAGAGAGCCCACGTTGCATGTTCGTCGGATCGAAGATCAGAGGCAACGTCCATCGTTTGTCCATTGATCACAACATTAGTGTAGCCAGGACATCAGAGCTACAGGACGCCGCGCGGGACCACTTGAAGCAAAAATCAACATACGGACTTGGACTCAAGAACGTGTGTTGGAGAGTGCATGGTCTGATAATGGCCAAGAATTTTGATGATGGTAAGCTTCACCAAAACTGGGGGGATAAGCACCTGAGTAGCCTGCACATCGATTACACAGCTATAGACACTTGCGTCTCGTATATGCTTGGTGAGATATTTAACATCAAGCCATAGAAGAAGTGTGGTGTGTGCTGTGTGTGTAGCGCCTTCATGCACATGTACATAAAGTAATTAATATCAATATCTCTAAATATATGTTTAGTTCAGTTTGCATTATTGCTATACCGTTTTCATGTTTCATAATTATTATTAATTCTTTTTTTGTCTTACAAAATAATGTGTGTAAATTGAATTTGTATTTAAGTGATGAGTATAATATGATGTGTGCACGTGGACAAAACTATTGCAAAAATAACTGAGAACATCAATAAAACAAGTTAAAGTACAATCTGAGTGCATATACATCATATTACAATTGTTCCAGTGATCCAACAAAAATAGAGGAGCTTGCATTGCAGAGGTGGCTACTTGAAATATGGGTAGGGCCGAATAAATAGAGAGGATCTTGCAGAGCTGTCACCCTAGCTTGAGTGTGCGCCATGGCTGGCAATTCAAGCTTGTCGCGGACCACAGCCAAGACCCAATCCTCAGGCGAGTCTGAGGAGAAGCGCCATTCCCCCATCCCTTACCGCATCGAGCTGTTGGACTACCACCCCCCGGTGTACTGCGACTGCCAGCAGAAGGAGTCACTATGGATCTCATGGAGCAACGACAACCCCGGATAGCGCTACCTCAAGTGCTATAGAGCTCGGGTGAGTATAGTTTTGTTCCTATTCGATTGATTTTGAATTCACGATTGGTTTATTTGGCCTCTCTATTTCTTCGTCAGGTTGGAGGTTGCGCGTTCATGTGTTGGTATAAGCGCCGACATGATGCATTCTTGCAGAGACTACTCGTAGATCTGTGCAATGTCGTGTGGTCTCTCAAGAAGGAGAAAACGGCACTGAACGAAGCTCTTGGTGAGGCAACCGCTAGGCTTGATTCGATGGAGAAGAAGCTGGCGGCGGTGAAGAAAGAAGAAGAGGACAAGGTGGATGCTCTGAAATATGAAAAAGAGGACCTCAAGGCAAAAGTCAGGAAGCATGAGGTGGAGAAGACCGGGCTGAAGGCGTTATGTATGTTCTTTGTTGCCATTGTGTTGTTCATGTGGATTGGCAATCGGTAGGTGCATGTATATCCAGTTAGTGTTGTGTTGTAGTTAAGCAGCCTCAGCTGCATGTATGCTGGTTATGTCTCCGAACTACGTTCATGTGTTAGATGTATGCTGGTTATTATCTAGTTGGCTATCAAGTTATGTGCAACATTGATGTGTAGATGCAAGCTGATGATAGATAACACAATACAGTAACAAAGTTGGAGGAGCCAGAGTGCAACTTAAATTTACACAAAAAATCATCATTGTTGTTTTCCATGAATCTACTGCAGTTAAGACCCCATCAGCAGTGTAGGTATCATCAGAATCATCGTAGTCATCTTGTAAGTCCTCATCATCCGGTTCTGGCATGAAGGCAGCACACGCCACTTCGACTACAGCAGCATCGACACTTAACTCTTCCATGTCAGTCCTGCTCCAATTTCTAAACTCCTCAGGTCGCTCTTCAATGTTCATATGTTCCACTCCTACAGCGAACGAGTCAGCATCGATATCAGCAAAATTATTTTCATTCTCCTCTCCTTCTTCAGGCATGGCAAACAGGTTCCTAGGTTTCATTCTAAGGACACTACACCAATTCGCTCTCCTGGCACTTTTCACATAACACACTTGCTCTGCTTGGATCGCTAGGATGTACGGCTCCTCTGAATATCGAGTCCGACTAGTATCAATGTCGATAATGCCATATTTATCCTTACTGTACCCTCTATATTTGTTTTTGTCCGGTGCTGGAACATCAAACCAATCACACTCGAACAAAATAACTTTCTTCTTCATAGGATTGTCTAGCATGATAATTCTTCTAATCACTCCGTACCATTCCATGCCATCCCCCCTGGACGACAACACCACTGTTTTGTGTGGTTAAGTTTTTCTCTGCTACTTTTGTCCGAAAGAGAAATCCATTGATGGAGCACCTGTTAGGCACACGAATACGAGGATCTGGACCATAAGCTAGATCATATATCATGTCATTCACTTCTCCCTTTGCCCATAGTTTCCTTATCTGCCTCAAAATAATTTTGAGATATGTTAGGAACACTTTGTAAATTTAAATATCATGTATTTAATAATTAGAGGAATATGTCTCACTTTTCTCTCAAACCATCCTTTAAATTGTTGCTTGTGGCTTCTGTCAACATTCCGTGAGTTGGATTTCCTCAATTCCTCCTCATGCTCACTGCAGTAGTAGGCAAATGAGCAGGCACCTAGTAGAAGACAATGCATGTTTCAAAAAGATAAATCATATATGTGACATGCAACGACTTATTTTATCCATTCATTGCACTCATCACAGTTGGATAATATGTAGTGCCTCATCTTCTGAAATTCTTGAGGCTCGGGTTTCTCAAGCTGAAAAGGGTTTTTTTTACTGTTGTCCCATGCTGCCGAATATGCTCATACCATCAGAAGGTCGTTCAGTAACAACATTCTTTTCTTGACGCTCTGACCGATTGAGCTTTGTACTAACATCTTCAAAGAAGCGAGAACAAAATGTAAGGCACTCCTCCGAGTGATATCCCTCTGCTATTGAACCTTCAGGACACGCTTTGTTCCTCACGTAGCTCTTGAGGGTACGTAGGTACCTCTCAACTGGATTCATCCATCTGTAGCAAACTGGGCCACCGTACTTAGCCTCCCAAGAAAGATTACCTGGTAAGTGCACCATAATATCAGAAAACACAGGCAGAAAAATCATCTCAAGGCGACAAAGGGTCTCTCAAATAGATTTGTCAAGTTTTTCAATTTCAGCAACCTCAAGCTCCTTCCAACATATTAATTTAAAAAACCTGCTAAGTTCAATGATCCCGACCACTACATCCTCAGGCAATATGTCGCATACCAGCAAGGGTAGAAGCTTTTGTAATAAAACATGGTAGTCATGACTTTTAAGTCCAGTTACCTTGTAGGCACTGTCATCAACACACCTCCTGATATGGGTGGCATACCCATATGGCATCTGAATGTTTTGTTGGAGATTGCAAAAAAATTGCTTATCATCTTTTCCTAACGTGTACAACGCTGGTGGCAAAGTGTATTTACCTTTCTCTTGCAATGGATGCTGATCCTTCCTTACCCAGTTCTTGCAGATCAAGTCGGGCCTTCTCACCATCCTTGCATTTAACAGCTAAACCAAGCAAAGTCGCTATCAAGCTCTCGCAAATATTCTTCTCAATGTGCATTACATCTAGATTATGGAGTATCAACAATTTTTTCTAGTAAGGAAGCTAAAAGAAACACTCTTCTTCCTCCAGTTGTGCCACCTAATATCTTCATCTCGCTGCTTCCTCTTCCCTGCGGTAGTCTTTCCAAAACATACTTGCTCAAAACTCTCATAATGTTGCAAAACTTGTTCACCAGTTAGCGGCACTAAAGGCTCCCTCTCTTCAACCTTGTCATTGAAGCTCACCTTGTTCATTCGCCACCTATGGCCTAAAGATAAAAAATGGTGATGCCCCATATAGCAATGCTTTTTACCATGTTGTAATCACAAGTAATCAGTGTCCTTGTGATAATGAGGGCAAGCAAACTTTCCTTTTGTGCTCCAACCAGATAACATCGCATATGCAGCAAAATCATTTATTGTCCCAAGTAAAACTGCATGTAGATTAAAATTTTTCTTCACTTTTGCATCCCAAGTCACAACTCCATTAATCTAGAGATCTTTTAGCTCATCGACCAGAGGCTGCAAATACACATCAATGTTAATTCTTGTAGATCTAGGCCCTGGAATAAGCATCGACATCATCTAATAAGACTGTTTCAAGCACAACCATGGAGGCAGGTTATAAGGAATTAGGAGCACCAGCCATGTAGTGTAATTCACATTCAACATCACAAATGGATTGAAGCCATCTAATGCAAGTCCCAGCCTAACATTACGTGGTTCTGATGCAAAGTCCTCATACTCGCCATCTACGTGCTTCCATACCAATGAGTTGGCCGGGTGCCGAACTTCCCCATATTTAACGACCAATTCATTAGCATGCCAACGCATTTGCTTCGATGTGGTCGCATTCATATATAATCTTTGAAGGCGAGGAATAAGTGGAAAGTACCTTAGTGTTTTTTTTAGGAAAGAGCTTCTTCTTCTTTACTCCACCATCATGAGTGGTTCCACCCTCTACATGCCCTTCTGGATTAGCATTTTTCCACCTACTTTCTCTGCATGTTGGACACTCATCCAGATCCTGGTATTCTCCATGAAATAACACACAGTCATTAACACAAGCATGAATCTTCACATAGTCCAGGCCAAGTTCTCGAACTACCTTTCGAACTTTTTCCAATGTATCTGGGATACATTGTCGTTTGGGGAGCAAAAGACATATTAAGCGAAGGATCTGCTCCATGGCATTATTGCTAATGCCGAACATGCACTTAATCTGAAGTAGCCTCACAATGAAAGATAATTTTGTAGCCTCCTTACAAACTGGGTACAATTCTGTCTTTGCTTCTTGCATTATTTTGAAAAAGGCCTTTGCTGAATCATTTGGCTCCTTGGTATTATTGCTGCTTCCGCTAAGATTTCCACGTATAGCACCACTGATTAGTGAGTAAATCAGATTTTTAACAGCGGGGCCATCAAGAGCAGGTTTGCCTTCATCAGTAAAATCCCGATTATCATCCAGAACCATAGGCTCAGTAGCTAGATCATGAAAATGACGTTCATGTGTTATGAATTCCTTATGAAACCCTCTGTCAATCAGGTGCTGTGCAAGTTCAGTCTTTGTGCTATATGCCATGCAACCACACCTACTACATAGACATTTTGTAGTCTCTCCTAGATAGGTGCCCTCAAAGGTGTCTTCAATGAATTTTTTAACTCCGTCCTGCCAAGCCTTATCTCCATGTGACAACAGCATCCAACTCCGATCGTTCCCAGATGTCATCAATGAAATTAAAGGAACTAATTAACAAATTTGTGAAACGGGAGAAAAGGTTGCTGATGGTGGACTAATAAACAAACGACGATCAAAACTACTATCCTAAACAAACGAAACTACTCAGATTTACTAATCTACCTATCAGCCCCAATCACAAAAAGTATTAGAAGATCTCAACCTTAATCATCCTAGATGGCTCGTGTTCCAGGCAGCGGGGTGCGGGACAAGTCCGGCGTCCACAATCCAGGTCGCGTGTGTCTTCCCGCCATCAAATGCCTTGGCCGCGTCACCAGCGACTGTTCTAGGGTGGAGGCAATGTTGGAGCTGAGGACGGAGATACCAACAGCAGCTAGTGGATGGACAACGTTGGAGCCGATATGGACTGGGAGCCCCATGTTGGTATTATTTTTTTTTTGCGAGGGAGAAAATGCTGCTATTTACCTCTTGCCTGATATGAGTCATATAGTCTCTCTCATTCTGTGCGTAATGCAACTCATTTTAGACAACATTTAGCATACAAATCTTACCCTATACTCCATCCATATTAAAAAAACAATTCATTCTGGACATCATTTAGAATACCAAGGAGAGATTAATGAGAGGATATTTTCTATATCTATCCTATTAAATAGAGTATTGGTTCTACTTTATTCACAGCCATTTGTTTGCCCCATTGGTTGCCTGTGTCAAACTCCAGGCTGGAGGTGGTGGGTTTGACTCCCATTGCCTGTGTCAAACTCTTCTCATTTACTTGCTATTAAACCAAAATGAATTCCAACACAAATTATTTTCTTCATATGGAGGGAGTACAAGACACCCACTCAGAATTATAGTATAGTAGACATATACCCATTTGCGTGTCAACAGTGCAGTTTGATTTTGTTCTCTATCGACCAAACTCCTTATGGTACTATTTGGCACATGTCCTTGTTCAAGTATAACAGCTCATTTCATATGGCCCACTGATATGTGGGTTCCGAAAGGATTCATCTCAAAAAAGTTTGGAAATATTGTATGTAGGTGGTATTTCAAATGGAAGTAAACGACGGCGCCACCCTCGCTAATCGAAGTACCCGCGACGAGCCGTGCTCATGAATTAAAAGAATGCCCTATCTAATCGAAACGACAGCGCCTCCCTACGGAGGGAGTCATCATTAAGGCATACTTTATCACATGAAAAATCAGCTCAACTGTTTATCACATGAAATGTTTATGATAAAAGGATATAGGAACAAATATCATGATTTTTTGACGTCATTTGAATTTTATATGATTTAAATACTACTCAACGTGACATTGAAATTAACATTTCGTGAATACCACTAGAAGAGGCCTTACACTAGCCTCAGTATCATGAATATCATTTTTTAACTTATTTTATTTTATTATTTTATGCACTTGCAGTTCAAATTTAACTTAGACCAAAACAATCTTTTAGCTGAAATAAAATTTGCAAAAATAGTAAACAGAAAAGAAAATGCCCCAAATTGGAATATAGGGTACCAAACAATATGAGTCAAGTGTAGAAAAAGTTTAAGGTGAATTGGAGAAGTTTTTTTTCCTTATTTGCCATGTGCCAATACTTAGCACACGGCAAATAAAGGTCCTTGCCGTGTCCTTGCAATGGCACACGACAAAGGACCTTTTTGCCGTGTGCCCGATTAAAAGCACACGGCAAAGAAAAACAAGCCACCACTTTCGCTCTCAAGACCATGGAATTACCACGTTAATCTAAAAAAGAGAAGACATAGACCATCGAATTTTATGAAGATTTTATGATCCAGATTTAATAAGAGATATGCATCAAATACAACTCAAGATATTATTAAAAAATTAATTAATAATAATAAAATAGAATTCTGATTCTTCTTACAAATCAGAAGAAAACAACAATAATAAAGACTTCATACCAAATACAACTCATAACTAGAAAATAGAAAAGAGATAAGATGGTGCATTAACAAAAAATATTAATAAAGAGCTGGCCTTGCGTTTATAGCTAGCGTGTTGAGTTAAAGTCCACCAAGCGTGACGAGTTGAAGATTAAACTTTCATAATTTTGTATCTATCAAAATATGACTTATGTGTGGGAGTCTCAAACTCCAACTGACTTATGGGGTGGTTTTGCAATTAACCCTACCATTATCTATCACTGGCCATATGCTCGTGCTTGCTACGATAAAAAAAATAAAATAACAAAGAATGATTGACAAAACATTTTAGTACATAAGCAAAATTGATATCTTCCATAAGTTGAGGATGTCACCGTATTTTCAATAAGTTGAGGATGTTCTATGTTAGTAATTTTTTGAGGTCCTCGATGCCTCATTCATCGATGCCCCAGTTCTGCAATCGGCGGTGCCTCTTTTTTGTTCTTTTTTTTCTTTGTTTCAATGGGTATTAACAATTATCTCCTCTACAGTGTCTAATTAGGCCGCCCCAAGCCTGATTTTGTCACTCCCGTAATGAATCAGAATCGCCTGGTGCAGATCTTTGCTAGCGTCACTACAAAAGTGTTCCAGTTGTAGCAAGACAATTTTGGAATGAAAGCGAGACATACATGTTCAAAGCGACACATTCTTGTTGTGGGGTTGATGGGACCCACATGTTAGCGCCTTTTCCAGTAGGGGTGGTGCGACGACCACCACCATACTCCCTCCATATGAAAAAAACAATTCATTTTGGACATCATTTAGAATACCATGGAGAGATTAATGAGAGGATATTTTCTATATCTACTCTATTAAATGGAGTGTTGGTTGTACTTTATGCACAGTCATTTGTTTGCCCCATTGGTTGCATGTGTCAAAGTCCAGGCGGGAGGTGGTTGGTTCGACTCCCACTGGCCTTATTTTTTATGCCACTCTTCTCATTTACTTGCTATTAAACCAAAACAAATTCATTTGATGATAATTGATATTAAGCCAAAACAAATTCTTTTCTTCATATGGAGGGAGTACAAGCCACCAACTCAGACTTTTAGTATAGTAGACATGTACCCATTTGTGTCTTAACAGTGTAGTTTGTTTTTGTTCTCTATCGACCAAACTCCTTATGGCACTATTTGTCACATGTGCTTGTTCAAGTATAACAGCTTATTTCATATGGCCCACTGATATGTGGGTTCCCAAAAAAGTTTCGAAATATTGTATGTAGGTGGTATTGCAAATGGAATTAAACGCTAGTGCCGCCCTCGCTAATTGAAGCACCCACGATGAGCCGTGCTCAGGAATTAAAAGACCGTCCTCTCTAATCGAAACGACAGCGCCGCCCTATGGAGGGAGTCATCATTATGGCATACTTTATCACATGAAAAATTAGCTCAACTCTTTATGACATGAAATGTTTATGATAAAAGGATATAGGAACAAATATTATGATTTTTCGACGTCATTTGAATTTTATATGATTTAAATACAACTCAACGCGACATTCAAATTAACATTTCATGAATACGATTTTTAAAATTTTATTTCCTCCACTACAAAAGGCCTTATACTAGCCTCAATATCATGAATATCATTTTTTAACTTATTTTATTTTATTATTTTATGCACTTGCAGTTGAAATTTAACTTAGACCAAAAAAAATCTTTTAGATGAAATAAAATTTGCAAAAATAGTAAACAGAAAAGAAAATACCCCAAATTGGAATATAGGGTACCAAACAATATGAGTCGAGTGAAGAAAAAGTTTAAGGTGAATTGGAGAAGTTTTTTTTTCCTTATTTGCCATGTGCCAATCCTTAGCACACGGCAAATAAAGGTCCTTGCCGTGTCCTTGCAATGGCACACGGCAAAGCACCTTTTTGCCGTGTGCCCGATTAAAAGCACACGGCAAAGAAAAACAAGCCACCACTTTCGCTCTCAAGACCATGGAATTACCACATTAATCTAAAAAAGAGAAGACATAGACCATCGGATTTTATGAAGATTTTATGATCCAGATTTAATAAGAGATATGCATCAAATACAACTCAAGATATTATTAAAAAATTAATTAATAATAACAAAATAGAATTCTGATTCTTCTTACAAATCAGAAGAAAACAACAATAATAAAGACTTCATACCAAATACAACTCATAACTAGAAAATAGAAAAGAGATAAGATGGTGCATTAACAAAAAATATTAATAAAGAGCTGGCCTTGCGTTTATAGCTAGCGTGTTGAGTTAAAGTCCACCAAGCATGACGAGTTGAAGATTAAACTTTCATAATTTTGTATCTATCAAAATATGACTTATGTGTGGGAGTCTCAAACTCCAACTGACTTATGGGGTGGTTTTGCAATTAACCCAACCATTATCTATCACTGGCCATATGCTCGTGCTTGCTACGATAAAAAAAATAAAATAACAAAGAATGATTGACAAAACATTTTAGTACATAAGCAAAATTGATATCTTCCATAAGTTGAGGATGTCACCGTATTTTCAATAAGTTGAGGATGTTCTATGTTAGTAATTTTTTGAGGTCCTCGATGCCTCATTCATCGATGCCCCAGTTCTGCATTCGGCGGTGCCTCTTTTTTGTTCTTTTTTTTCTTTGTTTCAATGGGTATTAACAATTATCTCCTCTACAGTGTCTAATTAGGCCGCCCCAAGCCTGATTTTGTCACTCCCATAATGAATCAGAATCGCCTGGTGCAGATCTTTGCTAGCGTCACTACAAAAGTGTTCCAGTTGTAGCAAGACAATTTCGGAATGAAAGCGAGACATACATGTTCAAAGCGACACATTCTTGTTGTGGGGCTGATGGGACCCACATGTTAGCGCCTTTTCCAGTAGGGGTGGTGCGACGACCACCACCATACTCCCTCCATATGAAAAAAACAATTCATTTTGGACATCATTTAGAATACCATGGAGAGATTAATGAGAGGATATTTTCTATATCTACTCTATTAAATGGAGTGTTGGTTCTACTTTATTCACAGTCATTTGTTTGCCCCATTGGTTGCCTGTGTCAAAGTCCAGGCGGGAGGTGGTTGGTTCGACTCCCACTAGCCTTATTTTTTGTGCCACTCTTCTCATTTACTTGCTATTAAACCAAAACAAATTCATTTGATGATAATTGATATTAAGCCAAAACAAATTCTTTTCTTCATATGGAGGGAGTACAAGCCACCAACTCAGACTTTTAGTATAGTAGACATGTACCCATTTGTGTCTTAACAGTGTAGTTTGTTTTTGTTCTCTATCGACCAAACTCCTTATGGCACTATTTGTCACATGTGCTTGTTCAAGTATAACAGCTTATTTCATATGGCCCACTGATATGTGGGTTCCCAAAAAAGTTTTGAAATATTGTATGTAGGTGGTATTGCAAATGGAATTAAACGCTAGTGCCGCCCTCGCTAATTGAAGCACCCACGATGAGCCGTGCTCAGGAATTAAAAGACCGTCCTCTCTAATCAAAACGACAGCGCCGCCCTATGGAGGGAGTCATCATTATGGCATACTTTATCACATGAAAAATTAGCTCAACTATTTATGACATGAAATGTTTGTGATAAAAGGATATAGGAACAAATATTATGATTTTTCGACATCATTTGAATTTTATATGATTTAAATACAACTCAACGCGACATTCAAATTAACATTTCATGAATACGATTTTTAAAATTTTATTTCCTCCACTACAAAAGGCCTTATACTAGCCTCAATATCATGAATATCATTTTTTAACTTATTTTATTTTATTATTTTATGCACTTGCAGTTGAAATTTAACTTAGACCAAAAAAAATCTTTTAGATGAAATAAAATTTGCAAAAATAGTAAACAGAAAAGAAAATGCCCCAAATTGGAATATAGGGTACCAAACAATATGAGTCGAGTGATGAAAAAGTTTAAGGTGAATTGGAGAAGTTTTTTTTCCCTTATTTGCCACGTGCCAATCGTTAGCACACGGCAAATAAAGGTCTTTGCCGTGTCCTTGCAGTGGCACACGGCAAAGGACCTTTTCGCCGTGTGCCCGATTAAAAGCACATGGCGAAGAAAAAGAAGTCACCACATTCGCTCTCAAGACCACAAAATTACCACGTTAATCTAAAACAGAGAAGACATAGATATGAATCAAATAAAACTTAAGATATTATTAAAAAATTAATTAATAATAACAAAATAGAATTATGATTCTTCTTACAAATCAGAAGCAAACAACAATAATAAAGACTTCATACCAAATACAACTCATAACTAGAAAATTGAAAAGAGATAAGATAGTGCATTAACGAAAAATATTAATAAAGAGCTGGCCTTGCGTTCATAGCTAGCATGTTGAGTTAAAGTCCACCAAGCATGACAAGTTGAAGTCCACTAGGACTCTTTTTTTTTTAGAAATACACTACTCAGACTCTATAACATATCGTGAAGAACAACCTTTAAAAAGAACAATTGCATCCATTACATGAGCTCAATGGTGATCGTGAGCACCACTACAAGAAAGACAAAATTATCTATAAACATGGCATATATAAGGGCATAACAAGCGAGTGTGATAGATGATGTAGGCACGTTAGAGCAGGCCATGGTCGCCCTAGCCATTAAATTATAAATTGTGCATTAATTTATTTTGATGATAAAACAAACCATAATAATATATATAGTATTTTTATTTTCCTTTGAATAAGATGAATGATGAGAGTTAACTAAAAAGGTCAACTGTGATAATAATTTAATAACGAAGGGAATACGTTAATTCAAATATTCTATTGACTCACCATTGAACTTTTTTTGGAGGGCCCAGTGGGAACTTGATCCGATACTAGCAAATTGGGTTCGCTGTACAGAAAGCCATGTGGTAATATCTATATCATTTAAATGGCAGTAAGTTTTTTTTTTCTCCAATTGATATGGTGATTTCTAGCCCTAAATCCTTTTAATATATTCAAATTGTAGAAACTGCCAAGCTCATTCATTTACCCCCCTTTGAATGTACTAGGATACAAAAAATATAGGAATTGAGACGGTATGCTTTTGATTGGAAGCTTTCAATAATCTGAAAGGTAAGAAACATGATTAATTAAACTTGATCTACAATCCAAAGGGAAGTTATATCAATTACAACGTTCTGCCTTCCTGACTAAAAAAGTAAAAACTTTCTGCCTTCCATTTTTTTATGACATACGCTGAAGTTCTACTTAGGAATCAAGGACAGGTGGGACCATGTTTTGCGGTCCCATTTTTAGTGTGTTAAGCATGCTAGTATGAGATAAGGCACCTCTCGACCTCACACCCATATCACGGGCACACTCTTGTTTCCGCCATCAGTCTACTCTCGGACGAGGTTCTGCTGACTCAAGTTACTCACGCTAATGAGTGGAGCAGTGGTTGTGCATGGCCCACGTGTAGTGACCCACTGCCCGATGCTTTAAGACAGCGGATCCGGTTCCCTCTCTCCCGCTTCTCGTCTTCTTCGCCACGCTCAAACCACCTCAGCCATCGCTCGCCGCTCGCCATGCTCAACTGCCATGGCGCCCACGGGACAACTAAACAGTAATCCCTTTTCTTCATCTTCCATCCATGGATTCCAATGATCCCGGCAACTAGCACTATTTTGGCAAAAGTAATAGTATAGTATATAACAACCACCATCAAACATATAGTGATTGGATATGCTTTGGTGAGGACTACCACTTGACACGCCTCCGGTCTGATCACTTGACTTTTCTCAATTCCGGTCTCATGGCCCTGCACAGAGTAATGATAGTAGAAGTTGTCTGTGAATGGTCACGTCGCTTGACTCGAATCAAGGCGAGCAGCGCCACCTACGTTGAAATTTACTGGCTCCCCTAGCAAAGCCTGCGATGGGGGAAGTGAACACGCACAAATCCTGTGATAGGAGAAGCCAACTTAATTAGAGATTCATGTTTAGGTGTTTTTGGTATTTTGGCCTTTTGAATCTATTAAAACCTATATGAACTTGTGTATATTTCTCTTATTATGGTACTACCCAAATGACAAATGCACAATCTCGATCTCGATCTGGATCCCGGAGCTCTTTCATTATGAGCACTTTGGCATCCTTCTTCTCGAAGCACAATGATACGACGATCTACCCCCTCCGTCCTACTACACATAAACCAAGGGGGGAAAATGGGACACATGCCTGTACTGTCTCGTTCAAATCACATATGGTCTTCATCCAGTTTTGTGCATTCACATGGTTTGTGAGTCATGCGCATGCGCTCAGTACGTAATTCCCGTTGGAGGGAGCAGGGCTACGGAGTACAGTAGTTAGTAGAGCACTCGATAACACTGGCGAAGCTACGTGTAGTACTAGTCCTAGTAGACAGATGTGGGTGCAGATGCACCCATTCCCAAGTGAATATACTACTTTACTGTAAGAACTAGTATATTGTGGGAAAACAATGAATCCCAAGTGAATATACTACTTTACAATGTTGGTAAAATCCTATAGATCATTATTCATTGAGTCTATCTCTCTCTTCAGATTTTTCAAAATTTCTAAACATTAACACCTGTTAAAATTTAACAAGACGGATCCAAACAGGGCCTAAAAGAAGGAAAAACTTTTTGCCTTCCATTTTTTTGTGACATATGCTGAACTTTTACTCAGGACTCAAGGACAGGTGGGACCATGTTTCACGGCTCCATGTTTTAGCGTGTTAAGCGTGCTAGTATGAGAGAAGGCGCCTCTCGACCTCATGCCCGTATCAGGGGCACACTCCTATTTCTGCCATCACTCCACTCTCCCACTTCTCGTCTTCTTCGCCGCGCTCAAACCACCTCAAACCCTCGCTCGCCATTCGCCACGCTCAACTGCCAGGGCGCCCATGGGGGACTCGATGAAGGCCGCTGGCAGCAGCAACCTCCACACCCCCTTCTTGGAGTCCGCGGTATGTTCCTGCCCACGTTCCGTTATTTCCGTGCAATTTTAGGGGTTTTTGGTTTGCTCAATATCTCTTCGATTCTCTATAGTTCTCGACTCTTTTAGTCCAACACCGGTACTATTTTCTACTTTGATGTAGTTATCGAGTTGATATATCACAATTTATGGAAGAGGATTTTTTACTGTTCATCAACTCTTTACAGAGCGGTGGTTCATCTTCTTCCATGGCTAAAGCACGCCACAGCGAGTCGTCCTCGCCTTCACCACAGCGCGTCCGTGGCGCTCTGGCGCCGGACATCTCGGCGCCAGTGAAGGAGGAGGAGGAGGTCATCCCTATGTAAGCACCTGTAAGGACCGAAGCTTCTCACGAATCCAATTACTTCAAGTTCCACTACTTGAGTCTAACAAGATAAGGAAACCTAAGAAATTCTAGTAGGCCAAGACCCTACACATGCTAGTGTACATGATAAGATAAAGTGCATAAGCCAATCACACTAGCCTATGCAAGCCACAAATCACCCTACCGACACGGGCGCTCACTAGCGATGCCTCTTTCAATGATGGGCTCAAACCATGTACAAACGTGTGACGGCCTTCACAACCGATCATGATAAGCTCGATCACCAACACCTAACCGGTCTAGGTCTCACCATAGACCAAGAGTAACAATCTAGATCACACCCTCAAGGACACCCTAGCCTTAGATGTGCAAGATGCTCAAGCTACTCTTCTCTAGCACTCTCAAGATATGCAATATCTCCTCCTAGTGCTCTCCTCTTTTCCTCCTAGACCTTACCAAATGCTCTCAGGTATTCCGCTAGCCAAGAGAGGTCTCCAAGACCCCAGCAACGAAGTTATATAGGCCCCCAACCTCAAACTAGCCGTTGCTCCATGAAATTTTCTTTCTGGACACACTGACCGGACTGTCCGATCACTGCGTGACCGGACCGTCCGGTCACTCTGTAACGGCTCTCCTCAGCCGTTGGCCTCCTCTGTATAGGCAAATTCCTATACTGACCAGACTGTTCGGTCACTGGACCAGACCGTTCGGTCCACTTTATCTCTCCATTCCAGGAGCCTCCGCGAAATGCACCCCTTTTGCCATTCCTGCACTCCCACTGACCGGACCATCCGATCAGCAGACTGGACCGTGCAGTCTATATGGAGTCTCCTGCTGACAGAGTCCTGCTCCTCACGCCAAGTCCTGGACAACGTCCCATAGTGACCGTACAGTCCGGTCTCTACAGACCCCTCTGTTCGGTCTCTATGTCCAGAAGCTGAAACTTGTCGTTCTCGCTTTACTTTGTTTCTCGGCTTCTCTGAATAGCTCCTTGGCTTCTCCACTGTCACCTAGTGCCTGTGATTTCACCAAGCAACTTTGCACATCACCAACTAGACATGACCTATGGGAATGACCTAGACCCCCTTGATAGTCCGGTTTTTCCTATGGACTCAAAGCCCTAACAACTACTCAAGTGTTCCAAACACTTGCACCATAGCTTGTTCTCCGCTTTGATCCATCTCCACCAACCCTTGGACTCTATCAAGTTCACAAGCCTCCATGCTAGCGGTAATTGTCATCAATCACCAAGGACACCATTATCCATATGATTTGCAATAGAGTTAAGAGATGATTTCTGTAAAGACAACACTCGTGTAGATGTTAGCCCACAATTTCATAGTTGTCATCTATCACCAAAACATTCATACCACAGGGATCCAATCATCAATGGTCATGAAGCTTACAATCTCCCCCTTTTTGGTGATTGATGACAACCACTACTTAACCGAAAAACTTCAATGAATAACCGGGCTAAACAAGCTACACAAAGATCGAGTGGAACCATAACAACATATGAGAGAAATGTGTAAGGTCCTAATCAATCAAGCATCATCTAGAGATACTAGGAAAAGAGTGAAGAGCATACTCTAGATGAAACATGCATGAATGTCATGGCAGTATATTCAACGAAAGAATACGTACATGCAATGCAAGGCATAAACGATGAGATGCAAAAAGTTAGCATGGCAATGCACAAGAATTAAGAACAAGCATCATCATCATGATATCATACGTAGGCATACAAGATAATCAATAAATATAAGCACTAGATCAAAATGAGTCATCACAATCCACGAACAACGAATAACTCCTCAAAAATAGGGAATAAACCAAGTGGGATCAAAATGAGTCAAACACAAGCGAATGAAATTCATGACTCATCACAATCCACGAACAATGAATAACTCCTCAAAAAAAGAACCAAATGATCTATCTCCCAAAAACCTCATAGCTCCCCCTAGATACAAGCTACTCTCGATCGTAACAAGATCACACTCCCACTCCCCCTAGACCTAGTATCTTCTCCCCCTTTGGCAACAAGCACCAAAAAGCCAAAAAGACGGGAAAAGATGAACATCTAAGCACTCGTGGTCGAAGGAAGTGGAGCAGCAATATCCTCTGTAGGCTCTGCTCCTGGCTGCTCCTGAGGTGGATCCTGCTGTGCTCCCTGAGCCTATGCCAAATGAGCATCCAGCTACTCAAAGAAACCAAGGTCTACAGGCGACTTAGACCCGCTATCCTGTGCTGCTGGAGTGACCGTGGCAGTCTCCTGAGCTAAAGTCTAGAGTAGAACAAGGTCTACCGTGTCCTGTTGAGAGAAGCCTCCACGAACAATATCCTTTGCTTCTGAGGAGTATATGTGGTAATAGTGGCAGTAAGAGGCGGAGCTGAAGCTGTAGCTGACACGGGGTGGTCTGGGAGTCTGCACGAGTAGTGTGCACAATGTCTAAAAACATACTCCTGGCTGGTATGTGCTAGGAGCTGGAGGGTCCTGCAACCTATGTGGTCGAAGATTGTGACAGTGAGACGAACAACACAGACACAGAGAAGGATGACATGGGAGAGGGCTGTGCTAAAGAGAAAGTCTATCCTACTCCCCGTGTCGGTAATACCCCTGAGAGTGACAGTCCGCTGGACTGTGCTATCATCAAAGCTGTGAAGGGTCCTTGCTGAGTCTATAGCTGCTGGAACTAAGGAAACACTGAAGGTCCTGGCTGCTGACCGGCCTGCCTCTGAGTAAGCTTCATCATCTGAGTCAACAGAGCAGAGACAAGTGCCATTTACTGATGCTGAAGATCTGCCTGTCCTGTGATGAGCTCCATCATCTGATGTCTGTCCTCTGACACACTCTACATGAACTCTCCCAACCGTCCTACTAGTGTTGTCACTGTGACAGTGTCCTCAGACTGCGAACCCGTTGGTTGGGGAGGTGCTCTTGTGCTAGCTGACTCAGGAATCACCGTCTCTGGCTGAGCTGCCTGCTCGTGTAGTACTGGTGACTCCTGCTCCTCCTCTCCTCTGTGCTAGCTAGAGGTAGATTGGGATCCCCTAGGGACTCTAGGTGAGTAGCTGATGGTCACCTCAGGGAAAGCGTCGTATTGCTCCTCCGTCACTAGGCCCATCCTTCTCAAGAGATAACAGATATATGGCTCGTAAACCAATTGATGTCCTCCAACCCTCTCAGAAATGACCTCCTCCATCTCTTCAATGAGAAGTTCCGCCAAGTCGAAAGTATGCCTCCTCAAGATGGCTGCTACAACCCACTGGTGTAAGAGTGTGAACTCCTCTCTGTAGCCAAACCTGGGTATGATAGTCCCGGTGACTATCACCCTCACCACCTTGGCCTTTGTAGTGAGTCTTGCAGGGTCTCTCTCAAAATCTAGAGTATGGGGAGGTGGGAAAGCAATCGACACGAGGTCATCTGAAGGCAGCATCCCTCCCTGAGGTCTACGGGGTGGCTCCAGTGTACCATAGGCACTCCTATAAAGCTGGAAGTCTGAGGCCAGGAGTCCTAGGTGGGAGATCAGGTCCTCCCTAGTGACACGGTGAGGCTGCCCTCTGAACAGGAACCAGATCTCTGAGCGGTCTCTGGCAACCCACAGCGTCGCGTAGAAATCGAGAACCACGTCCTCTCTAAACCTGGGTGGAGCAGTGACTAGATCTGCTAGTCCTGGCACGTATGTGAAGTACTGCTCGATGTCTGTGCTTGTGGCTTCCTCATGGCCTGGTAGGTGGTGTACTGCAGCGGTACAAGCACCCTATCTCTCGTCCTCAAGGCTACATAGCGTCTCAAGCCCTCTCCTATCCTCCTCTGGAGCACTGTCTAGTACCTCACTCCAGCAGCGTGGACTCGGGGAACTGGAACCCACTGCTTGAAGGACACGAACCAAAGTACCTTAAGATCCTTTGCAGGAACCTTGAGGATATCTGGCTCTCCGGCTGCCTGAACCAGTCTTTGTAGCCTCCTCCTGCATACCACACAAGTGCACCTCGGGTCTCCTACCCGGTGAGCTGTCCTCTGGGGAACAGTCTGCTCAGCCTCCTCTGTCTCCTCCTCAACAAGATCCTCAGACTCAGACTCTAAGGTCTCCTCCTCTAACTCCTCCTGCTCAGACTCCTCCTCCTGCTGCCTAGAGGATCCCTGATCCGTAGTTCTCGATAATCTCCCCTGACGGGAAACCGGAGTATGCTACGGCCATGGCGGTGGCACAACCCCGATTGCAAGAGGTGCAATCCTCTGCCTGGTGCTCCACCTCAAGCCCTGGTCCTCAGCTGGCTGGCTGATCCTCAGACATGTGTAAGGTGTCCTGCGTGACTGCTCGATGGCGTCCAAGTGCTGAGCCAGCCTCCGGGCTCTCTTTGACTCTAGATCCAGTCTTGGTCTCTTCTTGGTCTTGGGCTTCTTAGGCATCTTCCCCTTTCGCTTGTCCTGTCCTGACCCTGCCATCTGACTGCTGCTGCTGTCACTGCATGCACATAGGTTTAGATGGGATAAGCATGGAAACCTAATACATCTACAAGCAAAGCACCACTAGGAAACAATGCACAATAGAAATCCTAGCACTAAATGAAGGACATGATCACTAGGCAAGTATGTAAGATAACAAAAGTGATCATCGACTATATGTGGCTGGTGCGAGTCATCTAGTGTACAATCAAATAATGGCAATCAATCTAACTGTAGACTAGATAGGAGACAAACCCTAGAATTGCAATTAATAGATAGGCATGAATTTAATTGCAGACTAGGTTGAGCCATCTAACTAATTAATGCAACTAATGAGAGAATTGGAACTAATTGCATCAATTAACCAACTTGCTCGAAATTAGGGCATACAATGATGAATGGGTGATAGCTCAATACCCTGGGAGAAGAATCCAACACATCAAAAGGAACAAACACCACAGAACGCTCTCCGATCACTGAAAAGATCGGACTTTTGGTCTTGCCGGCAACGGAGAGGGGGAATCCTTACCCTAGCGCGAGCTCGGGAGGTGTAGTCTCTGGGCTTGCGTGCGCGGGAGAGCAGAGGCGGCGTGGGACGAGCGGTAGCACGAGCGCGTGGGAGAGCGGGGGTGAGCAGTGGGAGTGCAGGCACGGTGAGGCGGGTGAGCATGGCGGCGCGCGAGGACAAGCGGCGGCGACGGCTCGGGTCGGTGAAGGCGGAGACAACGGTGTCGGGTATGTGCACTCGGCGCTGGAGTCGAATGGAGAAGAGGCCAAAAGCCTCTGACG
This sequence comes from Eleusine coracana subsp. coracana, assembly GCA_032690845.1. NCBI lineage: Eukaryota > Viridiplantae > Streptophyta > Magnoliopsida > Poales > Poaceae > Eleusine > Eleusine coracana. Next base: position 18,664,851 of record CM064434.1, on the reverse strand, counting down.
TGATTTTGACATAGGTCAAAAGACACACGGATGGCCAAGATAAATCAATGAATAGACCAACGGCTTAGATCTGAAAACACTTCCCGCGATCACCTAGACTGACCGGACTATCCGGTCTCTGGATCGGACGGTCCGGTCTATTCCGTTGTCTGCCCGATTCAATAGATCGGACGGTCCGATAACTGGGATCACTTCGTCTGGTCACTATGACCAGTCAGACTAGAACACTGTGTGCAAAGGTGGCACTGACCAGACTATATGGTTCGAAGATCGGACTGTACGGTCACTCCCAGAATTTGCTGAGTCAAGGAATTTCTCCATTTTCCAAGTGCCCTCGCCAAACACACAAATAAACACCGCACTTGGAATATAGAGGGAACTCTCAAACACTCATTTTCAAATAGCGGCACTCAATGGTCTCATAGTTTTCGCAAATTCCGAATGAGAGATCGATCAAATAAGAACCAAGGCAAAAAGAACCAAAGGGTATGTATGAGCCTTAGTCCATGAACCACGTGAGTAGATTTAACCTCGGAGTTCATAAGAGCTTGCTGAATGGGCATGAAGCGCAATCCTTTCCTTTGGTCACACTTATTGAGATGTAATCTCATATAGAGCATGAGCCACGATTATCTCCAAGTATGACAAGCCTCCTTTGTGTTTCCTATATGATGCATGCAACAAGTAATTTACATATGCAATGTAAGTAAACATGCCATGTGAATGCAAGCAATATTGAAGAACAAGACACAAAGGTAACCTAACAATGTCAAGTTTGAACCCCTCCCAAGCTTACTCACTATAAGCCATGCCCTTGCCTTGAGAGAAGTCAAACCACCATCTCAATCACTCCCTCTTGCTTATAGCTATCTTGGATGGGTTAGACATTGATGTGGACAAGAGTTCCCAATCTTCCGAAAGGTTCTCGATACATTGATTTGGTCAGAGGCGACACACAAATCGATCCGGCTTCAGAACAGCATGTTCTAAACCCCGCAATCGTAGCACGACGTCTCCTCTGGTTATCAACCCTCCTAACATGATTTACCTCGCCGAGAAGGCTAATCCCTGCCGGTGAATCAAGAACACAAGCAAGAACAAAGAAGAATGCAACACAGTTGCAGATGTTTTATGAATCTCATGAAGTTGGGGTCTCACAAACCGTGATGATGGTGAACTGTTATGAACAGAATAATCTAAGCAAAACCCAAACCCTAATGGTGCGGTGGCGGCTATATATGAAGACTCTAGGATCGTGCAAGACCCTCTGGATGCGCCCCTAATTGGGCTCAACTAGATACAAAGCCCAAAGGCCAAAAACCGGTGACGCAGCACAAAAACAGATTCTGGACTCTCTCTTGTTTTGATGATTCCCGATGACTTCGGATGAGTTTTGATATGAGACCGGCGGCATTGGAAAGCTCTTCAACCTTCAACCATTGAGTATTCCCGCCTGGAAATGGGAAGACATCAGCATGGATTTTATTGTTGGCCTACCTCTCACTTCACATAAGCATGATTCTATTTGGGTCATTGTGGACCGACTCACCAAATCTGCTCACTTCTAGTTGGCCAACAATAAATACAGCATACAGCAATACACAGAGCTATACATTGCAAGATTCTGTGTTGTCATGGAGTACCCAAGACCATCATTTTAGATCATGGTTTACAGTTCATCGCTCGTTTCTGGGAACAACTGCATGCGTCTTTGGGTATAGGTCTAATTCGTAGTTCTGCTTACCATCCTGCTACCAATGGATAGATAGAGCGTGTCAACCAAATTTTGGAAGATATGCTTAGGGCATGTGAAAATGTACCAGGAGAGTGTGAAAATGTCACCATTTGAAGCACTCTATGGTCGCAGTTGTAGAACACTGTTAAACTGGTCTGAATTTGGAGAAAGAGTAACCTTTGGTTCTGATCTTGTCAAGGATGCAGAAAAAAAAGTTCGTACCATTCAGGCAAATCTTAAAGCTGCTAAATGCCACCAAGAGATGTATGCAAACAGATGACGTAGGCCATTAAATTTCAATAATGGTGACTACGTCTATCTCCGCGTGTCACCTATGAAGGGTATCCAACGGTTTGGAGTTAAGGAAAAATTAGCTCCCCGTTACATTGGACCATTCCAAATTCTAGAAAGATGCGGAAACGTAGCCTACAAGCTGGAGTTACCCGCTAATCTATCTGGAGTTCATCACACCTTTCACATCTCTCAGCTAAAGCGGTGTCTCAAACCACCCATTGACAAAATCTTGGAAGAGTACGACCAACTTCAACCAGACCTCACATATCCTGAACAACCGATAAAGATCCTCGATGAGAAAGAGCGCACAACCCATAAAAGAACACTCAAATTCTATAAAGTTTAATGGAGTAATCACTCAGAAGATGAACCCACTTAGGAATCTGAAGAATTTATGAGTATACATTTCCCAAAATTTTGGTCGTCATACACAGGTATGTTCTAACCACAGTGCTTCCCTCTAGTTTGCCTTGTTCATAATCTCGGGACAAGATTTCCTTAAGGAGGGAGGGCTGTGACACCCCGGGTGTCTCTCTTCTATCTAACAAACATGAAAGAGCAAATCATGAACAACATAGCATGAAATGATAAAGCCTAATTATTGCATTAATTCCAGGTAATTAAAAACCCTACAAAACAAATTATGAGCCAAATGAAATTTTATTATACTACATATGTCAACTAAATTCATAGTCATATTAGTAATATTAAGATATAATTATATGAGTTTATTGGGCATTTTACCAATTGTGGGAATACCTGTCACACCCGGTTTCAACGACCAAAACCGAATGCATCCATATGCGTGCTTAGGATCAAGTTTTCATGCACACATGATAATTATTGTGATAAAAGAACAATATCTTTATTAAAACAATAATATTATTACAAGAGTGACCTGTAGGTCAAAAAGAAAAAGATTACATTGCAGTGGAATAAACTAAGCGTTGGCGTCCTTCAGCTCCCACAGGATGTCGACCGGAAGACCGCATGCCTAGACTCCTCCATTGTCTTCATAGTTGTACCTTCATTCTCCTATAGCTGAGCAGCAATGTGAGATATAGCAAGGGTGAGTACGTGTCATACTCAGCAAGTGGGGGAAAAGATGACATGGGGCAAAAGACAAGGAAGGCTTTAAAGGGGGTTTGTTGCATGGGATTTTAATTTCCTATGCATCCTAATTACTAAGTGGGGTCATCCCAACCATTAACCCATAGGGTAGTATCCTAACCAAGTCCAATCCCATCCATCAACCAACCATTCCCAACCATTCCAAACCACAACCCATACTCTGCAGAGTTTGTACTACTTTACCCACAAGTCGTGATTTCATCCCCTGTTGCCAGGTGGACTAGAGTCTCCATGTTGCCATGGCGGCCAAGCACTAGCACACTTCCTTAGGTGTGCGGCCAGGAGATCACTACGAGGCTTTTACAAAGGGTCTCCCAGTACATGCTAGACACTAAGGTTCCACTCCCGTCCAAAAGTGATAGCCCATCAACAAGCAGCTCACCACCCCAGGAGCCCCCTCTTGAGCCATTCGGATACAAGGATAGTCCTCTTGACTTTCATTACCTGCTCCACCAAAATGCTGCACCAACACTGGGAGAACTCCTAATTAATCAGGCAAGCTATTCCATAGCAGCCTTGTGATGGCACTGTTGTCCTGGGTTACCGCTCCAAGAACCAGTTCCTAGGATCTACAACAAGCCTACCACCACCAACCATGTGCCCACGGCACCACATCCATTCCATCCGGCTTGCATAGATTCCTAAGTCCATGTTGCTAACATAAATTACCATTCCACCCATGAAGTGACATAGTTCATTAATCAAGATTAATATTGACCCAACATCCCACAAGCAACTTAAGCATTATCTACCCACAACCTATCAACCAACTAGTTCAAGGCGACAAGGAAAAGGATAAAGCAATACTAGGGAAACCCTAACAATAGGTACCTATTCAGTTGACACAAGCATGCAATTCTAAACTAATTTTCATAATAGGATCAAAATGCATCAAGGACACTTGCCTGAAAATGGATGTTGCTGCTCAGGTATTCAATTCACGCTCTTGCGATTCCAGGATCAACACGTTCTCTAATTAACGTCACGCAGGCACGACATGCACACAATCATATAAACAAACTCATAAACAGTACACCAAATAGTAATAAAATACTTTAAAATCAATCACAAAAGATGGTATGCATTTCTACGATCGCGTGAGCACAAGAATCATCTAAATCGGAGTTACGAGTAAAAAGTTACGAAGGTTTAAAGGTGTATGGTTAAAATAATAAAAACAAATAAGTGGAGGGGCAAAAATGTAAAATAAATTTTACATTTTTAAAAAGTATAGGGACTAAATTGTAAAATAACAGGATGAAAATAAAGTTTATAAAAAGTTTAGGGACAAAAATGTAATTTATAATAAGCTCAGGGACCAAAGTGTAAAAAAGATAGGACTAAAATATAATTAAAATTAAGTGGAGGGGTGTTTCTACAAAATTATAGGGTTAAAATAATATTTATAAAAATATTAGGGCTAAAACAGAAATAACTAAAGCTTATGTGAAGAAATCAGGTTTAAAAACTAATTAGGACAAAACAGAGGGGCTTAGGTACAAAACAGCTATTTTCCTAGATTTATTTGAATCAAAATAAATCTTAAAACAGGTGGACCGAGTTCATGGGTTCATGGACCGTCTCTAGGGCACTGCTTCATAGGTCCATGACGGACCGGGACTGGGTAGGCAGTGGGTTGCTGCTGTGGACAGAACGGCACGACGAAAGACTTGCGCGTTCCTGCTGATTGGCTATACTAATCGAGCTACAACTTCAACCTATATGTTGAATAAGTTGTAGTTCACAATACTAGTAATCTGGTGCTGATGTTAGCTCACCTGATCTGGAGATCGCAGGGGGGAAAACAGGTAAGGTAACGACGCGATAGATGGTGGGCCAAACGCGTTCTTGGAGGCATCAAGATAGATCTTAGTATATTCTTTGGTCAAGACGATCATGACTTCCTAGAACACATTGAGGATATGATGATGTATTAAGGACACATAATAATTGGGAGAAATAAAAGGGGAATTACTGATGCATGTGCTGGATGCGCCCAGAATAGAGAGCAGTCGTCATTCAAAACATGATCCTGCGCACATCACTTCTCCTATGGCCTTGAATTTTAGATATGTGGTAGATTGCATCAAGGTGCATCTCCTGGTAAAATTTCATGATGTTTTGTTGGCTGGATCAACGAGAATGTGGATTGGAATTTGGGGCGTTGTGGCTGGACAGACCGATGGCAAGAGTTGAACTTGATGCTTATGGATGGAAATGAAGGTGAGGGGGCAAGGGAGCTCGTGAGCCAGGCCAAGGGGCGTCCAGGGGTAACTTTAGAGGCCTAGGATAGGGAGAGGAAAGGGTAGGGGAGGGAGGGGAGGGGCCAATAGGCACACAAAACTACCAACCATGAATGGTGGTCATCATGTTGATTGTTTCATCTCCTTTTTGGTTGGGATTGATAGATGAGTTATTGGGCCATGAAAATACCTTATTAAGTGGCATGTAGGTGATATTTTATTGAACACTAGCATGATCCTAGTTTGTTGGATGGCCTATAGGACGAAATGGAAGCATCGAGAGGAAGTGAAGAAACATTATGTTGTTGAGTTGGACATTCCTTGTAGTTGTAATACTAGCATAGTCTAGATTTTGTTGGACCTGGTATGAGCAAGACCACGAAGAAGAGAACACTCGTAGGCTCACAAGGATGGATGAATGAACTAATTTTCATGGTGTGCAGTTATAGTGGGACAAAGTGTTAGACAAGGTTTTGATTTGGCTATTGACCGTATTAGATAAGTTTATGCATGGTGGGAAGAGATATTAAGCAAAACTAGGAAAAGAAAGGATGTGAGAAAAAAATAATAATGACACTCGGTGTTTTGATAATCATAAGGTTAAGGGAAAAAAGGGATGTGTGGAAGGATTCAAGTGAGAATATTATAAGAATTATGCCTTCTGAGTGTTAGAAAGGCTCACAACCCCAATTTGAAAAATATAGGTTGTGACAAACTACCCCTTCAAAGGAATCTCGTCCCGAGATTCAAAGATAGTGGGACCTAGAAATTTGAACATACAAGACAACAGTTTGTAAAGATCAATAGGAAATAATGGAATGGACAATGAATGATGAGCTAAAGAATTATGAATGTGAAAATAGGACCACACTATTTGCATCAAAGATTGTAGATAGGTTCCAAGGATAAAATGTTCACCAAGGAAGGATAGGCTCAAACAACCTAAAACAATCATAACACACAATCACTCATTAATCTACAAAACAATAGCCTACGCTAACATCCATTGCTTCCTGTCTTGTTGTGGCTAAAGTACTTCACTTCTCTTATTGAAAGTCTTTAGTGCCTTGTCTTATTGCTCTTGTTGTCGTGATGATAACATTCGTGGTGGTGATTTGATCAAACTTAAACAAGTTTTGGAGTCAACATACAAAATATTAATAACCTAAATTAATTTATTTAATTTATAAAATAGCCCTTTTGCCTAAAATAAATTATAATTCTCTAATTAATTTATAATAAAATTTTAATCTATTATAAAAAATGTTGAAATTTAGTGGAATTGGGTCACAAACCAAAATTTGAAATTTTGGGGTGTGATAATACTACCCCTCTTAACAGGAATCTCGCCCCGAGATTCTACGTGGTTAGCAAGAAAAGGTTGGAGTTAGGTTCAATTTTCATTCTCCATCTTGAACACAATTCACTTAATTGACTCCTTGTGTTTACTCTTGCAACTTCTCCATAGGAAACTGGAATCCTTGTTTTTCTATGTCTCCTGATCTTGGTCTTCCATTGTTGTCACAAGGGAAGTTGTTTGCTTGAAGCTAGTAGTTGTGTGTCGCCTCTTCTGTTGGAAGATCCAAATCTTGGGACTTCTAATTGGAGCTGGCGGAGATAAGGATGAACTATCCTAGGTGTTGACATCATCTTGTTGGGGCTACCTCCATAGATCAATGGTTGAGTTCAACATCTCCTTGAACAGGTTGGGTTATAATTGACTAGAATAGAATGGAGTGAAGATAAGATAGCAAAGAATAGAGGGCACATTAGCCCAACTAAACTAAACTAGGTCCAACTAATGTTGTGATAACAAAGCTAAACGCTTTGCAAGCACACCAACACTCAATCAAAGATCCAACTCAAACATAGCACACCACAAGCAACACAAGCATATAATTAGCAACATCGTTCTATCTAGCGATTATTCTCCTATGATGGGAAGGATCCTACACCATGATTCGTCAGGAAGTCTTTCTTCCTATGCAGTGATGACCAATGTCCTTAGTGTTGTGAAGAGTCTTCAAGTGGGACTGTCCATTCTTCATCTTCATATTGAGTAGAACTAGCTTATAGAATCTTCAATGTCATTCATCTTGTTCGTGATAGTTTAAGTCGACCAACTAATATCTTGAAAGGGGAAAGGAATCATAGAAATAGCATTTTGTCAAACATTTCAGAATAGACAAGTAATGAGAAAATAAGAAGAGAGGATAGAAGATAAAAGAGTTTTGTAGAGATAAAAGTTTTTTTCAAATACTAGTTTTGAAAATAGAACCTATGGCACGGTCATTCTATCTAGGCTTGCGTCCGGCAGTCGATATAGCTCTGATACCACTTGTCATACCCGGTTCCCTTGACTGAAACCGAATGCATCTGTATGCGTGCCCAGGATCAAGTTTTCACGCACATATGACAATTATTGTGATAAAAGAATAATATATTTATTAAAATGATAATATTATTATAACAGTGACCCGTAGGTCAAAAAGAAAAAGATTACATTGCAGCGGAATAAACTAAGCGTTGGCGTCCTTCAGCTCCCACAGGAAGTCGACCGGAAGACCGCATGACTAGACTCCTGCATCGTCTTCATAGTTGTACCTTCATTCTCCTGTAGCTGAGCAGCAGTGTGGGATATAGCAAGGGTGAGTACGTGTCGTACTCAGCATGTGGGGGAAAAGATGACATGGGGCTAAAGACAAGGATGTCTTTAAAGGGGGTTTGTTGCATGAGCTTTTAATTTCCTATGCATCCTAATTACTAAGTAGGGTCATCCCAACCATTAACCCATAGTGTAGTATCCAAACCAAGTCCAATCCCATCCACCAACCAACCATTCCCAACCATTCCAAACCACAACCCATAACCAACTAATCTTGTGAGGATTCCAGGCCGCTCTTGACCGTGAGCACGGCTATCATGATAGTTTGATAATCTGTAGAGTTTGTACCACTTTACCCACAACTCATGATTTCGTCCCCTGTTGCCAGGTGGACTAGAGTCTCCATGTTGCCATGCCGGCGAAGCACTAGCACACTTCCTTAGGTGTGCGGCCAGGAGATCACTACGAGGCTTTTACAAATGGTCTCCCAATACATGCTAGCCACTAAGGTTCCACTCCCGTCCATGAGTGATAGCCCATCAACAAGCAGCTCACCACCCTAGGAGCCCCCTCTTGAGCCATTCGGATACAAGGACAGTCCTTTTGACTTCCATTCCCCGCTCCACGAAAATGCTACACCGACACTGGGAGAGCTCCTAATTAATCAGGCAAGTTGTTCCATAGCAGCCTTGTGAAGGCACTATTCTCCTGGGTTACTGCTCCAAGAACCGGTTCCTAGGATCTACAACAAGCCTACCACCACCAACCATGTGCCCACGACACCACATCCATTCCATCTGGCTTGCACAGATCCCTAAGTCCATGTTGCTAACATAAATTACCATTCCACTCATAAAGTGACATAGTTCATTAATCAAGATTAATATTGACCTAACATCCCACAAGCAACTTAAGCATTATCTACCCACAACCAATCAACCAACTAGTTCAATGCGACAAGGAAAAGGATAAAGCAATACTAGGGAAACCCTAACAATAGGTACCCATTCAGTTGACACAAGCATGCAATTCTAAAATAATATTCATAACAGGATCAAAATGCATCAAGGACACTTGCCTGAAAATGGATGTTGCTGCTCAGGTCTTCAATTCACGCTCCTGCGATTCCAGGATCAACACGTTCTCTAATTAACGTCACGCAGGCATGACATGGACACAATCATACAAACAAACTAAGAAATAGTACACCAAATAGTAATAAAAAACTTTAAAATCAATCACAAAAGATGGTACGTATTTCTACGATCACGTGAGCGCAAGAATCATCTAAATCGGAGTTACGATTAAAAAGTTACGAAGGTTTAAAGGTGTATGGTTAAAATAGTAAAAACAAATAGGTTTAGGGACCTAAAGTAATTTTAGAAAAAGTATAGGGACTAAATTGTAAAATAACAGGATGAAAATATAGTTTAGAGAAAGTTTAGGGACTAACATGTAATTTATAATAAGCTCAGGGACCAAAATGTAAAAAGATAGGACTAAAATATAATTAAAATTAAGTGGAGGGGTGTTTCTAAAAAATTATAGGGTTCAAATAATATTTATAAAAATATTAGGGCTCAAACAGAAATAACTAAAGCTTATGTGAAGAAATCAGGTTTAAAAACTAATTAGGACGAAATAGAGGGGCTTAGGTGCAAAACAGCCATTTTCCTAGATTTCTTTGAATTAAAATAAATATTAAAACAGGTGGACCGAGATGATGGGTTCATGGACCGGCTCTGGGGCACTGGTTCATAGGTCCATGACGGACCGGGACTGGGTAGGCAGTGGGCTGCTGCTGTGGACAGAACGGCACAACGAAAAACTTGCGCGTTCCCGCTGATTGGCTATACTAATCGAGCTAAACCTTGAACCTATATGTTGAATAAGTTGTGGGACACAATACTAGTAATCTGGTGTCATTGTTAGCTCTCCTGATCTGCAGATTGCAGGGGGGGAATCGGGCAAGGTCATGACGCGATAGATGGTGGGCCAAACGCGTTCCTGGAGGCATCAGGACAGATCTTAGCATATGATTTGGTCAAGACGATCACGATTTCATGGAACACATTGAGGATATCATTATGTATGAAGTACGCATTAGAATTGGGAGAAATAGAAGGGGAATTACCGATGCATGTGCTGGATGCGCCCAGAAGAGAGAGCAGTCGTCGTTCAAAACATGATCCTGCACACATCACTGCTCCTATGGCCATGAATTTTGGATATGTTGTAGGCTGGATAAAGGTGCATCTCTTGGTAAAATTTCGTAATGTTTTGTTGGCTGGATCAACGGGAACGTGGATTGGAATTTGGGGCATTATGGCTGGACAGACCAATGGCAAGAGTTGAACTTGATGCTTATGGATGGGAATGAAGGTGATGGGGCAAAGGAGCTCGTGAGCCAGGCCAAGGGGCATCCAGGGGTAACTTTAGAGGCCTAGGATCGGGAGAGGAACGGGTAGGGAAGGGAGGGGAGGGGCCAAGAGGCACACAAAACTGCCAGCCATGAATGGTGGCCATCATTTTGATTGTTTCATCTCCTTTTTGGTGGGGCTTGATAGATGAGTTATTGGGCAACGAAAATACCTTATTAAGTGGCATGTAGGTGATGCTTTATTGAACACTAGCATGATCCTATTTTGCTGCATGGCCCATAGGACGAAATGGAAGCATCGAGAGGAAGTCGAGAAACATGATGTTGTCGAATTGGACATTCTGTGTAGTTGGATTACTAGCATAGCCTAGATTTTGTTGGACCTGGTATGAGCAAGACCAGGATGAAGAGAACACTCATAGGCTCACAAGGATGGATGAATGAACTAGTTTTCATGGTGTGCAGTTATAGTGGGACAAAGTGTTAGACAAGGTTTTGATTTGGCTATTGACCATATTAGATAAGTTTATGCTTGGTGGGAAGAGATATTAAGAAAAGTTAGGAAAAGCAAGGATGTGAGAAAAAATAATAATGACACTCGGTGTTTTGATAATCATAAGGTTATGGGAAAAAAGGGATGTGTGGAAGGATTCAACTGAGAATATTATGAGAATTATGCTTTTTGAGTGTCAGAAAGGCTCACAACCCGAATTTGAAAAATATAGGGTGTGACAAACTACCCCCTTAAAAGGAATCTTGTCCCGAGATTCAAAGACAGTGTGACCTTGAAATTTGAACATACAAGACAACAGTTTATTAAGATCAAAAGGAAATAATGGAATGTCCAATGAGTATAAATGTAAAAATAGGACCACACTATATGCATCAAAGATTATAGATAGGTTCCAAGGATAAAATATTCACCAAGGAAGTATAGGCTCAAACAACCTAAAACAATCATAACACACAATCACTCATTACTCTACAAACAATAGTCTACGCTGACATCCATTACTTTGTGTCTTGTTGTGGCTGAAGTACTTCACTTCTCTTATTGAAAGTCTTTAGCACCTTGTCTTATTGTTCTTGTTCTCGTGATGATAACCTTTGTGGTGGTGATTTGATCAAACTGAAACACGTTTCGGAGTCAACATACAAAATATTAATAACCTAAATCAAATTATTTAATTTATAAAATAGCCCTTTTGCCTAAAATAAATTATAATTCTCTAATTAATTTATAATAAAATTTTAATCTATTATAAAAAAATGTTGAAATTTAGTGGAATTAGGTCACAAACCAAAAAATTGAAATTTTGGGGTGTGACAATACTCCAAATAATTAATTAAAGCATGAAAACCTTTCACAATGGAAAATTAATTATAAAATAATTATAAAAATTCTGACCAAATGGGTCCTAGCAGAGCACCAGGAATATCGCAAAGGACCTATGTGCAAAATCCCATTTTGTTTGGAGGCCCCTAGCTAGTTTATTTGGAAATACCATTGACCAGGGACTGTTTTGCAAGAAATAAATTAGTTCAAGGGCTGTAGTGCAAAATCTCCTTCTTCTCCCTCCCACTGGCGCAGAGACTTCCCCAGCGCAGCGGCTCTCCCCGACACGCATGCCGCCGCCTGTAGCGCCACCTCGGGACTCCTCGCGCACAACAGTGCCGCCTGCACCTCCTCTGCAACCCCGTGCTGTCCCATCCATCACCCCACCACGATCGCTACCCATTGGCCTTCTCCCTCTCCTCTGCACGTCAACCCGACCCGGCCGGAAACCTTCAATTCCCTCCCCCCTTGCCGCTTCTCGCCCCAACCACCCCGCTGACCTCCCCGCGACATCAAAGCGCACTCAAGAGCCCCAAACACTCTCCATTTCCTGCTGCTCTCTGCTCCCTGCTCTCTCTCTCATTTTCCCCTCTCTGAACTCTGCTCCCTGCCATCACCGAGCGCAAGCTCGAGCTTGAGCTCCCTGCTTCTCGGCCACCGAGCCTCACCCAACACCTCAAATCCACGCGCATGATTCTCCTACTGCTTCCCATGCTAATCGTTCGACCAATGTCTGAGTGAGCCCAAACCAATTCAAAGATAACCGGAACGAGCAAATCTCGTGACCTCCTCCGTTGCTGTCCGAAATTGGCCTCCTCTGGTGAGCCTCGTCGCCCTTTCTTTTTCCACTCACGCGCGCAACTTCTTGGCGCATTTCCCTGACCCTTGTTTTCCTTGCTTTCTTTGCAAGATCACCGGCACCGCTGCTTCTCCCCGGCCACCGCCTCTGCTCCGCCGGGAACCGAAGCTGCTCCACGACAAGCTCCTATCCTCGGCCCTCTCCAACGCAAGCCGATGTGATGCCGCTCTTCGTGGTGCTCCCGTGAAGCTATAGGAGAAGACCGCACCCGATTTGCTGCTTCCTAGTGAAAATGCGAGGCCGCCGAACTTTGACTTCCACCACTCCTCGCCACCGACGGTCCTCCGGTGAGCCACTTCCCTTGCGAACGTATCCCACGTGTGCGCCTCGGCCTACTCTACATCTTAGTGAACTCGGAGTCGAGCTCCAGTGAGTCCACAGCGCGGCGGCGAGCTCGCAAACCCCGTCGGCGAGTCTCGCGGCGGCGCTGACTGGCGCCTACTAGCAGCTGAATTGGCTCCGACGTGTCGCCTAAGTGGCTCCTACGTGGCCACTCCTAAAAACCAGAAATTCCAGTAAAATGGCTAGAAATTGCTATTAACATTGAAAAACCATAGTAAATCGAATCCAAATCCATTGTGGCCCAAACAAATTTTGTTGGATTCATATTTCAGTGCTCTATTTTAGTAAAATGTTAAATAGCTGTCTCTGTACATGTATTTTTATTAATTCATTTAATTGCCAAAACACCAAATAATTCACCAGAAGTTATAGGAATGAAATTAAACCCTGATTTTTGGCATGCTTAGTTAACACATGATTATCTACAACCACAAATTTTTGTTTGGAAAAATATGAATTACTTTAGGCTCTGGAATTTATTTAGTGTGTTTGCTTAAATTAATTCTTGCAATTATTCTGTAAATAATTTGCCCTTGCCACATGGCATAAAAATGAGTCATATAAGCCTCTGTTTATAGTAAATCACACATGTCCAGAAATATAAATTTATTTTACCAATTAATTTAATTGCTCATATCACTCATTTACATTGTTTAATTGCATAAAGAATATATATACCTAACATCTTAATTAACAACCCACCTTCTCTGAAGCATATGGCTTCAAGAACATAAAATAATTTTAATTGACATTAAAACACGTTGTGCTTGTATGCATCATATCATTGCATAAAACGGTGTTCCGATAATATCGTAATTCAATTCCATCATATAGGTAACGACCATCAGGAGCAAGAGGACGACTTTCAGAAGGGCGTTGACTCCTAGGAGCAGGAGGTAGAAGTTGCTAACACTAGTATTGATCCAGGCAAGCCCCAGTTTATATTCGCCTTTTTACAAAATTTTGCTAGTTTATTTTACTAGTTTCTATAATTATTGTTGCATTAGGTCATAGGAGTTGATTGAAACCCACCTTGCATGATATCCAAATGACCTATGCTACTGTCTTAGAACTTGGTAGAATCGATACTGTTATGCTATGCTTAGTAATTACTAGTCTCGTTAGAAAGTATTCTTACTAAGGAATGAACTTGACCACTGGAATGGGAATTATTAAAAGAAGTTTATTTTTATGTTATGACCGGGCAGAGATAATGCATGTGTAGGTTTGCAGCAACACATGGGTGTTGACTGTGGTAGCCTTGCCTTGTCGAACCTAGGACCCGTCCGTGGTTGGCCCCTTGATCAAGTATTGAACAGTACCGAATGCATGCTAGCTTATGGGTACTAGTAAACCGATATAGCATTAAAGGTCACTTGCATTGAGGATGGTTAAGATCCGTTGGTCATTGACCCTCCTACTGCTGGAGTGGGCGGTTCAGACCATGAAGTACTGTTGGCAGAACGGCATGCCCACTCGACGTCACCACACCCGGGCTGAGGTGTAGGTGCTTTTCTTGCGAAAAGTTGCCTTATACGACCTTAATTTGTGCGTATGTGTCGTGCATCTCGGGTTTTCCCATCTGGTGTAAATCGTTTGCAATTGTTGTCCCTCACAGTAATGAGTACCACTTGGTCACCGTGGCAATTGCGTAGTTGCACCTAATATTATGGAATGGATTATGTTGCTTATTGATGATGATGATCATTATTATTATTGCTCTTATGTCATATTAATTTTATATATTGTTTTATTATCCTTTTGTTGCAACTAAAGTTACATATCGACTCAACCCATTTAAATTGACAATTAAAACTTGATAGAACTAATAGGTTGCTTAGTGCGAGTCCTTTTAAACAAGCCACCTATTAGAGCCTTTGCATGTCTAGGTGTCCGACGGGTAAGTCCCACTGAGTAATTAGTACTCAGGCTTTATGCCATTGTGTTTTTCAGGTAATGAAGAAATAGAATTGCCTGTAGATGTGATGCCTTGGGACATGCAAGTCCCTGAGGGTTAGACTGCCCACTGGGAGTCCGACTCGCCGCCGCAGTGATGTTGTGTGCTGCTAGAGTGATGTTCTTCAGGCATGGATCATCACTATGTTGTATCGTCGAGCTCGTAGTTTTCTGAACATTATTTTGCTTCCATTGTTTTCAAAACATTCATGAACTTGTAAAATTCTGCTGCACCTCGATAACCTTAATGATGTAATATTCAACTTAAATTTGGACAAATGTTGTATTATCAAGTGTCTGTGCTATTAGCACCTTCAGGACCTCGATCCTCCGGGATGGGGAGCCACATAAGATACTCTTACACCTAGCTTTCCTGAGGAAAATAAATATGATACCTTGGAATACTCCCGGGTGAAATGCTACAATAGATGTTCCGTGCGCTTGCGGATTGGTTCACTCTTCTCTTAAAGCAAAACAAACATCAATCAACCCTTCCAGCGTTGTTACCAGATAATATATTGGTGCAACATTAAGAAGTGCCAATAGGTATGTGGGGAGGTTTGTGGCTCACTTCTCACTTGGATTCCTCATCATTTGGTAAGTGTACTCTCAATGAATCTAGGGAGGAGCTTGTGTGAGTATTTGTGGCATCTTGGGTTGTTTGTTGTACCTCGGAGGTGGAGGTTGGTTGAGGTGGTGGAGTAGATGACTCATCAATATCACCATCATTGGCCTCGTGGGATAAAATCTCGCCCACGGGCATGTTTCTCAAGGCTTCCCTCATAGGCTCATCTCCAATGTTCACTTCATGAAATTCATCCTCCTTTTGAGACCCATTTGACTCATCAAATTGCACATAGTAGGATTGTTCCACACATCTTGTGGCTGAGTTGTAAACCCTATAAGCTTTAGAAGTCCCAGAGTACCCAACAAGAATGCCTTCATAAGTTCTACTCTCAAACATCCCGGGCTTTCTCCTCTTCTTGAGAATGTAACACTTGCAGCCAAAGACTCAAAAATAGGAAACATTGGGTTTCCGTCCCACCAATAGCTCATATGGCGTCTTCTTCAACAACCGGTGGAGATAGACATGGTTGGAGGTGTAGCAAGCCGTGTTGATTGCCTCTGCCAAAAACCTCTCATGAGTTCCATACTCATCCAACATGGCACGAGCAAGAGTGATGAGCATCTTGTTCTTCTTCTCCACCACTCCGTTTTGCTCGGGAGTATATGTAGCGGAGAATTCATGTTTGATCCCTTTCTTGTCATGGTATTCCTCCACTATGGTGTTCTTGAACTCCGTCCCATTGTCACTCCTTATCTTCACAATTGTAGCATTGAACTAATTCTTTGCTCTCTTACCAAACTTTCTGAAGATGCCACTGGCTTGAGATTCGTCCACAAGAAAGAAGGTCCAAGTGTATCTCGTGAAATCATCAACAATCACCAAGCAATATAGATTGCCTCTTAGACTCTTGTAGTGTGTTGGCCCAAACAAATCCATGTGCAAGAGCTCTAGAGGACGAGATGTAGACATGAATGACTTGGTCCAATGTGACGAAGCAACATGTTTTCCTGCCTGACAAGCATTGCACAATCTATCCTTCTCAAAGGCCACATCCTTGATTCCTTCAACTAGATTTCTCTTGACAATCTTCTTGACCTGATTCATTCCAACATGTGCTAGTCTTCTATGCCACAACCAATCCTTGGATGCCTTAGTGAATAGGCAAGTGCTCAATGGTATGTTGCTTGACTTGAAGTCTATGACATACAAGTTCCCATATCTTACTCCATGAAATACTAGCCCTCTCTTGGCATTCTCAATTTGTGCACCATCCTCATCAAATGTGCACTTGAAACCCATGTCACATAATTGACCAATAGACAGAAGGTTGAAGTTGAGGGTTTCCACAAGAAAGACCTTGGAGAAATGGAGGTCATTTGTGATGGCCACCTTGCTCGAACCTCTAACTCTGCCCATTGAGTTATCCCCAAAAGTCACGTTCTCACTATCTTCGTCTTCATCAATGGTGGTGAACATGGTTGGCTTCCCAATCATATGTTGAGTGCACCCACTATCAAGAATCCAATGAGTGCCTCCACTCTTGTAGTTGACCCTGGTGGTAGCCATAAGACAAGAACTAAGAAGGGTTAGTATCCAAAACATTACTTGATTGACTAGCACTAACCCCATCGTATCGAGCAATAAGACCATCCTCATAGATAGGGATTCTTGCAATCCCATCCAGTAGTCTCCTCCTAATGGGATAGTGAGGAGCACGGTACCTCTAATGTCCATGACCATCCCCCATGTGCACATTGTCAAGGTTGATGTAGTAATGGGGAGGGTCATAGAGTCCAGTGATGTGCTCAAGAAAGTCATGTAAGGACTGAGTGAATGAGAGGGGGGGGGGTGAATCTAGAACTCGCACTATGTACCAAATTTACCAATTCCTAAAACCAATCACTCAAATCAACTCCTACACAATTCTAGTGGTGATCACACTAGCAAGATAATGAACCTATGAAAGGAACAACAACCTAAACATACTAGTGGATCACACAAAGGCAATACAACTCATATGCAAGCTAGTTACCAAAGATACGCGGAAGCAAACAACAAGCTAACAAAGGAACCTACTCATGCAATGCTACAAGATAAGAAACTAGAGCACACAAGCATGAGTAGCACAATACATACTAGGGTGATCAATCAAGCCAAAGCAACTCCTATACATGCTAGTAATCAAGTATGAATACTAAGCACTACTAGCAATTAAAGAAGCCTATTCATGCAAGTCTACAATTTAATCAACTAGAGAAAGGTAAGCACACAAGCATGAATAGCACGGTATGTAAATACGGAAAGTAAAGCATCATAGTAAGGAGTAGAGTAAGAGATGGCTCATGATTTTTTATCGAGGTCTCAGAAGAATGGTGCCTTCCCCTACTCCTCGTTGGACCACTCCCGCTGGAGTCCCGGTCCCGCCCGCCACAAAGTGGAGTTCTCGCCCACGAGCCCGCAATCACTCCTCGAGTGAAGACACGGTGTGTGTCACCACTGCACAAAGCACAAGCTCACCTACCTCAAGAACTTGCCGGACTCCCCGAGCCGACACTGGCATTCACTAGCGATGCCCCTTTCACCGATGGGCTCAAACCGTGTACAAATGTGTGATGGCCTTCACAATCAATCATGATAGGCTCGATCACGAACACCTAACTGGTCTAGGTCTCAACATAGACCAAGAGTAACAATCTAGATCACACCCTCAGGGACACCCTAGACTTAGATGTGCAAGATGCTCAAGTTACTATCCTCTAGAACTCTCAAGATATCCAATATCCTCTCCTAGTGCTCTCCTCTTTTCCTCTTGGCCCTTACCAAATGCTCTCAAGTATTCCACTCGCCAAGAGAGGCCTCCAAGACCCTAGCAACAAAGTTATATAGGCTCCCAACCTCAAACTAGCCGTTGCTCCATGAAATTGCCTTTCTCGACATCGAGACCGGACAGCCCGGTCACTGCCTGACCGGACAGTCCGGTCACTCTGGTAATGGCTCTCCTAGCCATTTGCACAACAGTGTCTAGGCAATTTTCTGTACTGACTGGACCGTCCGGTCTCTATAGCTCCCAGGCACAAACAGTTTCCCCGCTGCACGCTGAAAGTCCCAAACAACTCCACATAGTGACCGTACAGTCCGGTCTCCACTGACCCCTCTATCCAGTCTCGATGTCCAGAACCTGAAACTTGTCATCCTCGCTTGACTTTGTTTCCCGGCTTCTCTGAACAGCTCTTTGGCTTCTCCACTATCACCTAGTGCCTATGATTTCACCGAGCAACCTTGCACATCACCGACTCGACATGACCTAAGAGAATGACCTAGACTCTCTTGATAGTCTGGTTTTTCCTATGGACTCAAAGCCCTAACAACTAGTCAAGTGTTCCACACACTTGCACCATAGCTTGTTCTCCGCTTTGATCCATCTCCATCAACCCTTGGACTCTATCGAGTTCACAAGCCTCCATGCTTGTGGTCATTGTCATCCATCGCCAAGGCAACCATCATCCATATGATTTGTAATAGAGTTAAGAGATGATTCCTACATAGACAACACTCGTGTAGATATTATCCCACAATTTCATAGTTGTCATCTATTACCAAACATCCAAACCTTGGGAATCCAATCACCAATGGTCATGAAGCTTACAATCTCCCCCTTTTTGGTGATTCATGACAAACACTACTTAATCAAAAACTTGATCAATACATAACCGGACTAAAGTAATTACACAAAGATTAAGAGGAACCATAACACTATATGAGAGAAGCGTATAAGGTCCTACTCAATCAAGCATCATCTAGACATACAAGGAAAAGAGTGAAAGGCATACTCTAGATGAAAATGCATGCATGTCATGACAATATATTAAAGGAAAGCATAAGGACATACAATGCGAGACATGAATGATGAGATGCATCAAGTTAGCACGACAATGCATAAGAATTAAGAACAGGCATTCATCATCATGATATCATCCACAAGCATACAAGATAACTAATGAATACAAGGCATTGCATATGAAAATAAACCAAGTGAGATTAAAATGAGTCAATCACAAGCGAATGAAAGCCATGACTGATCAAAATCCATGAACAACGAATAACTCCAGCAAAATAAGATCCAAATGTATCTATCTCCCAAAAACCTCGTATGCTCCCCCTAGATACAAGCTACTCTCGATCGCATAGGATCACACTCCCACTCCCCCTAGACCTAGGATCTCTTCTCCCTCTTTGGCAACAAGCACCAAAAAGTGAAAAGATGAACATCTACATGCTCGTGGTCGAAGGAAGTGGTGCAGCGACGTCCTCTGAAGGCTCTGTGCCGGGCTGCTCCTGAGCTGGATTTTGCTGTGCTCCCTGAGCCTGTGCCACCTGAGCATCCAGCTGCTCAAAGAAACCACGGTCTACAGGTGACTCAGACCCACTATCCTGTGCTGCTGGAGTGACTGTGGCAGTCTCCTAAGCTGAAGTCTAGAAAAGGATGGGATCTGCCACGTCTTCCTATGAGAAACCTCCATGGACTAGATCCTCTGCTACCTGAGGAGTAAGCATGCTGATTGTAGCAATACGAAGTGAAGTTGTAGCTGTCTATGGGGCGGTCTGGGAGTCTGCAGGAGTAGTGTGGACAATCTCTGAAAACAAACTCCTGACTGGTACCTGCTGGGAGCTAGAGGGTCCTGCCATCTACGAGGTCTATGAGTGAGAAGCTGAGACAAATAGCGTAGACATAGAGAACGCTGACACAGGGGAGAATTGAGCTGAAGGAAGTGTCTGTCCTGCTCCCCCTGTCGGTAGGACACCTGAGATAGACAACCCACTAGACTGAGCTATCATCAAAGCTGTTCACCGGCAGCTGCTGGTACTGATTGAACACTGAAGGTCCTTGCTGCTGACCAGCCTACCTCTGGGTCAACTCCGTCATCTGAGTCATCAGGGCTGTAAGTAGTGCAGTCTGCTGCCTCTGAATCTCTGCCTAGCTCCTGATGACCTCCATCATCTGATGTCTGTCCTACGAGACACTCTGAATAAACTCTCCCAACCGTCCTTCAAGTGCTGTCATAGTGAAAGTGTCCTTAGACTACGAACCTGTCGGCTGGGGAGGTGCTCTTGTGCTGGCTGACTCAGGAACCACCGTCTCTGGCTGAGCTGCCTTCTCGTGTGGTATTGGCGGTGACTCCTGCTCCTCCTCTCCTGTCTGCTGGCAGGAGGCTGACTGCGATCCCCTAGGGATGCCTCGTACTGGTCCTCTATCACTAGGACTATCCTCCTCAAGAGATAGTAGGTGTAGGGCCCATAGACCAAGTCACGTCCTCCAAACCTATCAGAGATAACCTCCTCCATCTCTCCAATGTGAAGATCTACCAAGTCAAAAGTCTGCCTCCTCAGAATAGCTGCTACAGCCCACTAGTGTAAGAGTGTGAACTCCTCTCTGTAGCTAGACCTGGGGATGATAGTCCTGGTGACTATCGCTCTCACCACCTTGGCCTCTGCGGTGAGTCTCGCAGGGCTTCCCTCAAAGCCTGGGTGTGTGGTGCTGGGAAGGCAATCGAATTCATCTCATCAGTAGGTAGTCTCCCTCCCTGTGGTCTACGTGGTGGCTCTAGTGTACCATAGGCACTCCTGTAAAGCTGGAAATCTAAAGCCAGGAGTCCTAGGTTAGCTATCAAATCCTACCTAGTCACACGTTATGGCTGCCCTCAGAACAGAAACCAGAACTCTGAGCAATCCCTAGCAACCCACAGTGTGGCGTAGAACTCAAGCACCACGTCCTCTCTGAACCTGTGTGGAGTAGTAACTAGCTCTGCTAGCCCTGGCTAGTACGTGAAGTACTGCTCCATCTCTGTGCCGGTGTCCCTCCTCATAGCCTCGTACATCATGTACTGCTGCAGCATGAACACTCAGTCCTTGCCCCTCATGCTAAGGTAGCGTCTCAGACCCTCTCCAATCCTCCTCTGGAGGGGTGTCTAGTACCTCTCTCCAGCAGTGGGGTTTCTATGGATTGGAACCCACTGCTCGAAAGGAACCAAGTGGAGTACCTTAAGGTCCTTTGCAGGAACCTTAAGTATATCCGGCTCTCCGGCTGCCTGTACCTATCTCTACAACCTCCTAGTGCACACTACATAGGTGCACCTCGGGTCTCCTGTACCTGTCTCTGCAGCCTCAACTAGGTCCTCGGACTCAGACTCTGAGGTCTCCTATACGGTCTCCTCCTCTAACTCCTCCTCCTGCTACCTGAAGGAACCCTGCTCTGCAATTCTCGACGATCTTCCCTGATGGGAAATCGGAGTACGCTGTGGCCACGGTGGTGGGACAAGTCTGACGGCCAGAGGTGCAGTCCTCTGCCTGGTGCTCCTCCTCAGACCCTGGTCCTCAGCTGGCTAGCTGATCCTCATACATGAGCCAGGTGTCCTGCATGACTACTCTATGGCATCCAAGTGCTGAGCCAACCTCCGAGCTCTCTCTGACTCTGGGTCTCGTCTCGGTCTCTTCTTGCTCTTGGGCTTCTCAGGCATCTTCCCCTTTCTCTTGTCCTAACCTGAACCTGCCATCTTTGCTAACTGCTCTACTTTCACTGCACACACGTAGGTATAGATAGGATGAGCATAGACCCTAATAAATATTATAAGCAAAGCACCGCTAGGAACGAATGCACAATAGAAATCCTAGCACTGAATGAAGAACATGATCACTAGGCAAATATGCAAAGTAACAACAGTGATCATCCACTCTGAGTGGCTGGTGCAAGTCATCTAGTGTAGAGGAGACAAACCCTAGAATTGCAATTAACAGATAGGCATGAAATTAATTGCATCCTAGGTTGAGCTAATTAATTAATTAATGCAACTAATGATAGGACTAGTACTAATTGTATCAATTAACCAAATTGCTCGAGGGCATAATTCATGAAACAAGTGAAAGCTCAATAGCCTCGAAAACTCGAAGCCGAGAACTGGAGAGAACACGAGACTTATCACCAAAAAGCTCAAACTTTGGGGAAACCGACAATGGAAGAAGTGAAAAGATGAAATCTTTTCACTCCAGCACTCGGTAGAGCTTGGCTATCCGCAAGTGCTGGGAAGTGCTGGGCGGGCGGCTATGGAGACAGCAGCGGTGGCGTGCGGCACGACAGAGGAGGCTCAGTAGAGGTGGCACATGGTGCGGCAATGAGCAGCGCGGGCACGCGGCGACGACGAGTTGCGTGGGCAAGCGGCGGCACGGCTGTGCGGTGACGCGCGGTGACTGTTGACGATGGCGCGGCTGCAAGCTAGAGCGAAGGCAAGGCGATGCGATGGCCGATGATGGTCAGAGGCGGAGGCAAGGAGGCAGCAAGTTCATGTTCTCGGCTCTGGCCTGGAAAAATGAAGATCAGACTAACATTGGGCTAACCCTTTTGACCTAGGTCAAATTGAGATCAACGGCCGAGATTCAATGCAGGACAAACCCAAAATGCACGACATACGCATAATTTAATAACACGTATGGCCACCTTTCACAAGATAATCATAAAGCTGGTCCGGGTCCCCACTCCGGGTGTATGTCCCCCTTGCGACCGCTGTTCATCATCGGATCCAAGGCTTAAACCATACACCCTCCAACTTTTCACAAACCCGTGCATCCACTGTGACCGACACTTTGCACAAAGTGGGAAGTGAGCAGCCAACACTACGATGCTCATGCTACTAAGTTTACCAACTCCCATACGAGGGTATGCATTTGGTACTGTTCGATACTTGCTCGTGGAGTCGTAACGATCCATACGTGACACGTACGGGCTATGGCAGTCAAGGAAGGACCCTACCACCACTCACCTACACATGCAATTCCCGTACGGCGTTCTTTTTCATAAGCATCAAAATGTGAGAGTTAACCATTATAAAATCCTATACCGAGTGGTCTCCGTACCACTCGATGTTGCCACCGGTGACTCATCTCTAAGCATAGCATTGCTAACGGAAGGCTTATACCTAAACTGAACTAACCTTGGGTATAGGAAATTACTAATGCATCTATGGTTTTGATCAATTCCTACACGTAAATGCACAAGTTATGACGCTCAACCAATGTTAAATTAAATCAAAAACTTAGAAAAAAACAGGGTGCATAATTATGCACCAGGGCTTGCCTTGGGGCTGTTCGAAGGTAGTAACTCCAACGCTGTTTAGATCAACTCTGGGCTCCTCGGGGTTGCTTGCCTCGGTCTTGCTTCCGGTCTTGTTTCCTAAATGATGTGATGCAATGCAGAGTAAGAATTTGTATGATGATTCATGACACTTCCTCAACAAATAAAATTAATGAAATGATGCTCATGCATGAAATGTTGTGCATTACTATGTATGTTGGAATCATCAATTAATTGAAGGGGACAAACTTCTAATTAGAAGAAATACTATAGTTTTCAACTACAACCATAGCATTTGTATACTTTAAATATGAGCATGGTATCATCGAATACTCTACTGCACTACATGATGAAGGTAAGCATAAAATACAGTGCTAGGGCATAAATTTCAGAAAAGACATTTTTAAACATATCAGCCCAAGTGACAATTATGCAATTGTTACGAGCAATATTGAGATTAGCAAAGCTGAATTAACTAAAATAGTTCTCGATGGAAATTAATTACATGTATTTTTCCTGTAACACATAAAAGCATACTAGACATTTATGAAATTTCTCAGAATTAATTTCTATGCCCTTAATTAACACAATTTCATATACTAAAAATGCAAGAAATGCACTTAGCCATGAAATTATGCCTAATTTAATTATGGAAACTTGCCAGTGGGTCATATATGCCATGCGGAGTGTGCATGCCCATTTTTTTGATTTAATCATTTTTATAGAATAAGTTATGATTTTATTTGCTTTATAAAGGGTTGTTTGTTTTGAATTAAATTCTCCTAAATTTTTCGCAAAATCCTAAATTAATGCTAACCAGGGCAAAGTACAGGTTACAAGGTTTTGAAAACAATTTAGTTTGCAATTTTAGGCCTTATATCTTTGGAGATATCGATTTTTCAATTTAATCAAAAGTTCATAGCTATTTACAAAATTGCCATCGGCAAAATTTCAAACAGGACACAGCGCGCGCACGGCGGTGCTGCGGCTAGGGTTGCCTGCCAGCGGCAAGCAGTGACGCAAACCATGACGGTGCTGCGCTACATGCTCATGGGGGGGGGGGGGGGAGGCGTCGGTGGGTGGTGGTGGCGAGTGATAGGGTCACCGTAGCATCGCCAATGACGAGCGGCGGCACTACGCCACCATGGTCAACGGCGAGCGCCCCACACAGAGCCTAAAGATGCAAGGTGACGGGTCTAGAGGCATCATCTTAAGTCCGTGAAGCTTGGCAGGGGTGATGTCAACATCGGGAATGGCCGGAGATAGGTTGCCACCGCGAGCCCTCCGCGCGGCCGAACGGTGGCGGCTCAATTTTTCTTCGATTCCGGCGAGCACCCTGCACGGCCAGGGTTAATGATGCATGGTTAGGTCCGTGGGGGTCTTGTGCTTGCTCTGGTGCAAGGAATTGAACAGCGCTCACCTCAGTCGACGGCAATGCCCATGGCGAGCTCATCGGGCTAAAACAGAGGATCCCGGGGGAAAACGGCAGCTCGCCGGAGAACTAGGCGATTGGTGTGGTTCAATGGTGCGCAAGGGGTTGCTAGGGAGTGGGTGGGTGCTCTGCAGTAGCTGGGCAGCGTGGGCACATGAGCTCGAAAGAGTTCATAAGGAGACTCGGCGGTGACCGAGAGAGTGGGCGAGAGAGAGAGAGAAGAAGAGAGCGCGGCAATGGCGGCCTGCCACGACCGAGCGCGAGGACGGCAGTGTAAATGGTGAAGGACAGGCCGGCCAGCTACTCGCCCTCAGCGGTATGGGCGCCGGAACACCGCTGCCACTGCCCAGTGGCCCGCCACCCTTTAGATGCTTGACGAAGTGTCAAACCCATTCCTCTCTCTCCTGGAGACTTACTGTTCGAGTCAATTGGAGGTCTTCGCGAATTTTGATTGGACTGAAACTTTTTGTGGTGATGTAGAACAATATTTGGAGCAACATTTGTATAGAACTTTGCCTGGAATTCGTCCTCCAAAAAGTTATAGAAAATCCACACTGAAATCTGTTTTTCTGCTTTCTCTGAATTGTTCCAGCTATTAAACCTTTACCAAAAATTCTGGTAAATTCCTTAAAATTCCCTTTTTGTATGCCCATCATGATTATGTAAAAATATTTGTACACCTCTGTTGGTAAAATTTGAGTTTAGGGTTTCCCTTGATTCCAATTAATTGGGCTCAATTTACTCTTATTTTTGACCTTTCATTTATACTTAAATCCATTAATTTTCTCTTAGGCATGTAGATTAAGTGAAATGACACATCATTAGCACAAGGTGACACTAAGGTGTCACAAGCGTTAGGCAAGACAATGGAACTTCTCACTATGGGACAATCCTTGGTGGCGTGTGAGAAACCATGTTGATATGTGCCATGGTTTGCTATATTTGTGATGAGTAATTGACTTGAGCGGATTTGGTGTTTGAGTTGAAATGCAGAAATCCAGGGATTGCATGGGTTTGCATATCATGGTTATGACTAACCGGAGTTGGTGGAGATATTGGTGATGTTGTAGAGATGGGAAATGTGTTTGCTTGTCTCATGATGTGTAGGTCACTGGAGTCGACTTGGCGGTCAATGGCAAGAGGATCGGGCACAAGTGGGGGACTTGGGGCCAGACGAGCGGGATGCCGGGTGAAGTCAAGGGTGATCCACACCGTACACGTGGAGAGGCAAGAAGCACGGACGGTTTCACGGTTGAGACTCAGAACCGTGGTGGTGATGAAGATGGCGTCTTGACCAAGTCAAAGCGAATGGGATGCCGGTGCAAGTGAGAAGGGGGCCCGATGGACAGGGACTGGGAGAGAATTACCGGTGGCCAGGATCGTGGGACAAGGTGACACATGTCGACATCGAGAAGTCAAGCTTTGAGAAGCGTGCAAGGTGGTTTCTCGATTTGGGCCTCAAAACCTGTGGTGGTGGTTGGTGGTGCACGTGGCACCATCAAGGAGCTTGCTTCAAGATGAAGCAAGGACGTGAAGCGTCCGATGGCATTAGGGTGATGAGGAAAAAGATGGACGGTTATGGCCCCGGTGGTAGGTGGGTGTGTTATGTAGGTCAAGGGTAGAGTGGTCATGTGGACAATAGACCCTAGGCCTATATAAGGAGAGGTGTGGCTAGTGGGAGAGGCGCCTCTCTTCCCATTAGCCTTGTGTTAGGACTCTATTCAAAGTGCTAGGAGAGGACTTCATGTTTGAGAGGAGAGTAGTGGGTGTGTGAGAGACATCTCTTGCTCTCCCAAATAGTGGGAGGAAGAGGGTGGCTTCCTAGCCTCGTACCTATTGATATTGTAAGCACCTTTCTATGATATGAGAAGCATTTTCGTGCTCATGATTTCCCTCTTCACTTGAATCCTGAAATTCCCTTTTTCTTATTTTCGGACCTATTTTTGTGGTGATTTTTTGTCTCACTTTTGGATGGATTTTTGGCCAGGATTTCTTAAGAAACTTGTTGCTAGGATGAGCTAGGATAATCCTCTACAGATCCTTGATGGAATTATTGGCTCTAGCATCTTTCATTTGAAGGATTTCTCAAGTTTCCCCTATTTGGTGTTCTTGGCACCAGATCTGAAACTCGTGATGATTCCTTGAGCCAATTGAGATGATCTCCTAGGATTAGGGCGTGATGTGATGAGGATTCACTGGTCCAAAAATCGCATCATTTGGAGTTTGTTTGATTCAGTTTTGGAGAAGATTTGAGAAGATCCCGAGAGTTTTTCTGTTCTATCGGGGGTCGACCGGCACTGCCGATGACCAGGACCGGCATTGCCGATTGGACTAGTGTGTAGGTTCCAGTGAGACTGCATCCCACACTGGCATTGCCGATAGGTGGGACCGGCACTGCCGATGAAGCGCACCGGCACTACCGATAGGCGTGACCGGCACTGCCGATGCTAGGGATCGGCACTGCCGATGAGCGTTCAGTTCTGGACTGTTGAGCATTTTGTCTTCTGATGTAAATATGGCCCAATCTTCCGAGAGGTAAGGGGATAAACTCGAATTTGGAGAACTCGGCGTCGACGACCCGGCTTGAATCAGATACGATCCAACCCCGCAACCATTACACCAAGCACAACTTGATTGTTCCTGCAAGCGAAATCGAGAACACAAGCAAGAGAGGATAAACACACAATCTAAAATTGCAAATATGGATGAAGTGAATCACAAGAAAAGATTCAAGCTCTGAACACAAAAGGACTAATCACCACAGTGGTGTAGAACAAGAACAAGGGCCTGGATTACTGTAAAAAGACTTGTCGCCACAGTTACAATAATTCGATCTAGTTTCTCTCTGGAAAACTAAACTAAACAAAACCTGAAACTAAAATACGGTGGCTACTGAGTTTATGTAGGAAACAAAGATGTCCTAGGGTTTGGGGCGACCACGGGGGGGGGGGGGGGCGCCCACAACATGGGCTTAAGGC
Organism: Eleusine coracana subsp. coracana; assembly: GCA_032690845.1. Lineage (NCBI taxonomy): Eukaryota > Viridiplantae > Streptophyta > Magnoliopsida > Poales > Poaceae > Eleusine > Eleusine coracana. The sequence continues at coordinate 18,636,870 of CM064434.1, read as the reverse complement.
CCTACACGATACATGGCCAAGTTGGCCCAAAATAGGTGGCACAACACCTTGTCATGGTCACATATTATTACTCACGACCCTTCTGGAGCTAGGACCAGAGCCAAAACGATGGCATCGTCATTCCCTTTCCAACGCATCAAAGAACGCCTCGTTTGGACGTCGGATGTGGGAGATATCATCAAAACCGTGAAGGGGTGTCGGCTGAATCCGAGACGAACGTGGCGACCGAGTTGGTGATGTCCTCATCATCTTCCCTTTTTGTTTCCTCTGTATTTCTCTGCTGTGATTAATTCTCCTAGGGCTAATACACCACGAGTTGGTGTATATAGTCTAGGTGATCGGTTTGGAGGTTGGCTTGGGTTGTTTTTGGGATATTGGCCAAGTTATCTTGGAGAATATTAATTGACTCCCATTCACACCCCCTCTGGTCGCCTTCTTGGTCCTTCAATTGGTATAAGAGCCGGTTTGATCACTGGTTGACCTTCACCGACTTTGTGAAGCGTGCTGTCAAGCTGTGGATGTTCGATGGAGAGGACTTCCCCTACTGGAAGTCACGGATCAAGGACGTGCAATTTGAGAGATTGTTGATCATGTGTATGCTATTCCACAAGACCTGAACACTAATTCTGCAGGTTTTGTTAGTCAGGTATGAGAATAACTCCAAAGCTGTCAATATTCTGCTCTCTGCACTTGGTAGGAGTGAACATGATAGGGTTGCACACCTTGACACTGCTCATGCTATTTGGGTTAAGCTCTGCACTTACCATGAGGGTACCAACCAGGTCAAGTCTATGCATAAGGATTCTTATAATAGACAGTACCAAACCTTTGCACAAAAACCGGGCGAGTCACTAGATGACACTTTTCGTAGGTTTGAGGCAATTGTGTGCAACTTGCGGGCTTGTGGTACCCTTGTGTACAATGACAATGATACAGCTAAGCAACTGCTGTACTCACTTGATGAAAATGTTTGGGGGTTTAAAATTGCTGCTCTAGAAGAAACTGCTGACTTCAACACCTTGAACTGTGAGCAACTATATAGCAAGCTAAAATCTCATGAACTGTCAAGAAAATCTCGTCCTAATCTTGCTATTCCTGGTTCTAGCATAGCTCTGCTTTCTAGCTCTCAGAAGGTTAGTCACAGTGATGCTTCTTATGGAACTAACCCCTCACTTGACAAGTCTTCCTTGGAGTTTGCTTTCTCTTCTCTTGTTGCAGCTTCGGATGAACAGATGGAGTGCATTCCTGACGAGGAGCTGTCCTTGCTCACAAGGAAGTTCAGGAAGTTCTACAACAACCGGAAGGAGAGAAAAGGAGGTGGTTCAAGAACCTGCTTCGTGGTGACCCGTGACACTTCATAGCTGATTGTCCCAAGAAGAAGAAGAAGGTCGGGTACCGCGACAACAACACTGAAGACTTCAAGCAGAAAAAGAACCGCTTCTACAAGAAGAGCAAGAACTCCAAGAAGTTTGCCAAGGCCATTGCACGCGCCTGCTTTGCCGCCTTGAGCAATGTTGACCTCACATCAAGTGAAGGCTTTACAAGCTCGGAGGAGGAGGTTGAAAAGCCATGAGTCAAGAGGAAGGATGACTTCACCGGACTTTGCTTCATGGCAAAGAATGACCACGACACTGACTCTGGATCCGACTCCGACACAAGCGAGGTACCTCCCACTCTCGATGAGCTATCTTCTGAACTTGATCATTTGCGCGATGTTCTGCTCACGCAAGATGATAAGCTTCTTAGTGCTGTTCGTGAGAGTATAGTGCTGATTTTGAAATTGCTTCGCTTAGGTCCAAGCTTGCTCGTGAGGACATTGTTGTTGAGTGTGAGTCTTGTCAAGTTGTGATGAGTGATCTTGCACAGAGGGAGAGTGTGCATGCTCAAGTTGCCAGTCAGCTTGAGAGTGCCCTCAAGGAGCATGATGAGTTCAAAGCTACACAAACTCTTTTGGGTGCATGTCAGAAGTGCCCCAAACCTACAGATGAGTTGGACACTCAATTCCTCAAAGGCATAGAGCTTGAGTCCAAATTGCTTCATGAGACTCGCTCTAAAGTCCTTCCACCACCTTGTGAGGTGTGTGTCTCTCTTAAGGACAAGCTTGTAATCACTTGGAAGGAAAACAAAGCCCTAGTTTAGGAAAATGACTATCTTGTGTCTAGGCTCCAGAGAACCCTAGTGAGTGAAGAGAAGATTGAGAGTAATTTGGCAAGAGTGAAGGAGAGTGCTTCTGGATCAACCTATAACTTGGGTTTGGGATTTGAGAGGTGTGACAAGCAGAGTGAGAATGTGGGTAAGTTTGTACCTAGCTCCAGCTACAAGGATGAGGAAAACACCATTAAACCCACTGACACATACTATCCACCCAATCCAAAACCCTCCTTCAACCCAAAGCAAACAGAGAAGCCAAAACCCAAACCAGCAATGCAAGCCAAGCCTAATCCTAAGGGTGTCTACATTTGCATGTTTCATGGTCGCAAGGGCCACTTGGATGAATTCTGTTTTAGGCGTAAGAGAATTGAGAGGAAGTAAGCTGAGTTGACTAGGGATGCTTTTTCTGATGATTTTGTTGACTTTCAGCCTCGCTCTTTTTCTCGTGCCTATCGTGGACAGGGTCATCCCCCACATGGCTTTGATTCACGAGACAGAGGCTTTGCGCAGCAGCACTCTGGCGCCCCATGTTTTCCCCATCGTGGTGAGCGTCACTCGCGTGGATTTGGCTTATGATGTAACATTGTGGGAACATGTGTTCCTTTTGCCGCAAAGGCATGCTCTTTTGTCTTGTGCATAATCCTGAAAAATCTACTAAGTGCTTTGATCAAAATTTACTCAATAATGCTAAATCCAAACATTGTGACTTGAAGCCTCGGGGTGTTTGCCGTACCCAGTCGTGCGACCCTCCGCATGGATAAGAGGACACATGAGGATAAACAATAATCACATGATCAAACTGAGTCTCTGTTGCATATGTGAGCGTTTGTAGAGCTTATTTTCTGCGAGTGCTTGTTGCCCTTGTTGAGATTGAAACTGGCTAGATTCTTATGATTCACTTGGTGCTTGTTTTGCCTTGGATGAGAGTACTTACACATGCGGTGGCAGATTTTCTCATGATAAGCAAAATTTGATTCTATCTAAGCTAGTCAATCTTTCTGCTTAGCCTGTATAGCTCATGGTGTTTATGCCTTGCTATCTATTTTTGATCTTTGCATGATTGGGAGCTATTGCCTTTACACTTCATGGCACTATGGTTATGGTTAGCAAAGTTAAATGCTTGTTTGCATAATTGTTGAAGCTCCTTAGGTTTGCATTTTCATGCATTGCATGTTTGCTTGATCTTTTGCCTCTTTGATGAGTTCATTGCCAGAGGGGGAGAAAATTTTGGGGTCATGCACAAATAATGCTAAGAAACTCATATGATCCGTTTTGCACTACATGAGACCTACCACAACTTGAGGGGGAGCATATCATGATCTTGAGCGGTTTCTTGCACTTTTCACATTCTTTGCGTCTCAAGTCGCTTTCTTTGCCAACCTTTTCTTTGGGTTTGGCCATTTGGATGTGCTTATTCGGCTTTGCATTTCAATCTCTAATCTTTGTGTATTTGGTGTTGTCAATATACTCATCAAGGAGGAGATTGAGAAACCATGTGGATATGTGTCATGGTTTGCTATATTTGTGATGAGTAATTGACTTGAGCGGATTTGGTGTTTGAGTTGAAATGCGGGAATCCAGGGATTGCATGGATTTGCATATCATGGTTATGACTAACCGGAGTTGGTGGAGATATTGGTGGGAAATGTGTTTGCTTGTCTCATGATGTGTAGGTCACTGGAGTCGACTTGGCAGTCAACGGCGAGAGGATTGGGCAAGTAGGGGACTTGGGTCCAGACGATCGGGATGCCGGGTGAAGCCAAGGTTGATCCACACCGTACACGTGGAGAGGCATGAAGCACAGACGGTTTCGCGGTAGAGCCTCAAAACCGTGGTGGTGATGAAGACATTGTGTTGACCAAGTCAAGGCAAATGGGATGCCGATGCAAGTGACAAGGGGGCTCGATGGACAGGGACTGGGAGAGACTTGCCGGTGGTCAGGATCGTGGGACAAGGTGACACGCGTCAACATCAAGAAGTCGCACTTTGAGAAGCGTGCAAGGCGGTTTCTCAGTTTGGTCCTCAAAATCGGTGGCGGTGGTTGGTGGTGCACGTGGCACCATCACGGAGCTTGCTTCAAGATGAAGCAAAGACGTGAAGCGTCCGATGGCATTCGGGCGACGAGGAAAAAGATGGATGGTTATGCCCCCGGTGGAAGGTGGGTGTGTTATGTAGGTTCAGGGTAGAGTGGTCATGTGGACAGTATACCCTATGCCTATATAAGGAGAGGTGTGGCTAGTGGGAGAGGCGCCTCTCTTCCCATTAGCCTTGTGTGAGGACTCTATTCAAAGTGCTAGGAGAGGACTACATGTTTGAGAGGAGAGTAGTGGTTGTGTGAGAGACATCTCTTGCTCTTCCAAATAGTGGGAGGAAGAGGGTGGCTTCCTATCCTCGTACCTATGGATCTTGTAAGCACCTTTCTACGATATGAGAACCATTTCCGTGTTCAATATTTCCCTCTTCACTTGAATCCCGAAATTCCTTTTTCCTATTTTCGGACTTATTTTCGTGGTGATTTTTTATCTCACTTTTGGACGGATTTTTGGCCCGGATTTCTTGAGAAACTTGTTGCTAGGATGAGCTAGGATAATCCTCTATGGATCCTTGATGGAATTATTGGCTCTAGCACCTTCGATTTGAAGGATTTCTCAAGTTTCCCCTTATTGGTGTTCTTGGCACAAGATCTGAAACTCATGATGATTCCTTCCGCCAATCGAGATGATCTCCTAGGATTAGGGTCGTGATGTGATGAGGATTCACTGGTCCAAAAATTACATCATTTGGAGTTCGTTTGATTGAGTTTTGGAGAAGATTTGAGAAGATCCCGAGAGTTTTTCTGTTCTGTCGGGGGTCGACCGGCACTGCCGATGACCAGGACCGGCACTACCGATTGGACTAGTCCGTAGGTTCCAGTGAGACTGCATCCCGCACTGGCATTGCTAATAGGTGGGACTGGAACTGCCGATGGTAGGGGTCAGCACTGCCGATAGGCGTGACCGGCACTGCCGATGGCAGGGATCGGCACTGCCGATGAGTGTTCCATTCTGGACTGTTGAGCATTTTGTCTTCCCTTTTTGTTTCCGCTGTGTTTCTTTGCTGTGATTAATTCTCCTAGGGCTAATACACCACGAGTTGGTGTGTGTAGTCTAGGTGATCGGTTCGGAGGTTGGCTTGGGTTGTTTTTGGGATATAGGCCAAGTTCTCTTGGATAATTTTGATTGGCTCCCATTCACCCCCCTCTGGTCGCCTTCTTGGTCCTTGAACATGGCCATCCATGCAACACCTCTCACAATAGTAGTCGTCAGCAAGAAGTGGTTTGATCCATGTGGGGATGGAATCACTCATCCCTATGATGTCGATGGCGGCGGGATATGAGCCAAGTCCCCGGTGGGAGACATTGTTTACAAGGTTCCTCCCAAGAATCTCCTTGTGGATGGCTACCACGTGTGAGCCTCTCAAAGCCGTCCATCACCATCTTCCTCTCTTCGTCGAGCTTGTGATATTCCTCCAAAACAAATGGCAAGGTTCTCAACATTGATGAACTAGAGGTGGTTAGTTCATCACACATAGTAGAAGAATCACTCTTTGATGAACTAGAGGAGGGAGAGGCAAGGTTCTCAACATTGATGGCTTCGTAAGTGATCTTAAGGGCCTTGATGGCCTAAGTGTAATCCCTCCTCTAGTTCATCAAAGGGTGATCATATAGAGCTTCATGAGAAGTACAAGGCCCTTAAGATCACTTACGAGGCCATCAACATTGAGAACCTTGTCTCTCCCTCCTCTAGATCATCTAAGAATGATGCTTCTACTATGTGTGATGAACTAACAACCTCGGTTGAGGTTTCTTCTCTCGAGCCATTTCTTTTGGAGGAATATCACAAGCTCGAGGAAGAGAGGAAGATGGTGATGGATGGCTTCGAGAGGCTCACATGTAGTAGAGCCATTCACAAGGAGATTCTTGGGAGGAACCTTGTGAACAATATCTCTCACCGGGGACATGGCTCATATCCCGCCGCCATCAACATCATAGGGACGAGTGATTCCATCCTCACATGGATTAAACCCCTTCTTGCTGATGACTACTATTGCGTGAGGTGTTCCAAGGATGGCCACGCCACCAAGGATTGTCCCAAGTTGAGAAGATCCATTGTTTTGCCTAACACTAACTTGTTCCATGAGAACACATAGTTCAAGCTTTTTAGGAACAAGGGTGGAAAGATGAAAGCTAAGGCCGTGGGACCACCAAATAAGAAGAGGAAGGTGAAGAGCATATGGGTGCCTAAGTGCATTGTTGATCTTGAGAGATCGGCTACGTACAATTGGATGCCCGGGAACAAGACCTAGATAGTGGTGGTGGTGGACCGAGCGCTTTCATGAAGATCAAGTGAAGTCCACCACAAGTGACATGGACCTCAATGACCTATCTACTCATGAGGGAGGTAACCGTGTTTGTTCTTGGTAGTTGTAGTGTGTTTTTCTCTCTCTTGCATTGCATGATAATTAGGACTCCTGTGTGACTAGTATGCTTTGCATCCATGCATGTGTTTATAACTAAATGAAAAACACATAAAAATTAGTCAATGTCTAACCCATCCAAGATAGCTATAAGCAAGGGGGAGTGCTTGAGATGGTGGTTTGACTTCTCTCAAGGCAAGAGCGTGGCTTATAGTGAGTAAGCTTGGGAGGGGTTCAAAACTTGGCATTGTTAGAATTCCTTTGTGTCATGATTTTAATATTGCTTGCATTCACATGGCTTGTTTACTTTTGTTGCATATGTAAAATACTTTTTGCATGCATCATATAGGAAACACAAAGGAGGCTTGTCCCACTTGGAGATATTTGTGCCTCATGCTTTATATGAGATTACATCTCCATAAGTGTGACCAAATGAAAGGATTGTGCTTCATACCCATTGAGCAAGCTCTTATGAACTCTGAGGTTAAATCTACTCACGTGGTTCATGGACTAAGGCTCATACATACCTTTTTGGTTCTTAATTGCCTTGGTTCTTATTTGCTCGTTCCTTCATTTGGCATTTGCAAAAATTCTAAGACCATAGAGTGCCACTATTTGAAAAGGAGTGTTTGAGAGTTCCCTCTATATTCCAAGTGCAGTGCTTATTTGTGTGTTTAGCGAGGTGAAGGACCGAGAAGGCGACCAGAGGGGGGGGCGTGAATGTGAGCCAATCAAAATTATCCAAGAGAACTTGGCCTTTATCCCAAAACCAACCTAAGCCAACCTCTGAACCGATCACCAAGACTACACACACCAACTAGTGGTGTACTAGCCCTAGGAGTGATCAACCACGGCAAGAAGCACAGCGGAAACAAAAAGGAAACAACAGAGACTCAAGATAGTCAAAAACCTCACAAACTGCACCTTACTGAACCACCACCGGTAGTACCGGTCAGGACCATCGGCAGTGCCGATCTGGCCCATCGGCAGTGCCTGTGCGGGGTTCTGAGACCCACCGGTAGTGTCAGTCCTGGTCGTCGGCAGTGCCGATCGACCTGGATAGAACAACAGAAACTTTCGGGAATTTGGAAAATCTTCTCCAAATTCCAAATGATGCAATTTTTAGACCAGTGAATCTTCATCACATCATGACCCTAATCCTAGAAAATCATCTCAATTGGCTCAAAGAATCATCACGAATTTCAGATCTTGTGCCAAGAACACCAAAAAGGGAAACTTGAGAAATTCTTCAAATTGAAGGTGCTAGAGCTATTGATTCAATCAAGGATCCATAGAGGATTGTTATAGCTCATCCTAGCAATAAGTTTCTCATGAAATCTAAGCCAAAAACTTGTCTAAAAATGAGATGAAAATCACCACGAAAATAGCTCCAAAAATAGGAAAAAAGGGAATTTTGGGATTCAAGTGAAGAGGGAAATCTTGAGCATGAAAATACTTCTCATATCATAGAAAGGTGCTTACAAGATCCATAGGTACAAGGCTAGGAAGCCACCCTCTTCCTCCCACTATTTGGAAGAGCAAGAGATGTCTCTCACACACCCTTTCCTCTCCTCTAAAACATGAAGTCCTCTCCTAGCACTTTGAATAGAGTCCTAACACAAGGCTAATGGAAAGAGAGGCACCTCTCCCACCAGCCACACCTCTCCTTATATAGGCCAAGGGTCTATTGTCCACATGACAACTCTACCCTTGACCTACATAACACACCCACCTACCACCGGGGGCATAACCGTCTATCTTTTCTCTCATCGCCCGAATGCCATCGAGCCCTTCACATCTTTGCTTGCCCTCAACGCAAGCTCCATGATGGTGCCACATGCACCTCCAATCGCCGCCACTGGTTTTGAGACCCAAACCGGGAAACCTCCTTGCACGCTTCTCAAAGCACGACTTCTCAATGTTGATGCGTGTCACCTTGTCCCATGATCCTGACCATCGGCAAGTCTCTCCTGGCCCCTGTCCATCTGGCCCCCTTGTCACTTGCACCGGCATCCCGCTCGCCTTCACTTGGTCAATACGCCGTCTTCATCACCACCATAGTTTTGAGGCTCAACCGTGAAACCATTCGTGCTTCTTGCCTCTCCACGTGTATGGTATGGATCACCCTTGACTTCACCTATCATCCCGATCGTCTGGCCCCAAGTCCCCTACTTGTGCCTGATCCTCTCGTCGTTGACCGCCAAGTCGACTCTAGTGACCTACACATCCTGAGACAAGCAAACACATTTCCCATCTTCTGCAATATCACCAATATCTCCACCAATTCTGGTTAGTTGAAACAATAATCATGCACACACACACATGCAATCCGTGGATTCCCGCATTTCAACTCAACACACCAAATACGCTCAAGTCAATTACTCATCACATATATTACAAACCATGGCACATATCCACATGGTTTCTCAATCTCTCCCTTGATAAGTACATTGACAACACCAACTGCACAAAGATTAGAGATTGAAATACAAAGCCGAATAAGCACATCCAAATGGCCAAACCTAAAGAAAAGGTGAAAAAAAGCCATCGAGCAAGGTAGGGATCACAAAACTAAGAGTTGGCAAGAAAGCGACATGAGACACAAAGAATGTGAAAAGCGCAAGAAAATGCTCAAGATCATGACATGCTCCCCCTCAAGTTGTGGTAGGTCTCATGTGATGCAAAATGGATCATTTTAAGTTTCTTAGCATTATTTGTGCATGACATGAACTCATCAAAGAGGCAAAACAACAAGCAAACATGCAATGCATGAAAATACGAACCTAAGAAGCTTCAACAATTATGCAAAGAAGCATTTAACTTTGCTAGGCATAAACATAGAGCCATGAAGTGTAAAAGCAATAGCTCCCAATCACGCAGAGATCAAAAATAGATAGCAAGGCATAAACACCAAGAGCTATACAAGCTAAGCAAAAAGAATGACAAACCTAGATAGAATCAAATTTGCTTATCAGGAGCAAAACTGCCACCACATGTGTAAGTACTCCCATCCAAGGCAAAACAAGCATCAAGTGAATCAGAAGATACTAGCAAGTCTCAATCTCAACTAGGGCAACAAGCATTCAAAGAAAATAAGCTCTACAAACGCTCATATATGAAACAGAGATTCAGTTTATCAAGTGATTATTGTTTATCCTCATGCGTCCTCTTATCCATGCGGAGGGTCACACGACTGGTTACGACAAACACCCCGAGGCTTCAAGTCACAATGTTTGGATTTAGCATTATTGATTAGTTCTTGATCAAAGCACTTAGCAAATTTTTCAAGATTATGCACACGACAAAAGAGCATGCCTTTGCGGCAAAAGGAACACACGTTCCCACAATGTTTCATCATGAGCTAAAATTTGCAAAGCCTTTCATTTCGCAAACACAAGGTGCCAAAGCCAAGACATCCTCTAGACTAGCCTCAATGCAAGTTTCAACAGGGATAAAAGCAATTACACACATGGTGAGCAAGTTCTAGCAAGATAAGTTCATAAGGTTCACAAGAAGCTTAGTTTACCTTTAAGATTAGCAAGTTGCTCACATGAGTTTATAATAGGCCATCTAGAAAATCTAAGCATGAGAGATTACCATCACATTCACACAACTTAGCTCAAGCTCAATCATAGCAAAGAGAAATGCAAGAAAGCATAAGAATGCATATATTACATATGAGATGCAATACGAAAATGATAAGATACATATATACAAGTGAACACCAACTCCCCCTCAAATGATGCCATAAGGATGACAAACACCAAGTTCCCCCTGAAGAAAAGCATCTCTCGAAGCATCTAGGGGTTTGGTGAGGATATCAACGAGTTGGTTTCTGGTATCGATATATTTGATCTCAACATCCCGCTTCTCAACATTGTCTCTCAGAAAGTGGAATCACACATTGATGTGTTTGACCTTACCATGTTGGATTGGGTTTCTGGCTAAGCATACGGCATGGGAGTTATCACACATGATTAGAACGCCCTTAAAAGTTAACTCATAGTCTCTCATGGTAGACACAATCCATAGGATTTGTGAGCAGCAGCTAGCAGCAGCTACATACTCAGCCTCTGTGGTGGATTGGGCAACACTCGATTGCTTATGAGAAGATCAACAGATCAAAGAAGTACCCAAGAAATGGCAAGTACTAGAAGTGCTCTTGCTATCAATTCTACACCCAGCAAAGTCCCTATGAGATCAAGAGATGAAGATGAAAAGTACCAAAGAATGAAATCAAGGGTGTATTTGAGATACCTAAAGATGTGCTTGACAGCCTTGCGATGAGTCACCCTTGGGGAAGCCTGAAAGCGAGCACAAAGACACACTGCAAAGTGTATGTCGGGTCTTGTCGCTGTCAGATACAAGAGGGAGCCAATCATGCTCATATACTCCCTTTTATCCACCGCTTCACAGTCTTCATCAGGGTCAAGAGCCATTGTAGTGGACATTGGTGTAGACAACAGCTTCACATTGACCATATCGAAGTTCTTCAAGAGATCCTTCGTGTACTTGTCTTGATGAATGAAAGTGCCTTGCTTGCACAGCTTGATTTGAAGCCGAAGAAAGAAGGTGAGCTCGCCCATCATCGACATCTGAAATTCACTTTCCATGGATTCCTAAAATATGGACACGAGCATGAGAGGAATCACCAAAGATGATATCATCCACGTAAATCTAAACCATTAGAAAGTCATTGCCATGCTTGAGAGTGAACAAGGTTTTATCAAGACACCCCATGACATACCCGTGCTCTAGCAAGAAGGTCTTAAGCCTAGCATACCATGCCCTAGGTGCTTGTTTTAGCCCATACAAAGCCTTCTAAAGCTTGTACACATGATTTCGGTATTTGTGGTGCTCAAAGCCAGGGGTTGCCTCACATACACTTCTTTCTCAATGAAACCATTTAGGAAAGCACTCTTGACATCCATTTGATAAAGTCCAATGCCCTTGGAGGCAGCAAATGCAAGTAAGATCCTAATGGTTTCTATGCGAGCAATAGGAGCAAAGGTTTCACCATAATCTAAGCCCTCCACTTGACTAAAACCTTGACCAACTAGCCTAGCCTTGTTTCTCACAACCTCACCATCCTCCCCATGATTGTTTTTGAACACCCACTTGGTTCCTATGACATTGACATTCTTGGGTGGCTCTACAAGGGTCCAGACTTTGATTCTCTCAAAGTTTTCCAACTCCTCATGCATGGCATTAACCCAATGTTTATCAGATAGTGCGTGTCCAACATCTCGGGGTTCAAAGGTTGAAACAAAGAGAGAATTGGTAAAGCAAGCAATATGTGCAGACCTTGACCTTGTTGTCCTCTCATAGAGATTACCAATTGTTGACACTTCTTAATGTCGCACTAGAAATATTACTATCCCCTGTAGCGGAGCCAGAAATGCATGTTGGTATTTCTTACGATCACAGATAAATCCGCAAGCGCATGGATACCAATGTAGCACTTCACCTATGAGTATTCCAGGTTATCGAATCTTGGGGAACGTGTGTGTATCGATCCTCTAACTAATCCATCCAAGGACAACAAGAATATGGTAGGCAAAGGGTAGAGAGGATTCCTAATGGTTAAGGATCCTATAATAAGATAGGTTCGGTCTCTACTGCTTACATCGGGCACCGGCTTACCCCTGCATCCACAGGCGACTCCGGCCAACAGCTCTACGATTTACACGAACGTGGAGGATTACTAAGGTCGGATAGGGCTGTCACCACCTACCGACTACATCTACAAACCGTGGGGCACGCGGCAAACAAAGGTAACCTCTAACCTAGACACCGCGTCTACACCATCAATTACTATCCTAGTCTCGGATCCACATTTATAGAAGACTAAGATACTCTAATTAAAGAGAGCGATGATCCCGTAAGTAATAAAGAAAGAGCTTACTTAAATAGGAAACTTAAATACCAAAGAGGAAACACAAACACTTACTTGAAAAAGAAAGCATCTATCAAGGTACAAGCGTGGGGAAGATCGCCAACAAACCCGGCGCTTCCCCGAACTCTCCCTCACTCTCTCCCTATTTTCTAAACAATTTGGCAGTGCTAAAGCCATTTGAAGTGGAGCTCTATACTCTTCTTCTTGTGTGTTGTCTTTTCTACCGAATTTCCCCTCTATTTATAGGTGGCAGAGACTTAGCAGGTACTTCAAGGTGGAAGAGAGTCGGTGGGCGAAAATTCCCCCGCCGGGCGGCAGGCCACGCCGGGCGGCCACGTGTGCTGGGCAGCCGGGCATGCCGGGCGGCATGCACCACCGGGTGGCAGCCCAGGCCGAGCGACCATGGGATTTGGTCGGTTTCCAACCGACTCGCTTCGGACGGCTCATATCTTGTCTTGATGGCGGTTCCTTGGTCGGTTTCCCTCGAAATCTCCATTTTGGGGTCGGTAAGCCTCATGGGCCTCATGGAATGGTAACCCTGGGTGGCCAATCTAGGCCGGGCGGCAGGCCAGGATGGGCGGCAAACCCTGCCAGGTGGCAAGCCCAGGCCGGGTGGCTTGGCAGGCCAAGCGGTGGCCTATGTCGGGCGGCAGCCCCTTTTGGATGTCGACCCCCTCCGGGTCATGTTTTGACTTGTCCAAGTTATGCCACATGAATGCCTCCTTTATTTCTCCACTTTTACCCTCCTTAGTCCGAGAATGGAAAACGACCTTGTTTTGGAGTGTTTTGCAGGGTTGGCAGGGTCGGGTGATCAGCCTCATGACGACTTTGTTTTGACCCACCGGGTGGCTGATTTCAGCCTGATATGACCCTGTCGGCTGGGTTCTGATTTCAGTCATCACGACCCTGCCGGGCCCTGTTTTTAGCCTCATATTACCCTATCGACCTGCTGTTTTAAGGCAGAATCGGCCGACGGGGCGTTTCTTCATGTTTTTAGCATATTTTGGCTCTTTTATACCTGCAAACACATGTCTGACTAAAACTCGTGGAACTGGTTAATAATAGACTGCTACAAATAGTTTGTTTATTCCTTTTATGTTGTTTATGCAAGGATTTGACAGTTAGAATTGGCATGCAAGGATTTCAGCCAGAAATGCTTGTTGGTATTTCTTACGATCACAGATAAATCCGCAAGCGCATGGATACCAATGTAGCACTTCACCTATGAGTATTCCAGGTTATCGAATCACAGGGAACATGTGTGTATCAATCCTCTAACTAATCCATCTAAGAACAACAAGAATATGGTAGGCAAAGGGTAGAGAGGATTCTTAATGGTTAAGGACCCTATAATAAGATTGGTTCGGTCTCTACTGCTTACTTCGGGCACCGACTTACCCCTGCATCCACAGGTGACTCCGGCAAACAGCTCTACGACGTACCTGAACGTGGAGGATTACTAAAGCCGGATAGGGCTGTCACCACCTACCGACTACCTCTGCAAACCGTGGGGCTTGCGGCAAACAAAGGTAACCTCTAGCCTAGACACCGCGTCTACGCTATCAATTACTATCCTAGTCTCGGATCCACGCTTATAGAAGAGTAAGATACTCTAATTAAATAGAGCGATGATCCCGTAAGTAATAAAGAAAGAACTTAGTTAAATAGGAAACTTAAATACCAAAGAGGAAACGCGAACACTTACTTGAAAAGGAAAGCATCCGTCAAGGTACAAGCGTGGGGAAGATCGCCGACAATCCCGACGCTTCCCCAAACTCTCCCTCACTCTCTCCCTATTTTCTAAGCACTTTGGCAGTGCTAAAGCCTTTTGAAGTGGAGCTCTATACTCTTCTTCTTGTGTGTTCTCTTTTCTACCAAATTTCCCCTCTATTTATAGGTGGTAAAGTGCTGGTGGGTATTTGTACGTGAAGGAGGGTCAGTGGGCAAAAGTTCCCCCGCTGGGCGGCATGCAGCGCCGGGCGGCAACCCAGCCGGGCGGTCGTTGGATAAGGTCGGTTTTCGATCGATTTTTTTTGGACATCTCAGATTTGGTCCGGATAACGGTTGTTGAGTCGGTTTTCAACCGCCTTATCCACTTGGCGTCGGTTGGCATGATGGGTCGAGTGGGCTGGACACCCCGGGAGGAAATTCCCAGGCCAACGGCGGGGTACGCCGGGCAGCCTGGCAGGCCGGCCAGCGGCCTGTGCCAGGCGGCGGCCAATTTTTAGTGTCGACCCCCTCCGGGTGATGTTTTCACTTGTCCAAGTTGTGCCACGTGGATGCCTCCTTTACTTCTTCACTTTTTACGCTTCTTAGTCCGGGGATGGAAAACGGCCTCATGGTGGAGTGTTTTTCAGGGTCGGCTGGGTCAGATGGTTCAGCCTGATGAGACTCTGTTTTAACCCGCCGGGTGGCTGATTTCCGCCTAATATGACCCTGTCGGCTGTGTTCTGATTTCAGCCATCACGACCCTGTCGGGCCCTGATTTCAGCCTCATACGACCTTGTCGGCCGGCTGATTTACAGCAGTATCGGCCGACGGGGCGTTTCTTCTTGTTTTTGCATATCTTGACTCTTTTATACCTGCAAACACATGTCTCACCAAAACTCGTGGAAATGGTTAATAATAAACTGCTATCACTATTTTGTTTATTCCTTTTATGTTGTTTATGCAAGGATTTGATGGTCGGATTTAGCATTTGAGGATCGTCAACAACGCCCCCACACTTAGTCTTTGCTCGTCCTCGAGTAAAGGAATAGAGACTAAAGTGGATCATGACTTTAATTGGTATGATGCTAGCTTGCAAATTATTCCATGTCAAACCTGTACCTATGAACTTTTAAAGTGTCTATCATGTCACCTTGGGTGGTTGAAGAATGGAATGGTCCTGACTCTAATCATCTTCACTCATTCTGCTATGTAGCTTGGGTTTTTGAAAAGATTTTCAAAACAAATCATAGTTGTACCTCTCAAATGATTCTCTCAGATCGCTCAATGTGTATGGTTCCTCACCAGGACATTGCCTCTTCTCATCCTACTTCTAAATATGGCTTTATGTGAAACTCAAGGTAGGGATAAAAGGGAGGCATACTTGTGTCTCATATATTACTAAGTAAAAAACTGGATCCTTGGAGAACAATTCATGAACTTTTGATCAAGCATGTGCACATGTGGATATGTGGATGGAAAATGACTGAATGTGAATACACCCTTTTCTTTTAAGATGCTCCCTCCCTTCTATTGGATAGGCGTTTTAGAACATGGGCTAATTCTTTATCTATTGTTTTCACTTTTTTTTAATCATGAATAGCCCATGTCACTTTTACAAGGATATTTGGAGAGGGAGTCTATCAGAATATGATGGAGTACTTTATTTAATTGATGGATGATGACATGGAATTGCTGTCTTCCAGTGTAGAAGAAATAGCACATGGATGATGGATATGGTGGTGCTAACATCCAGTGAAGAAGTATTAGCAAAGTGGTGTGCACAAAATCTTGATCAAAAAGTCATAAATAGCAACTCACAAGGGTCACAATAATTTGACAAAGTTCAATGAAACAACAAGTAGAAAATGCATAAGATTTTCAATGAGTTTATCATATGGCTTTGCTAGGAAGATACAATCATTGAGGAGCCAAGCTATTGATATTAATTTTTTGATTTTTTTATAAGAAAAATTCCCAAGTACATCAAGCATAAGAGAAAGATTCATTTTGTCAAACCATATCTCATGCATCAACTACCTAGGTAACATGCTTTCCTAAAGATGCAGTTCATAAGCAACAAGTCTATGAACTAGGAATAAGGAGCATGCAAGCCAACCCAATAGAAGCATGAAATAACATGATGCTTCCTCAAGGTTCATTTTAGTTTTCTAGTTAAACTTTTTTATTGATTCAAGATAAGTTTAGTTTAACATGGAAACTAGGGGGAAAGGGATAGAGTGTGCAAACCATCGCTTTTGAAGAGGTAGAGGTCAAGGGGAACCATGGCTGGGTCGATTGCCCTTGTAGGTTGGTCGATGTTGCTTGGAGCCTGATCGCCTCACCCTATGTCGTGTTGGCTTAAGTGACGATGCACAACGGGTCGATGGGAGGCCTTGTATTTTTTGTGCATTAAGAATCTTGAAGGCCTACCCCACACTTGATCTTGTACCTGGCTGCTTTATTTGAAGAAGAACAAAAACAAAAACAAAAAAAAAGGGTGAAAAGAAAAAGGGACTCTACTGGCTTTATGGGCCAAATAGAGTCAAAACTTTATTTATTATTATTTTTTATTTTCTAAGCACATTATAAAATTGAATTGAATAGAAATAAAAAGGGGACATAAACTAAAGCGCCATTAGGCTGAGTTCATAGCCGGATGTGTGAATTGGGGCCGCAGACGGCGGTGGCTCAAAGAAATAAAAGGAGAAGGAAAAAAAAAAGAAAATATACGAGGATGAACAAGGTTGAAAGATGATACAACAACCGTTCCCCGGCAACAGCGCCAGAAATTCTTGTTGACACTTTTTAATGTCGCACCAGAAATATTACTATCCCCAGCAGCGGCGCCAGAAATGCATGTTGGTATTTCTTTCGATCATAGATAAATCCACAAGCGCACAGATACCAATGTAGCACATCACCTAGGAGTATTCTAGGTTATCGAATCTCGGGGAACATGTGTGTATCGATCCTCTAACTAATCCGTCCAAGGACAACAAGAATATGGTAGGCAAAGGATAGAGAGGATTCCTAGTGGTTAAGGATCCTATAATAAGATAGGTTCGGTCTCTACTGCTTACTTCGGGCACCGGCTTACCTCTGCATCCACAGGTGACTCCGGCCAACAGCTCTATGACGTACCCGAACGTGGAGGATTGCTAAGGCCGGATAGGGCTGTCACCAGCTACCGACTACCTCTACAAACCGTGGGGCACACGGAAAACAAAGGTAACCTCTAGCCTAGACACCACGTTTATGCTATCAACTACTATCCTAGTCTCGGATCCACATTTATAGAAGACTAAGATACTCTAATTAAATAGAGTGACGATCCCGTAAGTAATAAAGAAAGAACTTACTTAAATAGGAAACTTAAATACCAAAGAGGAAACACGAACACTTACTTGAAAAAGAAAGCATCCGTCAAGGTACAAGCGTGGGGAACATCGCCGACAAACCCGGCGCTTCCCTAAACTCTCCCTCACTCTCTCCCTATTTTCTAAGCACTTTGGCAGTGCTAAAGCCTTTTGAAGTGGAGCTCTATACTCTTCTTCTTGTGTGTTGTCTTTTCTACCAAATTTCCCCTCTATTTATAGGTGGTGGAGACTTGGCGGGTACTTCAAGGTGGAGGAGAGTCGGTGGGCAAAAATTCCCCCACCGGGCGGCGGGCCACGCCGGGCGGCCACGTGTGCCGGGCAGCCGGGCATGCCGGGCGTCATGCACCGCCGGGCGCCAGCCTAGGCCAGGCGGCCATGGGATTTGGTCGGTTTCCAACCGATCCACTTCGGACGGCTCAGATCTTGTCTTGATGGCGGTTCGTTGGTCGGTTTCCCCCGAAATCTCTGTTTTGGGGTCGGTAAGCCTCATGGGCCTCATGGAATGGTAACCTTGGGTGGCCAACCCAGGCCAGTCCGCAGGCCAGGCCGGGCGGCAAACAATGCCGGGCGGTGGCCTGTGCCGGCCGGCAGCCCCTTTCAGGTGCCGACCCCCTCCGGGTCATGTTTTGAATTGTCCAAGTTATGCCACATGAATGCCTCCTTTATTTCTCCAATTTTACCCTCCTTAGTCCGGGAATGGAAAATGGCCTTGTTTGGAGTGTTTTGCAGGGTTGGCAGGGTCAGGTGATCAGCCTCATGACGACTTTGTTTTGACCATTCGGGTGGCTGATTTCAGCCTGATATGACCCTGTCGGCTGGGTTCTGATTTCAGTCATTACGACCCTGCCGAGCCCTGTTTTTAGCCTCATATGACCCTATCGGCCTGCTGTTTTAAGGCAGAATCGGCCGACGGGGCGTTTCTTCATGTTTTTAGCATATTTTGGCTCTTTTATACCTGCAAACACATGTCTCACCAAAACTTGTGGAAATGGTTAATAATAAACTGCTACCACTAGTTTGTTTATTCCTTTTATGTTGTTTATGCAAGGATTTGACTGTCAGATTTGGCATGTAAGGACCGTCAACACCAATCATCTGTTGAGGTGGATGTTGACATTGAATGTGGTTAGGAGCCTCTCTCTCATATTGTACCTCCCCCTCAACCACAGCTGGAGCTCGCCTGACAGCCGCTGAAGTCGACGTAGAAGCTTCTGGACCCTCTGCTGGAGTAGTGGTACCAGCAGGAACAAGCTCAGATGAGAGATAAAGTGATTCATCGTCATTATCATCAAAGCCTAATAGGTCCTCTTCTACAAAGATGCTTTCCTTCAGCTCCTTGTCACCTGCAGACTCAATCACATTCCTTGCACAAGAGTTTGATTCATTAAAGGTTACATCGCAGGACTCTACGATGGTGTTAGTCTCCAAATTCAAAACTCTATAGGAATGACCATGAAGAGAGTAACCAAGAAAGATGCCATCGGAAGATCTCGACTCAAACTTATCAAGATTGCCACGCTTGAGAATAAAGCACTTGTAGCCAAAAGAACGCAAATAAGAAAACGAGGTGTTTCTCCCAAAACGCAGCTCATAAGAAGTCACATTAAGAATTGAGCGCAAGAAAATCTGATTGGAAACATAGCAAGCAGTGCGAATGGCCTCAGCCCAGAACCGCCTCGGAGTCCTATGCTCATCGAGCATCGTCCGGGCCATCTCCACCAGGGTTCTATTCTTTCTTTCGGCCACTCCATTGTTCTAGGGAACACGAGATGCTGAAAACTGATGCTCAATACCATGCTCAAGACAGAAAGCATCAAAGGAGGAGTTCTTGAACTTGGTGCCATTATCACTGTGGATTGCTCGTAATGCACCAGGGAGTTCCTTAAACAACCACATAGCTAAGCTCCCATAGTGATAAAACACTTCATCCTTGCTCTCAAGAAAGTAAACCCAAGAGTAGCGAGAATAATCGTCAACAATCACAAGAACATACCACTTCCCACCTGCCAAACGAACCAGAGAAGGACCAACAGTGTCCATGTGAAGCAACTCTCCAGGGCATTCAGTCATCACCAAATTGATTGGTGGATGAGAAGCGGCAATCATTTTCCCATGATGACAAGGAGAACAAACCAAATTCATATCAAATTTGAGCTTAGGCAATCCTTGGATCAAACCTAGGCCACTCAAGCGACATAACAAGTCAAATCTCATGTGACCCAGTCTCCTATGCCATTTCCAGAGCTCAGAAGAAGATTGAGCAAACAAACACTTGTGAGAACCAGGAGAACCAGCAAAATCAGCCTGAAAAACTCTGCCAATGCGAAAAATCCCACAAACCAAGGAACCACTCAAATAAAAAACACAAGAAGCATTCGACTTAAAGCGCACTTCCAAACCAACATCCAGAAGCTGAGAGACAGAGAGGAGATTGTACTTGAGATACTCAACCAAACCAACATCCTTGAGAGTGAATTTTTCATTTACCTTTACCCTACCTCTTGCCTTCACTCTCCCTCTCTTGTCATCTCCAAAGGTCACATACTCCCGCCGCTTCAAGGGAGTGAGGCTGGAGAACCACATTGCATCTCCGGTCATGTGGCGCGAACACTCGGAGTCCATCAACCATTTGTTCTCCAAGCCTCCACCTGCTGCCTACAAAGAAGAAGAAGAAAAAGTCGATGGCTCAGTGCTGGGGTTAGTCAAAAGGGATTTGGGAATCTAGCACTTAACCATACGACCGGTAGTAATCATCACAGTTCTTTGCACATTATCATTTGAATGCATAGGACGAGAACCACGATTGGGAAAATATGGCCTGTCAAAGCGTCTCGACTCAAACCTTGGGTTGTGAGGATATGTGACACCCAGGTGTCTCATTTCTTGCTTAGCACAAATTGCCAAAAATTTTGAACTCAAGTAGTAGCATGAAATAATAGGGACAAGATAAAAATGGAATTTCTCCAAGTTAAATTAAAACCCTGCAAGCCAAAAATTTAAAGCAAATGAATTTCCCATAAATCATAGGCCAAATAATTACCTGATAATTATGGTAATAATAAAATAGAATTTTGGGCCAAAAACCAGAATTTTATTTCATTAAGAAGTTAATCAATTAAATGGTTTAAGCCTGGAATGATTTAACTTAAATTAATTATTCCAATTAAATTATTTCTTTTCTGGCCAAATAGACTTCACTAATGAATTGCTCTTATCTTAATTAACCCACAGTTCAAATTTCAGCTTAATTGGACTTAAGGAAGTGTTTTAATCAATCAAAACTGAACCTAGGACTTCTTTGCAAACTTTTCAAAAACTTGAGGTCCTTTCTGCAAAATCATTTCGCTTCTTCCTCTCGTCACTTCTCCCGCCCGTGCGCGCGCCACGCGATTCCTCTGCCGCCTCTGCCGCCTCGAAACTCATACCCGCACTCCCGCGCCTCCGCATTCGCCGTCACCGCACCCCATTGTCGTCCGACCGCTAGCCACCGCTGCTTCGTGTTTCTTTTCTTCTGCCCAATACTGCCGTGCTCCCTATTCCCGGCCGAAGCCGCTCCCCGCCGCGCTCGCCTCTGCCACCTCGATTCCCCCGACTGACATCTCCCACCTTCCGACCGAAGACGAGCCCTCGTGCCCACTCCGTTGCATCACCATTGCTGCTCTACCATTGCTCGCCGCTAGCTGCCGCCGAAGCAAGTTGCTTTCACCCCTGCCCGATGCCGCCATGGCCTCTGGTCACCGTTCCTCGGTTTCCTAGCTCCCGATCGCTCCCTGTCACCCAGCATCGCCAGAGCTCGCGCGTGATCGTCCCGTCATTTCGCCTCGCCCCTCCTCCCTCGCCGCACGTTGCTATCGGCCAAAATCACGAGTTACTTTCCCCTGCCACACTCTGCCCTGCTGCCGCGCCGCGCTGCTTTCTCCCCCACGCCAACGGCTCCCCGAGACCCGGCGTTGCTCAAAGCTACGCGCGCGCACCTGCCCCTAGTTTCTCGACCAGGAACCCGAGTCTTTGGCCTTGAAATACCCCCCCTATTCACTTCCTTCTTTTCCAAACCATTCCCGCCATTGCCAGAGCCGACCTCGAGCTCAAACTCCCGGCCACTCACTCCCTCCCGAGCCAAGTTGAGAGCAGCAACGAACGCGCCTACCTTCCCGCTGCATTCCGGTGAGCTCGGCCAATTTGAAGAATCTCTGGACTTTGCTCCTAGCTGGCCGCCGACGACGCGCTCCTAAATTCTGGTGACCCTGGTGAACCTCGTCTCCCCTTTCCTCTTCGCATTGATTCGCAAACTTCTTACGATCATTCCTAACCCCTCGCTTCTTGATTTCCTCGAGCAAGAACGCCGGTCTTGAACTTTTCCCCAACCGATCCTCTCTGCACCGCCGTGACTGAGTCGCCTCCACGGTGAGCCCTATCTTCCGGCCTTCCCCGATGATCGCCGACCTGATGCCGATCCTCGCCGTGCTCCCGTGATGCTGTAGGAGACGGCCGCAGTCGGTTTGCTGCCCTGAGTCCACCCTGTGATGTTGCCGGACCTCCTCTCACCTTTGCCACTCGCCATCGACCCATCTTCGTTAAGTTTCCAACGTCACGAACCCCCTAGTCTCCTCGCCTCGTCGCGTGCATTATTTTTTCATTCCCGTGGTGTGGTTTTGTCGCCCACCGTCGCCAGCGGTGAGCCCTCCGGTAAGCCCCAGCCACGCGCCGCCACGTTCTAGCGAAGATGACTGGTAGCTGAGCTAGCGTCCAGTTGGCGCTGATGTGGCTGCCACATGGCACTGACGTGTTAATTGTTTAAAACAGCAATCCTGCAAAACTACAGAAACTGTTAGAACTTCTAAAATGTATAGTAAATTCATTTTAAGTTCAAATGACCTCAAATCAATTTTGTTAGTTTCATAATAATGTGCTCTATTTTAGTAAAATAATAACCAACTGCCTCTGTTAATATAATTTAGTAAATTAAATAACTTTTGTAAACACTAAATAAATCCTTAATAATTCTAGGAATAGAATTTAATTTTGATCATTTGCATGCACTGTTGTTCCATGATAATTCATCACCCTGATTTTTGGCTAAGTCAAATCTATAGTATTTAATATTCTATTAATTAAGTGATGCTTTAACTTGAATAAATACTAGTAAATAAAATAATACTGTCCAGAGGCTATAACTTGGTGAAAATGCACTTCATGTATGTCTCTGTTCATGATAATTCACTCAAGTCCAGAATCAGTTGTTTACTATTTTAATCATTTAATTGTTCTCAAACCTATATCAACCCTAATTAAATGATCCACACACATGAAATAATTAAAGTCTAATTTGCTTCCTTGAAGCATATGGCTTCGAGAACTTGTTAATGAGGTTGTTAACATCAAAATACTAATGCAATATGCATCCATCATTTCATTGCATTTATCATATTATTGCATGTAACGGTGTTTCAACAATACCGTTAAACCCTTGTTCATCAATAGGTAACGACACTCAGGAGCAGGACCCCGACATCCAGCAGGAGCAAGAGCCTGAAGAGCAAGAGACTGTAGTAGCTAACACTTGCGTGGATGCAGGCAAGCCCCGGTTTGCATTAGCCTCTTTATAAAGTTTTGCTAGTTTATATCACTACTAGTGTCTATGTTTATTTATTGCATTAGGTCATAGGAGTTGTTTGAAACCCACCTTGCATGTTATCCCAAACGACCTATGCTACTTTTATTAGAACCTTCGTCGGATCGGTACTAAATGCTATGCTTAGTAATTATGGACGGGCAGGGAATTTGATCACTGAAATGGAACTTATAAAAGGAGTTTATTCTTATATATGGACGGGCAGGGAATTTGCATGTGTAGGTTTGCAGCAACACATGGGTGTTGGTTGCGGTAGCCCTGTCTTGCCCACCCTAGGACCCATCCATGGTCGGCCCCTTGACCAAGTTTTGAACAGTACGAATGCATGCTAGTTTCATGGGCACTAGTAACCGATGTAGCATTAAAGGCCGCTCATATCAAGGATGGTTAAGGTGCGTTGGTCCTTGGACCCCTCGGCTACTGGAGTGGGCGGTCCATACAGCGATGTACTGCTGGCAGGACGGCATGCCCACTCGACGTCACCACACCCAGGTCGGGATGTGAGTAGTTTTTCTTGCGAAAGGTTGCCATATACGACCTTAATTAGTGCGTATGTGTCATGTTATTTGGGTTATCCCAGCTGGTGTAAATCAATTGCAATTGCTGTCCCTCGCAGTAATGAGTACTGCTTGTTCACCGCGCCAATTACGTAGCTGCACATGATATCATGGATATGGATTTGTATTGGTTATTACTGATATATTTTATTGTTCTATTGTTGCACTTATTTTATGTATTGTTTTATTATCTTATTGTTGCAACTAAAAGATATATTCAGCACAACCCATTTAATCTGAAAATAAAACTTGATATAACTAATAGGTTGCTTAGTGCGAGTCCGTTTAAACAAGCCACCTATTAGAGCCATTGCATGTCTAGGTTTTTGACGGGTAAGTCTTGCTGAGTAATTAGTACTCAGGCTTTATGTTTATGTGGTTTTAAGGTACTAAAGAGATAGAATTGCCTGTAGATGTGTTGCCTTGGGACGTGCAAGTCCCTGAGGGTTAGACTGCCCACTAGGAGTCTGATCTACCGCCGCAGTGATTGTTGTGTGCTGCTAGAGTGATGGTTCCTCGGGCATGAATCATCAGTATGCTGTATCATCGAGCTCGTAGATTTTATCGTTATTTCGCTTCCGCTGTTTTCAAAAACTTCTTGAACTTGTAATTCCGCTGCACTTTGATGTAATAATTAAACTTAAATTTGGATCATTGTTGTATTACCAAGTGTCTGCGTTATCAGCACCTTCGATACCTCGATCCTCTGGGAAGGGGCGCCTCAGCTGGTATCAGAGCCGTGATCCATGATAATACAACAATTAAAATGTATTTTGAAAAACTACGATGGTACGTGTGAGGATACGTTAGTATTGCCCCTAGTAGTTATTTGGGTTGGTGACAATGCTAACGGGTTATGTTTGAGTTGGCTTTTATTTGGTTTTGTTTTGGCATTTAAAGTTCGCTCACAAGGACTGTGGCTTTGCGGGACGATTCCTTCCATGAATCGTTGCCAACATTTTTCATTTTTGGCTCCTTGACAAGTGTTGGAGCGTAGAGTTCAGTCGCGAGGGCTATGGTTTCACGAGACGGTTTCTTCCCTAAACCATGCCAAATTTTTCTTAGTAATGCTCGCCATGATAGGTTTACGAGCATTGGTTCACTTGCGAGAACCGTGGTTTCGCAAGGCAGTTCATTCCATGAATCGTTGTAGAATTACCCTTATTTTTGTAGTTTCTCTTAAATTAATGTAATGTTTCTGCAATGAATTCTTCTATAGGTACACTAACGCCGTTAGTACAACACTTAGTTGACCTACGTGATGAGTGCGGGTCATCACCAAGTTTCGTGCCGCTAAGTACCGGCATTATAGGTGTGTGTTGTGAGGAACGATAGGTAATTAAAATGAAATTTTGCATCATGCATCCCTTTATAACTTAACTAAAATTTTGTTCTCTCCTTACTTACCCACCTTTGAAATAAAAATTTGCAAGTTGGTTAAGTACAAAAATTCAAAATACAAGTCTAAATTGCTAAGTTAACAACAATTTGTCAGCTTCTGTTTTCAACACATCCCAGAACATGCAAAAATCATAACTGGATTTCCACTTAGAATTTGGAGGTGTTTAAACCCAATCTGGAAGGCCCTAGAATTCTATTTTCATTTCCAGTAGGACCCACCCTCTAATAAAGTTTCATCTGTCCAGTAGAGCCGAATTACTAGGCCCCTGTCATCCAGAATTCAAATCTGTCAGCCTGAACTTGCAAAAATCATAAGTCCAGTTCCACTTGGAATTATTGGGAGTACAAATACAATCTGGAAAGCTATTGAAGTCTACTGTAATGTGGTACCAAGTACCAGTTCTGTAGATTTTGTTTTCTGGACACAATACTTGATTTCTGACTGCTGCACAGTCAAAACCGAATCTGTTGGAAAACCCATCTCCGTATTATTACCCCTTGAGGCTGGAAAATGTGAATTAAAAATTTGTCTCTGTATTTCATGAAGTTGTATATGAAATGCACTCCACTTTAAGGAAGATTCTAACTCATTCAGATTTCACCCTTGTAGATGGCTGAAAACAATTTCCAAGCTCCATCGGGTTGGGAAATCACCGATGGTCTGGAAATCCCTGGGATGACTCAACTCTTTTGGAGTGCCCTTCAGGGTTATGGAGATGAACATCCCTCCCACCTACATTGGAAAGACCATTGAGGAGAATGGAATCACTTCGTGTGTAGTCCATGTTGCAGTTCCCACCAACTATTCCTTCTTACCAGCATGGGAGTCATGGACTATCAGTGTCACTGGCGTGGACCTACTCACTACTTGGAGTGTTGCTGCCCTCAAAGCCCTCACTCTGTTTTGCGAACTCCACAAGCATGAGGTCACTGGAACACCGGTAACCTTGATACCCATTGACAATGTGGAAGATCCTGAGTGGAACCATCGTCTGGATTTTGTCTTTGATCCAAACCACCCACTGTATCGTTCAGCGCTACATGTGACAGAGTGTTATGGACTCTCTCTATTTGGCATATGCAAGAACTTGTACCGTCAACTGGACATGTTTTGGGTCGCACTTTAGCTTTCCGAAGCCGAAAAGCAAGCCAAGATTCTGGAAATTGCAGAATTAAACCAGCAAGTACAAGCGAAGAATGAAGAGATGGATATGATCATTGAAGAGGGTGACCAAGCTATTGGAGATGCTAACATCATGGAATCTGAACTGCAGAAGCTTCAAGTCGAATTTGACACCTTCAAGGCTACCCACCTCCCCATCATAGATAACTGGGATGAGATTCCTTTGGAGTATGGAGAGCAAGTGGATGAAGAGATGGAGCAAGCAGAAAATGTTGATGTAGAGATGATGGAACCAGGAGAGCCAGAAGAACCATTGGGACCGCCAGAACTGAACGAGCCGATAGTCATAGACTAGGAGTGGATGAGTTAGTCGTGTATGAGCCATAATGCGTCCGCAATACCATAGCTAGGCATCGATGCACGTATGGTTGAGTTAGTGTAATGATTATCCTTTTTAACAAACCATGTGCCCAACTTTAAATTGTGAAATTGGTTGTCATTTCTTAAATCCTTAGATGCCCCCTTGCAAGTTTTACACATATGTCTTATGGAATATTTGGAGAAATGACTAATGAGAAACGTGTAAATTGCAGCATGGTGCGAACTCGGAATCAGGATGACCCCGAGAGCTCTCAGCAGGGAGCTAATGCTCAGCCTTCGCTAGCAGATGTTTTGGCTGCAGCACTCAGCCGACAGTAGAACGACTCTGAGTTGCTCCGCCAGTTAGTTGATATCATGTCCCACATGGCTGGAGATGGGGGCAACCGCAACAACAACCAGCCCCGAGAATGCACTTACTCAGACTTTCTGGGTACACACCCGCCGACCTTCGAGCGTGCTAGAGAGCCCCTAGACGCCGACCACTGGTTGCGCCAGACCGAGTCTAAGTACGGTCTGCTTCACTGCACTGAGCACCAAAAGGTGCTATTCGCCACCCAGCAACTCCAGGGCCCTGTTGGTGCCTGATGGGCGAACTTCGTTGCTTCACTACCCGCTGGACACCGTGTCAAGTGGAATGAGTTTTGGACTGCCTTTCGAGCTCATTTCATACCAGCCGGTCTTGTGTAGAGGAAGTTTCAGGAGTTTATGGACCTGAAACAAGGAGGGAGGAATGTCCTCTAGTATTCTGAGGCATTCAACCATGTTGCTCAGTATGCCACTGAGTATGTTAACACTGAGGAGAAGAAGAGGTATGCTTTCCTGCGTGGCATGAATGCCGCCCTGAAGGAGAGTCTGACCTGGCAGACGACCGGCACCTACAACGACCTGGTCAATGCTGCTATTGTCTAGGAGGGTGCTATGCGCCAAGTTGAGGAGGAAGATCGCAAGAGGAAGGCCTTTGCTAGTGTCTCTGCTGCCCCACAGGAGAAGCATCACCTAGTGTACACTTCACCGTCTGGACAGTGGTACCGGACGTCCCCGCAGCAGCAGTTCCAGCACCCAAGGCCACAGCAGCAGCAGTACTTTCCGCCCCGTGCACCTCAGCAGCAGCAGCAGCAGAAGCACACTCAGTACCGTGTGCCCTACCAGCAGCAGGGAAGTCAGAATGCACATGCTCCACAGCCTGTCAGTCGTGGAGGCAGCTACCCGTGCTACAACTGTGGTCGCACCGGCCATTTTTCCAGAGAATGTACAGCACCCAGGCACAACAACAACAATCAGCACGCTCCGCACAACAAGAATGTGAATGCACCGTCTCGTGGTGCCCAAGTGAACTACACCAGTGCTAAAGATATTCCTTAGGGTGATCCCGTGCTGACCGGTATGCTCTCACTTTACCGCCAGCCTGTTCTCACTCTTTTCGATTCTGGTGCTGACCGGTATGCTTTTGCCCCTGCCCGATGCCGCTATGGCCTCTGGTCAAAGCTTATCATCTTGCAAGAGCAGAACATCACGCAAATGATCAAGTTCAGAAGAGAGCACATCAGGAGTAGGAGGAACCTCGCTTGTGACGGAGTCGGATCCAGAGTCGGTGTCGTGGTAGTCCGTTGAAATCATCTTTTCTCTTGACTCATGGCTTCTAAACCTCCTCCTCCGAGCTTGAAAGGCCTTCGCTTGATGTGAGGTCAACATTGCTCAAGGCGGCAACACAGGTGCATGAAATGGCCTTGGCGAACTTCTTCCAGTTCTTGCCCTTCTTGTAGAAGCGGTTCTTCTTCTGCTTGAAGTCTTCAGTGTTGTTGTCACGGTACCTTGCCTTCTTCTTCTTCTTGGGACAGTCAGCAATAAAGTGTCCCGGGTCACCACACTCGAAGCAGGTTCTTGAACCACATCCTCTTCCCTCCTTCCGGTTGTTGTAGAACATCCTGAACTTCCTTGTGAGCAAGGACAACTCCTCATCAGGAATGCACTCCATCTGGTCATCGGAAGCTGCAACAAGAGAAGAAAAAGCAAACTCCAAGGAAGACTTGTCAAGTGAGGGGTTAATTCCATAAGAAGAACAACTGTGATCACCCTTCTGAGAACTAGAAAGCAAAGCCATGCTAGAAGCAGGAATAGCAAGATTAGGACGAGATTTCCTAGACAGTTCACGAGATTTCAGCTTGCTATACAGTTGCTCACAGTTCAAGTTATTAAATTCAGCAGTTTCTTCTAGAGCAGCAATTTTATCCCCCCAAATATTTTCATCAAGTGAGTACAACAGTTGCTTAGCTCTATCATTGTCATTGTACACAAGGTTACCACAAGCCCGCAAGTTGCACACAATTGCCTCAAACCTATGAAAGGTGTTGTGACATCCCATGTCACAAAAGGAGGTTAACAAAACCTAACATCACTTAGGGATAAGCAAAAGTATAATAACATCAATTAGGGATAAGCAAAAGTATAATCAATCCAGGTGCCAAAGAATAAAAAGAAGATACCTACTTAATTAAGCCCATAATATTAAAAAAAAGGGGTCATTCACAAACATTACCAAAACCCATGGAAGTACCCCAATATTTTCGCATATTCCGAACGGCCATAATAAAATATAATTTTGATAATTTTTCCAGAATTTTTGGTAACCATTTAATACCCTTAAAAATTCCCCTAAAGTCATAAGAGTGTATTTTGGGTTTGGAATTTTCGTAATTTATAAAAGCAAAACTAGCAGGTGCACCCAAAATCAAAGTTGGAGCAGACGTTGCACGGAAGCCACACAAAAAATTGTGTCCAATTTGGAGCAGGGGAACGTGTCGAAATTTACCAAACCCCCGTCCAAGTTCTGAGTCAAGCCGAGTCAACCGCCCCTTCTCTCTCCCTCTCGCTCCGGCCAGTCTCCGCCCGACACCGACGCGCCCCGTACGGTCGCCACTGCCGCTCTCCTGTCGCCCCACTCCAGCCACTGCACTGCCAACTTGCCGCCCTGTGCCACCGGCCGAAAATTGAAGTCGCCCACCGCCGGCAGCCACTCCCCTGCCGACAGCGCGACCTTCTCTCCCTATCTCCCCCTCCCTCGGTTCTCTCCTCTGCCGGCCGGGTCCAAAAGCAGCAGCAGCACCCAGACTCATCCCTCTCACTCTCTCTCAGCTCGCAACCAGTTCTCCCACACTCCAGATCAGCCCCCGAGCGCCGGCACCCTCTTCTCCTCCCTCTCCCCGGCAAAAACCGTGCCAGTGCTCTGTTCTTCCCCGCCATGACCGCCGCCGTGTCCAGCTCTGACTAGGTGGCCTCCCACTCCCTCCTTCCTTCGCAAATCGACGCGCAAGGTCATCACCTCACTCCCCTCTAACCCGCTTCCTCCCTCGTGCAGCGTGCTCACCGGATTTCGTGAAGCCCGAGCCACCGCCGCCGGGACCCGACACCCTCGCCAACGAGAACCCCCCTCCGGCCTTCCCCCTCGATGAGTTCCTCGACACCGGCCGTCCCCGGACCACCGTGACACTCGTCGACCGAACCCCGGCCTCCCTCTTCCGCGGCACCGTCGTGTGGACCTCGCCGGAGCTGCCTCTGCCGCCGCGCGTCGTCGCCGGCGTGTTTGAAGGATTTGAACCCAGTGGCAGATTTGTAAATAAGGGTGAACTTTGATTAAACTTGAAAATTCAATAACTCGAGAAATAAAAGGCCTAAAAATGTGAAATTAATTTTGTTAGACTCCTAAAATCTTGCTCTACCAGAAAAACAGGATCAAGTCCAAGGTTATTCAGTAAATTAATTTATTTAATCCATCAAAGTCACATCCCTAATTTGCTTAATAAATTCATAAGTAATTATGTGTAAATGGTAAATTCATGAAATTTGCTCGGTAAGCAGTTCACGGCATATCTAAACTTTCTGCAAAAGAACATTTCCATTTTTATGCATATTTTCAATATTATTGCATAATCCTCATTTTTAGTAATTGAATTTATATAAATCATTGGCTGGGAATTTATTCATGAAAATTGGCATTCCTGTTCTTTATGCACTTGGACACTTGTGTAAAATCTCATGAAGAATTTGAAGCTACCTAGGTATAAATTCCCAGTCGAAATGGATCAAGTGTTAAGTAACTAAGAAATTCTTCATATAAATGTTACTTCATGTGTGTATTTAAGGAAAGTAAGAATCAACTAATTTCTGGAAATCCATGGAAAATAACTCATCTTCACATTACAGTAGGATGTCTCATTGTGCAGCTATATGCTTTGGTTCTTGATTAATTATATGAACTAGAACTAGTAATGCAAATTAAAGGGCCATTTTAGGTATAGTATTAATTTACATATGGTCACTTTAGCTAAGTGGCTCAAAAAGGAACTTTCTGAAATTTAACCCTAAGTACTACATTGTCATGTCATCATCAACCATGGTTTCAATTAATCAACATTTAGGCCATGCTCATGTTAAAGTAGACTTACACTAAGAGTGTGATGATTAAGAAATTGCATTTCTGTAGCTAGAAGTTTGTCCCTTCAAAAATTCAGTAGCTACCATGTCATACTTAGGTGTACACACATTCATAAATAAATGACTAGGCACTAATGTTTATTTGCTGAGGAAGTGCCATGAACTGCCATGGCATGCATTCCATCTTTAATCAAGAAAACTCCATGAAACCTCGTGCATTCCTTGGCATTAATGCATATCCATTCCATATAGGGATCAAGACCGAGGAGATCACACCGGACCAGCAAGGAGCTGAAGTGCACTTTGGTGACGATGCTAACTACGATCACACCCAAGGCAAGCCCCGGTGCATAACCAATTTTATCACTCGAGTCCTTTTCTTTATCACAATTAGGAATACTTTATTGTGCATTAAGTGTAGGACTTGGATGCAACACACTTGCATACTCCCGCAATGACCCATGATTAGTATGTTAGTAAGCCCTTCCGTTAGCAAATGCTATGCTTAAACTAGTGGAGTGAACGGTAGGTTAGAGATTCAACTATGGTTTGAGGGGTTGATGAACTCGATAAAAATGGAGCACCTATCATTGCAACTCCACGAACAAGTATTAAACTGTACCAAGTGCATACCTTTAATATGAGAATTGGTAAACTTAGTAACTTGGGCGCCGTATTGTTGGACGGCCATACTCATCGATCCAGAGGTGATGTGAACAGCACGGTGGTTGCACGGGTTTGAGGACCGCTGGAGAGTGCATGGGTTAAGCCTCGGATACAAAGTACTGTATCGCGGGGAGGACGTGTACTCGGGATCGATGGCCCCGAATCGACTTTATAGCAACCTTGTGAACGGTGGTCATACGTGTTCTTAAATGATGCGTATGTCGTGTATTTGGGTTCTCCCTGCAGGATGTAAATCAATTTGAATTGTCATCCCTCACGGTTATGAGTACCTCTTGTTCGAGCAGCGGCAATGATATGTTAAGTAGTAAAGTTATGGTTAAGTTTTTCTGAAATTTTACTTATGCTATGGATACCTATTGCTATGGTGTATTGCTCTTTAGCTATATTCGTGTCTTAGTAGCCAGCTACCCTCACCTAAGCAAAGTAAAACTTTGATTAAAGAGGTTGAAAGTGCAGCATAGAACTAATAGGAGCTTTTTATGCAAACATCAAATAAAACCGGTCAGCCCCCCTGCATACTAGGAGTCGGTTTTAGCAAACCGGTTGACGGGTAAGTCTTGCGTAGTATGTTAGATACTCAGGGTTGCGTTGATGTTGTTTTTCAGGTCTCCCTCAAGCGACCTATTGTGATTGTTGTAATAAGGTTGTGTGGGAAGGCGAGGAGCCTCAGAACTGGACCATCGAATGGGTCCCCAGCTCTCCTAATCTGGATGGGTGAGCCATCGCCATAGGGCCGGCATGGTTCACGTAGGACTAAACGTTGTGTTTTGTCGTTTCACCGCTTCCGCAAAATTGTGTAATATGTACTAAGGACATATGTACTCGGATCTGAACTTAATCATATTTCACCCCTGGACTTGTAATGTTATGCACTTAAGTGATGTAATGTTGTAAATGATGAATGTTCATGTGTGAATGTTGTGTATGGTTACTTCATTAACCATCTCCCGAGACGATCCTGTGCGACATATTCTACTTTTTGGAGTAGGGTTGTCACAGGTGTCATCTAGTGACTCGCCAGGTTTTTGTACAAAGGTTTAGTACTGTCTATTGTAAGAATCCTTACGCATAGACTTGACTTGGTTGGTACCCTCATGGTAAGTACAGAGCTTAACCCACATAGCATGAGCAATGTCAAGGTGTGCAACCCTAACATATTCCCTCCTACCAAGTGCAGAGAGTAGAATATTGTCAGCTTTGGAGTTCTTCTCATACCTGACTAACTCACCTGCAGATGCAGTGTTCAGGTCCTATGGTATAGCATACTCTTGCTCAACAATCTCCCAAATTACACGTCCTTGACTCAGCAGATACGCCTTGGTCCGTGACGTCCAGTAGGAGAAGTCCTCTCCATCGAACATCCACAGCTTAACAACACGCTTCTCCATGTTGCCTTCGGATCATAAAGCCGGTGAAGGTCAACTAGTGATCAAACCGGCTCTGATACCAATTGAAGGACCGAGAAGGTGACCAGAGGGGGGGGGGGTGAATGGGAGCCAATCAAAATTGTCCAAGAGAACTTGTCCTATATCTCAAAAACAACCCAAGGCAACCTCCGAACCGATCACCAAGACTACACACACCAACTAGTGGTGTACTAGCCCTAGGAGTGATCAACCACAATAAGAAACATAGCGGAAACAAAAAGGAAACAACAGAGACTCGAGATAGTCAAAAACCTCACAAACTGCACCTTACTGAACCATCACTGGCAGTGCTGATCAGGACCATCGGCAGTGCTGGTGTGGGGTTCTGAGACCCACCGGCAGTGCCGGTCCTGGTCGTCGATAGTGCCGATCGACCCCGACAGAACAATAGATACTTTCAGGAATTTGGTAAATATTCTACAAAACATAATGAAATGAACTCCAAATGATGCGATTTTTTGGACCAGTGAATCCTCATCACGTCACGACCCTAATCCTAGAAAATAATCTCAATTGGCTCAAAGAATCATCACGAATTTCAGATCTTGTGCCAAGAAAACCAAAAAGGAGAAACTTGAGAAATCCTTCAAATCGAAGGTACTAGAGCTATTGATTCGGTGAAGGATCCATAGAGGATTGTTCTAGCTCATCCTAGCAACAAGTTTCTCAAGAAATCCAAGCCAAAAACTCATCCAAAAATGAGATGACAATCACCACGAAAGTACCTCCAAAAATAGGAAAAAAAAGGGAATTTTGGGATTCAAGTGAAGAGGGAAATCTTGAGCACAAAAATACTTCTCATATCATAGAAAGTTGCTTACAAGATCCATAGGTAAAAGGCTAGAAAGCCACCCTCTTCCTCCCACTATTTGGAAGAGCAAGAGATGTCTCTCACACACCCTTTCCTCTCCTCTAAAACATGAAGTCCTCTCCTAGCAGTTTGAATAGAGTCCTAACACAAGGCTAATGGAAAGAGAGGTACCTCTCCCACCAGCCACACCTCTCCTTATATAGGCCAAGGGTTTATTGTCCACATGAAAACTCTACCCTTGACCTACATTACACACCTACCTACCACTGGGGGCATAGCCGTCCATCTTTTTCCTCGTCGCCCGAATGCCATCGAGCCCTTCACAACTTTGCTTGCCCCTAAAGCAAGCTCCACGATAGTGCCACGTGCACCTCCAATCGCCGCCACCAGTTTTGAGGCCCAAACAGGGAAACCGCCTTGCATGCTTCTCAAAGCGTGACTTCTCGATGTCGACGCGTGTCATATTGTCCCGTGATCTTGACCACCGGTGTGACACCCTAGGTGTCTCACTTCTAATTAACAAACATGAAGGGCACAAATCATGATCAATATAGCAGGAACTGATGAAGCCTCACCCCAATTATTTAATTTAATCCCAGGCAATTAAAATCCCTGCAAACCAAATAGTGAGTCAACTGAAATTTTTATTATAAAACATATATCAAATAAATTCATAATCATGTTAGTAATATTAAATTAGAATTTTATGAATTTAATGAGCATTTTACCAATTATGGAAATACCCCAAATAATTAATTAAAGTCTAGGAACCTTTACAAATTGAATTTAAATACAAAAATATCCAGAACAATTATGACCAATTGGGTCCCACCAGAGCACTAGGAATATCTCCAAGGACATTTGTGCAAAATCCCATAAATTTAGGAGCCTCCTAGCTATTTTATTTGAGAATATCTTTGACCAAGGACTTGTTTGCAAGAAATCAAATTATTTAGGGGGTTCGGAGCAAAATCCCCTTTCTTCTTCCCCATTGGCTCAAAGAATCATCACGAATTCATCTTAAGGAGCTCTATTGTAGTAAAATGACAAATTATCGTCTCTGTACATGCATTTTTATTAATTCATTAAATTGAGAAACCACCAATTAATTCACCAGAAATTCTAGGAATGGAATTAAATCCTGATTTTTGGCATGCTAAGTAAACACATGAATATTTACCACCCCAATTTTTGGTTTGGCAAAATATGTATTATATTATGCTCTAGAAATTATTTAGTGTTTGTGCTTAGATTAATTCTAGTAATTAATCTGTAAATTATCTGCCCATGCCACTTGGCCTAAAAATCACTCATATAGGTCTCTGTACACAGTAAATCACATATTTCCAGAAACATAAATTTACTTAAGTAATTAATTAAATTGCTCATATCCCTCTTTTACTTTGTTTAAATCCATAAAAAAAATATATATATACCTAAATTCTTAATTAACAACCCAACTTCTCTGAAGCATATGGCTTCGAGAACATAATAATAAATTTTAATTGACATTAAAACATAAGGTGCTTGCATGCATCATATAATTGCAATCAATAGTATATCGATAATGTCGTTAATATAATTCTCTTATATAGGCAACAACGATCAGGAACCAGAAGAGGACTCTCAGAAGGACGTTGACCCTCAAGAGTAGGAAGTAGAAGTTGCTAACACTAGAGTTGATCCAGGCAAGCCCCAATTTACATTCGCCTTTTTACAAAAATTTGCGAGTTTATCTTACTAGTGTCTATACTTATTGTTCCATTAGGTCATAGGAGTTGATTGAAACCTAATTGCATAATACCCAAAATGACCTATGTTACTGTCTTAGAACTTGGTAGAATCGGTATTGTTATGCTATGCTTAGTAGTTGCTAATCTCGTTAGATACCATTATTACTAAGGAATGAACTTGACCACTGAAACTGGAACTAATAAAAGAATGTTATTTTGATATTATGACACTACACGAGAAATGCCCTCTAGACATGATTGTATAGTTATGTTTCTATAAACGTCTTTAGATCAAGACTTAAAGACACTTTTTAACATGATTTTAAAAATGTGTCAACGTGACATGGTATTAGACATGCTTTAACATCTATAACGACATAAACATGCTTTTTGACATTCTTTCATAATACATTACAACGATACGATGTTAGATACACTTTGGACTATCAATAGCCAATTTAAGAATGGTTCTTGACATGATTATAAGAACACCTCAAATTGTTATGATATTAGACATGCTTTGGACCACCAGTAGCCTCTCAAATACGATTCTTGACATGCTATATAGAATACCTCAAGATGATATGACATTTAGGGATGTTTTAACCGTGTCCAGCATGATCTAGAAATGCTTCATCAAACGTGTGACACCCAGGTGTCACATTTCTTGCTTACCCCAAATTGCCAAAAATTTTGAACTCAAGTAGAAGCATGAAATAATAGAGGCAAGTTAAAAATGGAATTCCCTCAAGCCAAAATAAAACCCTGCAAGCAAAAAAAAAACTTTGAAGCAAATTAAATTTCTAAAAATCATAGGCCAAATAATTACATCAGAACTATGGTAATTATAAAATAGAATTTTGGGCCAAAAACCAGAATTTTATTCCAATAAGAAATCAATTAATTAAATGGTTTAAACCTAGAATTGATTTAACTTTAATTAATAATTCTAATTAAATTATTTCTTTTCTGGCCAAATAGACTTCACTAATGAATTGCTCATATCCTAATTAACCCACAGTTCAAATTTCAGCTTAATTGGACGTAAGCAAGTGTTTTAAATCAATTAAATCAGAACCAAGGACTTCGTTGCAAACTTTTCAAAAGCCCGAGGACCCCTCTGCAATTTTCCTGACTTCTTCCTACCGTCGCCTCCCGCCCGCGCGCACGCCGCACGATTCCTCTGCTGCTGCTGCCACCTTGGAACTCGCCGCCGTACTCCCGCGCCTTCGCATTCGCCATCGCCGCACCCCCGCTTCTGTCCGGCCGCTAGCTGCCACAGATGTGCATCTCTTTCCTTCTGCCGAGGATGTCGTGCCCTCTGTTCCCGGCCGAAGCCGATACCCGCCGCGCACACCTCTGCCGCCACGATTTCCCCCGCCTGACCGCTCCCGCCTTTTCGACCAAAGACGAGCCCCTCGCACCCGCTTCGTCGCGTCACCACTGCCTCTCTGCCACTGCTCGCCGCTAGCTGCCGCCGAGGCAAGTTACTTTCTCCCCTGCCCGATGCCGACAAGTCGCTACCATGCCGTGATTTCCGTCTCCCGACCGCTCCCTGTTGCTCAGCATCATCCGAACCCGTGCGTGATCGCACCGTCACGTCACCTCAGCCCTCCTCCTCACCACATGCTGCTACCCGCCAAGCACACGAGTTGCCATTCCCCTGCCGTGCTCTGCCTCTACTACCGCGCCCGCTCCGCTCCCCGCGCTCCTAACGGCTCCCCGAGCCCCGGCACTGCTCAACCTGCGCGCGCGCACCTGCCTTCGGTTTTCGACCAAGAACCTAAGCCCCTTGGCCTATAAATACTCCCCTGTTCACTCCTTTCCCTCCCTTCCATCCCCCACCATTGCCAGAGGAGAGCTCGAGCTCAACTCCCGGCCACTCACTCACTCCGGAGCCACACCGAGAGCACCAAAGCACGCGCTTACATCCCCACTACCCTTCCACTCAATGGCTCGTGCAATCTTCCGGTGAGCTCAAACAATTTGGAGGATTCCTGAATTCTGTTCCCCGCCGGCCGCCAGCGACTCGCTTCCAAATTTGCACCAGGTGATCTAGTCCTTGGGCGCAACCCTAACCCAATCAGCGTCGGCAAACTATGTAGCAAGTGGCTGGGTCCCTTCATTGTAGACCGATCAAACAGGCCGGGGGCCTATCATTTGTTGGAATTGGATGGCTCCCCAATGCAACACACCGACAATGCTGATGCTTTGAAGCATTTCTATGTGAGGAGCAGTTGGACGTTCCCATAGTCATCATACCTATTTTGGTGTATCTAAAGCTGGAAAAGAACATATATGTTCCTGGTGTCATGATTCACCTAGTCAGTGTGTTCCAGAATATGTCCCGAGGAGCCATTCGGGCTGCGTCTTAAAAAGTCATTCCAGGATATGTCCCGAGGAGCCGTTCAGGCTGCGTCTTAAAAAGTCAGTCCAGGATATGTCCTAAGGAGCCGTTCGGGCTGCGTCTTAAAAAGTCATTCCAGGATATGTCCCGAGGAGCCATTCGGGCTGTGTCTTAAAAAGTCGTGCTAGGTTACGTCCCGTGGAGTCCATCGGGCTACGTCCCGATTTCTCTGCTCTGTGTCCGCAGCTGCCTGGTGGGGGCGCACTGTTTGGTTCAATATTCGACAGGTCAGTAGGGCAAGCATATGAAAACATTACGTGCTCAATGAGGTAAGATGATGCTACTTTAGTTAATTCTTGTCCTTTTAAACGACAACTACAGCTAACCAAAAAACTATGGTTCGATGCCGGACAACTACGGTCCGATGCTCCAGAAGGGCAAGTCCGGAAAGCCGGGCGCTACACGGACCCGATGCCGAACAACTACGGTTCAAAGCTTGCCAAGGCCTGACAAGGCACTTGGCACGTAGAGTAGCAACTAGTATATAATTTGCCATTGCTGCACAGTTCAGCATAAGTTTGAATTTTAACTGGTATGCTATTTTCTTTAATACAACGCAAGCCCGAGGGCAGGGGGATACAGAATCTGCCCGAAGGCTTGAGGTTTACTGGAGCCCAAGGGCATTAAATATACAACGGCCCAAGGGCCCAACACGCTAAGGGGATGAAGGTCCCTAAACTAGGTACATCTCTTCAAGGCAACCACTTCAATTCGTTGAGCATTTTGGATAACTCACAGTGCTGCTTGGCCAAATCACTAAGTGTGGTGCTCGATTCTTCTATCCGGCGACGACCTTGCGCTATGCTCCGTCAGCGCCGTTCCAAGTTGGCAATAATTTGCAAGCGGCGGAAGGGTGTCTGCGCCGCTTGCCGAAGAGCCTCCAGGTCCAGGTCAGACGAACTGCTAGATGAAGCGGCGCCATGAGACGGACTAGGGCTGCCACTGGAAATCTTGATTGGCTCTGCCTTTGGTGCTAGCAACAGAATAAGGGGTTCGGCCGCAGCGCCGCCGCTCGCCCTTCGGGCGTCGCGTCTCATGCGCCGACAAAGTAGCACTTCCGGGGAAATGCGCAGGCATGCCGCTTTAATGCGCTCGTTCTCTTCATCAATGGAAGACAGGAATTCTGTAAAATTCCCTTCGGGGTGCTCACACTTCTAACGTCGCCAGTGCACACCACGAATCAAGTAATCGTCAGGGGCTTCCCTAACCACCGGCACTTTGATAGATACTGGAGCTATGTCCAGTATTGTGGCGTCTGGCGAAACCGAGGAGGCATCCTCGGGAGGTATGTTCTAGAGAAAAGTAACAAAGACAATCTTAGGGAAAATGCAATAGGCAATTTAGGTGAATAATGAACTAAGTTTCATTCCAAAAGATGCCTAAGTTACAACGACAGAGCCATCAGAGTGCTAGACGCTTACGATCGCCGTACAAAAATCACAATCCATGGAGTGCTAGCTAACCAAGAAGGTGCGGTGGCCTTAGATGAGGGCGAACTCACACCTGGGTCTCCGGAGCGCCCGTGGAAGGTGCATCCGGGTCGTGGGCTCTCCGGTGCCGGAGCCCAGAACAGCAGAGGTGGCGGCAGCAGCGGGCGAACTGGCGCCATGGCCTGAAGTGCCAGGGACTGTGTTGGTGATGCCGTCCGCACCACCAGTCGGTGGGCCGGTTTCCCTTTGTCCGCCGGAAACTGGGGTGTTACCGGTGGGGGCGGATGCGGCCAGGTGAGCAGCTGCCTCACGAGCAAGGGCTTCGGCAAGGTCGTTGCCGAGGGGCTGCCCCAGAACTCCTAATGTAGATATGGCCTGATCTTCCAAGAGGTAAGGGGATAAACTTGAATTTGGGGAACTCGGCGTCGATGACCCGGCTTTAATCAGACACGATCCAACCCCGCAACTGTTACACCAAGCATAACTTGATTGTTCCTGCAAGCTAAATCGAGAACACAAGCAAGAGAGGATAAACACGCAATCTAAAATTGCAAATATGGATGAAATGAATCACAAGAAAAGGTTCAAGCTCTGAACACGAAAGGACTAATCGCCACAGTGGTGTAGAACAAGAACAGGGGCCCTGGATTACTGTAAAAGGACTTGTCACCACAATTACAATAATTCGATCATGTTTCTCACTGGAAAACTGAAATAAACAAAACCCGAAACTAAAAAACGGTGGCTACTGAGTTTATATAGGAAACAAAAGCGTCCTAGGGTTGGGGGCGACCAGGGGGGGTGCCCACAACATAGGCTTAAGGCCCGACACGATACATGGCCAAGTTGGCCCAAAATAGGTGACACAACATCTTGTCATGGTCACATATTATGACTCACGACCCTTCTGGAGCTAGGACCAGAACCAAAATGACGGCGTCGTCGTCCCCTTTCCAACGCATCAAAGAACGCCTTGTTTGGACGTCGGATGTGGGAGATATCATCAAAACCGTGAAGGGGTGTCGTCTGAATCCGAGACGAACGCGGCGACCGTGTTGGTGACGACTTGTAACTTGGGGAAGGCCATGATATGCGCGTATCCAGCATGGTGATGTCCTCATCATCCTCCCCTTCTTGAATTGGAGTCGCCCTCGACTCCATCTCAGCATCAAGCTCCTGCAAAAGGTTAGTACTAGCAGAATGCAAAGTACAAGATACATGATCATCGATAGAAGATATATCATGACAAAGCATGGTATAGCAAGGTGCATCATGATTATCACAAAGATCAGTAATAGTAGATGTCATAGCAAGAAAAGCACCTCCCTTTAACTGAATAGCCTTATGTTTAACATCAGAAAGTTGTTTGTTATCATGTTTATTCTCAGTATTTTCAGCAAGCAGTTTAAAATGATTTCTAATATCAGTAGGCAATAACGGACGTAAAGTAATATTCCTGTCCTTATGCACGAATGTATATGTATTAGTTCTACCATGGTGGGCAGCATCCGTATCATATTCCCATGGACGGCCTAATAAAAGCAAACATGCTTGCATAGGTACAACATGAAAATCAGTAGAGTCTTGATAAGAACCTACTGAAAAGTGTATGCGTGCTGATCGAGTTACCTGTGCCATACCACTATTCTTGAACCATTTGATATGGTAGGGCTGATGTAGTGCATGCGTGGTCAAGCCAAGTTTGCTTACCAAATCAGAACTTACCAAGTTGTTACAGCTCCCAGTATCAATGATGGTGAGAACACGGCAGTCCGCGACAATGAGGTACATGTAGAATAAATTGTTGCGTTGTTGTTCTTCCTCTTGTCCCACCTGAGTGGTCAACACACACTGTACAATGAGACTAGGAAAACCCGCGGTGGCAGCAATGGAATCAATGGCGGTAGTCTCCTGCTCCTCCGTCGAATCTGCAACAAGGTTAGGCATACGAGCAAATTCATCTTCAACATCACTACAACTTTCATACCCATCAGCGGTTGCGATGAAAGCATGATGACTACGGTAATCCTAAATGACATGTCCCATGCCCTTGCAGCGGTGGCAAATAATGGTGGTGGAGGAGCCACTCCTAGTACCGGAAGTAGTAACCTTCTTCTGGTGTTGGTGCTGCACACTAGACGATTACGCTGCAGAAGTAGGCGCAAGTAGAATAATTGTTGCTGGTGGCTTAGCAACCTGACTCTTCAAGTTCTCTACTCTAGTGCGTTGCTGGAGAGATTGCTCAGTGTTGGACCTACAAAATTGTTGTGGAAGGCGTCCCTGTACTTCTCGTTCAGCCTTAAGAGCAATATGATATAATTGGTTGAACCTATTCCACTCTTTATAGTCAACAATATTATGGATATCACGGTTCAAACCACCAAAAAATCTAGCACTAGTTTCAACATCATCTTCATGTATGTCACAATGTGCTAAACCAATAAGCAATTCCTGATAATATTCCTCTACTGTTTTACTACCTTGTGTCAAAGATTGTAATTTCAAACGTAAATCACGTTGGTAATAAGGAGGAACAAAACAAGATTTCATGCGTTGTTTCAAAACAGGCCAAGTGGCAGGTATAGCAGCATTAGTATTGCAAAGATCATTCCACCAAAAGAGAGCAAAACCTGTAAACTCAGTAGTAGCAAGTCTAACTCTATGCTCAGTAGGAACTAAATAAGAATTAAATTTCTGTTCAACAGCAAGTTCCCAATCTATGTATGCTTCAGGATCTGCACTACCAGCAAAAGGTGGTATGTTAAATTTGGGCTTAACAAAAGTATCAGTATTACCACGATTGTTATTACCTCCCATACCGTGTTGATTACGGTGAAGACGGTCTGCATCACGGTCAAAATCATCATCAACAGCAGCTCGTTCAGGTGGTGGTCGTCGTTCAACATCCTCAATGCGGTGGGCAACAGTGTTGATGTGACCCATCAACTCGGCAAACTTCGTTTCCATGAATGTACGCTGGTCCGCAAGAAGCTTCGTGAGCTCGGCCTTAGACACACAATCATTGAAGTCTGTAGGGGACTCCAACTCTCCAGGTGTCCCTTTCCATTTCTCTGACATGGTTACAAGCAAAAGACAAGACTAAACAAAAAGATTAGCCCTATCAACTACCAGGCAGCAGAGGGTGTAGAAAGTGGAAAACCATATCAGAAGCAATGTATCACAATCTTGCAAGTGTTCTTACCAAAGCCAAACAGGTCGACACAATCTGTAGTTGAGCTTGGGTGTAACTGTTGCAAGGAAGAAACCTGTGCTGCAATATGTATAGCTTGGAAGGCTAATATGTATGTCAATGAAACACAATTCAATAACAGATAGTAGCACTGAATAAATGTCCAAAGCGGTGTCCTAATTGCTGGCAAAAGAATCGCGTTCAAAAACAGTTGTGACAGCAAGAATAATGGCAAAGGCAACAAGGATCAAAACAGACTTCACAGACTTAGAATTTTCAGGGCGGGGGGGGGGGGGGGGGGGGGGGGAGGGGCGGGTGCAAATCAAAATCTTGATTTTTTTTGTATGATTTTTCCACTATGTTTCTGTGATAGAGGAACACAAAGGAAGGAACCACAAGAAGTTTCAACTCAAACATAGGGAAAACAAAGGGTAGACAAAATCACAAAGTTTCTATTTTTTCCTAATTTTTTTTGAATTTTTTGACGAGGGCACACAGGGTAGAGAAATTTCGTAGTGTGGGTCACCTCAACTTTGAGTCAAAAATCTGCTGTAAAAATTTCAGCCTAATCGGAGCAATGAGCAAAAAGTTATGCCTGTTTTACCGAAGGTATGTCAAGATAGGGTTTGAGGGGTGAGGGGGGGGGGGGGGGGGAACAGAATCGGGTAGGGTTTTTTTGTTGGCAACGGATTGTGGGTATGGTGGATGGGTGACACGATGGTGAATCCAATAGAAAACCGATGGTGATAGTGGTGTGCAGTGGAGATCAAAACACAAACCGAATCA
Source organism: Eleusine coracana subsp. coracana (assembly GCA_032690845.1). NCBI lineage: Eukaryota > Viridiplantae > Streptophyta > Magnoliopsida > Poales > Poaceae > Eleusine > Eleusine coracana. The sequence goes on along the minus strand of CM064434.1, from coordinate 18,593,285 downwards.
AAACACAAATTCAAACCAGCAATTGAACTTGACTAGGACACAAACTCAACACTACGGACTCTAAGATTAAATTATGCAAAGGGTAAACAATGTCTGGGATGGTGGCGAAATATTTTTTTTTTGTAGGCTTTTTCGTGGACAAAAGGTGATGAACACACACGAATCTAAAGGGAAGAACACGATAATACCTCATGGGGAACATAGGAATCTGATACCACTTGATGTGAATATGGCCCGATCTTCCAAGAGGTAAGGGGATAAACTCGAATTTGGGAAACTCGGCGTCGATGACCCAGCTTGAATCAGACACGATCCAACCCCGCAACCGTTACACCAAGCACAACTTGATTGTTCCTGCAAGCGAAATTGAGAACACAAGCAAGAGAGGATAAACACGCAATCTGAAATTGCAAATATGGATGAAGCGAATCACAAGAAAAGGTTCAAGCTCTAAGCACAAAAGGACTAATTGCCACAGTGGTGTAGAACAAGAACAGGGGCCCTGGATTACTGTAAAAGGACTTATCGCCACAGTTACAATAATTCGATCAAGTTTCTCCCTAGAAAACTGAACTAAACAAAACCCGAAACTAAAAGCCGGTGGCTACTGAGTTTATGTAGGAACCAGGGACGTCCTAGCGTTGGGGGCGACCAAGGGGGGCACCCACAACATGGGCTTAAGGCCCGACATGATACATGGCCAAGTTGGCCCAAAATAGGTGGCGCAGCACCTTGTCATGGTCACATATTATGACTCATGACCCTTCTGGAGCTAGGACCAGAAACAAAACGACGGCGTCGTCGTCCCCTTTCCAACGCATCAAAGAACGCCTTGTTTGGACGTCGGATGTGGGAGATATCATCAAAACCGTGAAGGGGTGTCGTCTGAATCCGAGACGAATGAGGCGATCGTGTTGGTGATGACTTGTAACTTGGGGAAGGCCATGATATGCGTGTATCCAGCATGGTGATGTCCTCATCACCTTTAGCCGCCTTGCCTCTGATCCGCCGAGCTTCGGCCCGGTGTGGCTCCCGGGGGGGCAGAACGGCTTCCGCATTGTATAGCTGCACAATGCGGTTGGTCCGGCCACGGTGTCCCATCTCCCCAAGCAGCTCCCATTCCTTCTGTATCAGAGGGCCGAGATAGTGGATGGCTCGCTGCTCTGTCTCGGCGAAGTTGATCTTCGGGAGCCGCTCTCGGTCAAACTGCAAAGCCGCACCAAAGGGGATCGATGCCGGCGGCGCAGAATTGCACGTGCCAGTCAGCCCAAAGGGGATCGATGCCGGCGGCACAGAATTCTTCCACCAATTCCCGCATGCTTAGTCGCTTGGCCATTCGGGATAATAGCTGTACGCGGCTGGTGAGAAGGCTATCCGTATCTAGTAGAAAAGGCGGTTTTTGGAATATCTTCTGCTCTGATTTTGATTTGATGATAACCAGAACGGAGGTCAATTTTTGAAAATACCTTAGCACTAACCAATTGATCAAAAAGGATATCAATTCGTAGTAACGGGTATTTATTCTTGATGGTAACTTCATTGAGAGGTCGATAGTCAACAACGAGACACAGAGATTTGTCCTTCTTCTTCACAAAAATAGCAGGGCAGCCCCAAGGTAAAGTGCTTGGGCGAATGAATCCCTTTTCCAATAATTCATTCAACTGCTTTTTCAATTCGGCCAACTCATTCGGGGCAATTTTGTAGGGTCGACGAGATATCGGAGAAGTTCCTGGCTGTAGCTCTATCTTAAATTCCACTTCACGGTCAGGTGGTAGGCCAGAGATATCTTCGGGGAATACGTTCGGATACTCGCAAACAACGGGGATGTTCTCGAGCGACTGCCCTTTCAAGTGATGGACAATCAGGGCTCGATGTCTAGCATGGCTCTATGGGTTTTCGTCCAGAACATGCCCAAGATCAAGTCAATCCCCTGGTGGCTAAGCATGATAAAATCCGTGGGGTAGATTTTCTTGTTTATTTCCAAACGGGCTTTGCATACTACTTGATTGGCACTAATTTGCCCAGCGGGTGAACGAATTGTGTAGCTTCATTCTATAGTCTGGGGTCGAAGATTAAGTTTTTGCACACACGCTTGGCTAATGAAATTATGCGTAGCACCAGAATCAAAAAGCGCAAGGCCAGTCTGGCGATAGAGCGAGAGCGTACCGGTCAGCACGGGTTCACCCTGAGGGATATCTTCCACATTGGTGTAGTTCACTTGGGCACCCCATGACGGTGCATTTACATTCTTGCTCTGGTTCTGTCGTTGGTTGTTGTTGTTGTTGTTGCGCTTTGGTGCAGTGCAGTTCTTTGCAAAGTGGCCGGTACGACCACAATTGTAGCAAGAGTAGTTGCCCCCACGATCAGCAGGCAGTGGGGCACGAGCACTCGGGCTCCCTTGTTGCTGATACGGTGCACGGTGCTGAATGTTCTGCTGTTGATAAGGTGCACAAGGTGGAAAGTTCTGCTGCGGTGATGATCTTGAGTAGTTCGGGCCAAATCGTTGCTGAAACTGTTGTTGCAGTGCTGTCCGGAAACGTTGTCCAGTGGGTGAAGTATATATCAGGCGATGCTTCGCCTGCGGGGCAGCAGAGGCAGTAGCAGGGGCCTTTCTCTTGTGGTCTTCTTCTTCAAGTTGGCTTGGATTTGCTGGTTCAGTTCTGCAATTTCTTCATCTTTAGCTTGTTTTTCGACCTCAGAAAGTCGTAGTGCAGAATGGAACACATCCAATTGCCGGCACAAGTTTGTGCACAGAGAGAACATGGACATACCATAATACTCTATTATGGGCAGCATAGGATCATGATGGTGGTGGTTTGGATCAAAGATGAAATCCACACGCCTCATCCATTCGAAATCCGTCACATCATTAATGGGTAGTAAGGCAATGGGTGTTCCAGCCACATCATGTTTGTGGTCTTCACAGAACCAAGTATGTGCCTTGAATGCAGCTACATTCCAGGTGGAAGGCAGATCGATCCTGGTGACACTAAGGGTCCAAGATTCCCATGCGGGGATGATGGGGTAATTGGTGGGAACTGCCACATGGATGATACATGAGGGGACTCCATGCTCCTGGAATTCTTTGCCAATATAGGTGGGAGGAATGAAATATCCGAATCTCTAGAGAACTCTCCAAAACAGGTGAACCATCCCTGTGAACTCCAGGCCATCGGTAATTTCCCAACCTTGTGGTGGTTGTTCATTGTTTTCAGCCATCTACAAAGAAAGTACTTTGATTGAGTCAATGAGTACGATTAACTTTGTTGTAACAACAATAGCTACTAATGTTACATCCAATGCCCAACGCAATCATCATAGTTTCCATACATGACTCAGAATATGTAGCCCTCGAGTTACAAAAACATCTCACGCATCAACCCCAAAATACAACAACCTCGCGTGGTTCGACAAAAGTTACCTACCCACTGATTTTGACTACCGAGACTAGGCTATCCTACCCTCATCCTCCTAGGTCCGGCCTCGGGCGGGTGCCTCGTAGTCTATGTCAGACTCCTCGTCCATATCCTCCTGCGGGTCCTCCTCCTCCGGTACTACCGATGGTGCAAGGGCTGCCTCAAGGTGCTGTTGCAAGCCCTGGTTCTCCTAGGCCAGGGTCTCTAAATCCTCTCCCATAAACTCCATCTCATGCTGTGCAGACGTCAACTAATGCTGCAGGTGCTCGTTGTGGTTGGCGTGCTGCTGCAAAATCACGCCACGTCTGTCTACCTCCTACGCGAGGGTTACTGGAAAGATGGTGAAACCTATTGGAGATGAAAATAGACTTCTAGGGCTTTCAAGATTGTAATTAAACACCTAAAAATCCAAAGTATAACTTTAGTTATGAATTTTTGAATTTGGCAGCTAAAAATAGGACAGATTCTTGTTAACCTTGTTATTCAGAATTTTATACTTATTAGGTTTAGAAAATTTTTATTCGGAGGTTGGTGAGCAAGGAGAGAACCAAATTTTAGTTTAGTTATAATGGGATGCATGATGCAAAACCTTTATTTTATTAACCTATCGTTCCTCACAACATAACACCTAACTTGCCGAGACTTAGCGGCACGGATAATTGGTGACGACCCGCACTCAACACGTAAGTCATTCTAAATGTTATACTAACGGCGTTAACATACCTGCAAAAGATTCATTGTACAAACAATACATCAAATTCAAAAGAAACTACGAAAAAAAGCACAGTTCTACTAGTAACGATGCATGGAAAAAGAATCGCCCCGTGATAAGTCACGAGCCAACAGTGTCTCATATCCGCCTGCGAGCACAGACACCGATATCACACGTGTCGGTTAAGCACGCACGTACCTTCGTTTGAAGAAGCCGTAGATGCAATAATGTAAACAATCATAACCCAGGTTAGCTTTGTCACCACCCTACTATCTATAGGGGCAGTACTAACATATCCTCACTCGCAACATCGTGGTTTTATTTGTTGTATTATCATGGACCACGGCTCTGATACCAGCTGTGGCACCCCTTCCCAGAGGATCGAGGTCCCGACGGTGCTGATAACGCATACACTTGATAATACAACATTGGTTCAAATTTAAATTTAATATTACATCAATTGGTCATCAGAGTGCAGCGGAATATTACAAGTTCATAATGTTTTGAAACACAGTGGAAGCAATTACGATAAAGCTACAAGCTCGACGGTACAGCATAGTAACGGTTCATGCCCGAAGAACCATCACTCTAGCATCACACATCATCACTGCGGCGGGAAGTTGGACTCCCAGTGGGCAGTCCAACCCTCAGGGACTTGCATGTCCCAGGGCAGCACATCTACAGGCAATTCTACTTCTTCATTACCTGAAAACAACAGTGGCACAAAGCCTGAGTACTAATTACTCAGCAAGTCTTACCCATCGGACTCCTAGACATGCAACGGCTCTAATAGGTGGCTTGTTTGAAAAGACTCGCACTAAGCAACCTATTAGTTCTATCATGTTTTATTCTTCAATTTAACTGAGTATAGCAGAAATGTAACTTTAGTTGCAACAATAATATAATAAAGCAATACATAAAGTAAGTGCAACATAAGAGCAATAATAATAACACCAACAATAAGAATCATAGTTAACTTCCAATCCAGGTTCAACTACGTGACGACGCAATGACCAAGTGGTACTCATTACTGTGAGGGACAGCAATTGCAATTGATTTACACCAGCTGGGATAACTCGAGATACACGACACATACGCACCCGTTACGGCCGTATATGGCAAATTTTCACAAGGATGAAAAAACAACTTGGTCCGGGTCCAGTCTCAGCGAGTGGGCATGCCATTCTGCCAACAGTACTTCACGGTCTGAACTGCCCACTCTAGCAGCAGAAGGGTCAACGACCACTATACTAGGTACCGTCCTCATTGCCGCGCCAATGCTACATCAATTTACTAGTGCCCATAGACTAGCATGCATTCGGTACTGTTCAATACTTGACCAAGGGGTCGAACACGGACAGGTCCTAGGTTCGACAAGGCAGGGCTACCATAGTCAACACCCATGTATTGCTGCAAACCTACACATGCATATTCCCTGCCCGGTCATAACAGTAAATAAACTTCTTTTTAGGTTCCCGTTCTAGTGGTCAAGTTCATTTCTTATTAACTATATCTATTGTGTCTAGCAATTATTAAGCATAGCGACACAGTACCGATACTACCAAAGTTCTAATGACAGTGGCGTAGGTCATTTGGGTATCATGCAAGTGGGTTCCAATCAACTCTTATTGCCTAATGCAATAATCATAGACACTAGTAATATTGAAAACTAGCAACTTTATAAAATGGCGAATGAAAATCGGGGCTTGCCTGGATCGATGTTAGTGCTAGCAACTACAACAACGTCTTGCTCTTGAGGATCAAGGTCCTTCTGTAGATCCTCTTCTTCCTTCTCCGGGTTGTTGTTGCCTATATGATAGAATTGAATTGTCGGTATTATCAAAATACCGTATAATGCAATGGTATGATGCTCAATGTCTTCAGATGTTGATTATTATTATGTTCTCAAAGCCATATGCTTCAATGTTCTCGAAGCCATATGCTTCAAAGAAACAAATTAGAGTTTCATTATTTTATGTGTGTTAATCATTTATTTAGGGTTGTTATAGTCCTTCAGAATAATTAATCAATTGCAATAGCAACCAATCGATTCTGATCTTGAGTGATTTATCATGAACAGGGACATAGATGAATTATATTTTTACCAATTTACAGCCTCTGGATATAATTACTCTAATTACTAGCATTTATTAAAGTAACATAGTGGTATGAGCAATTAATTTAATTTAATTAAGTAAACTTAGGTTTCTGGACTTGTGTGAATTACTGGGCACAGAGGCTTGTGTGAGTGATTTTTGTGCCAAGTGGCAGGGGCCAATTAATTATAAAATAATTACTAGATTTAATTTAAGCAACCACACTAAATAAATTCCATTGCCAAAAATAATTCATATTTTTCTACACCAAAACTTGTGGTGATAGATAATTATGTAGTTATTAAGCATGCCAAAAATCAGAATTAAATTTGGTTCCTAGAATTTCTTGTGAATTATTTGGTGTTTAGGCAATTAAATGAATTAATAACAATAGATGAACACAGACATTGATTTATCATTTTTACTAAAATAGAGCTCTGAAAGAGGATGCCAACAAAAATTGTTATGGCCTTTTTGGACTTATATTTGACTTACTATGGGTTTTCCAAGTTCTAAGCATTTTCTGTTATTTTCCTGGCATTCTTCTGGTTATTTAGTGACATGTCAGTGCCACGAGGCAGCCACATCAGCGACATGTCGGAGCCATGCTGGCGCCAGCTCAGCTACTAGTCAGCGCCAGTCAGCCCGCCAGCGAGCCACCGGAGCGCGGTCAAAGCTCGTTGTTGCGGCTTGCATGTGAAGAAACCTCACCGCGGGATGGTGCGCATGACGCTCACATCGAGGCAAGCACGACTGGCTGGTTCGGGGGGGCGGGGGGGGGGGGGGGGAGTAGCTCACCGGAACTAGCCGTCAGCGAGAGGTGGTGTTGCAGCGATCTTCGGCGGCGTCGCGGGAGCGGTACAGGGCTCCAAATCGGTCACCATCTTCTCGTGGAGCTTCACGGAGACTCGGCGAAAAGCGGCATCAATTATGTTGTTGTGGAATCGGGCGGGAACTAGGAGCTTGTCGACGAGGCGGCTTCGGCGATCGGCGGCGATGAGCAGGGTCGGGGGAAAAAATAGCAGTGTCGACGATCTCGCAATGAAACCAAGAGAAGGAATGGTTAGGAGGATTCAGCAGTGAGTTTTGCACGTGAGGGACGCGGAACAAGGAAACGAGGCTCACCGCAGATGAAGAATTTCACGGCGGTGTCACTGGCACTCAGCCGGGAGCAACTTTCGGGTTCTTCTTTGATTCAAGTAGTGAGCGCGAGGAAAAGGCCAAGTGAGGTGCGCGGAGGTAGGAGGGGGTCTACGCGCAGGGGTTTGAAGTTTAGCTCGTGAGGGAGAGGCGGTGGAATTGGCGGGCTCAAGCTCAAGCTGGGCTCTGCAATGGCGAAGTGGGGAAGAGAACAGAGAGGGAGAAAATGAGGGAGCAGAGAGCAGGCGGTTGAAAGGAGAGAACTCAGAGGTGGTCACGGGGTTGCTCTAGGGTCAGCGCATCGATCTTATGCGATTGAGGCGACGGGAGCAGAAATGGCACTCGGAATTGAAGCTTGCCAAGTGACCGGGTCAGATTGTAGAGTGGAGAGGCGACCGTTGGCGTGCACGCTCGGCAAGACAGAGGCAGAGGCAGGGAGGGGGGCACTGTGGCCGCGTTGACGCGCTGTAGCATCACGCGGTCCCAAGACGGCGCGCAGGCTCGCTGGCGTGTGGCAAAGAAATCGCCGGCAGGAGGCGCTGCGCCAGTGAGGAAGAAGAAGGGGGTGATTTTGCGCTGCACCCCCTGATCTTTTAAGATCTTCGCAAAAAGGTCCCTAGTCAAAGCTGATTTTTGATAAATCGAAATAAAATAGCTAGGAGTTTCCAAAAATAGTGAAATTTGGTGGGTGGGCTATTAAAATAGTGGAGAACACTCTGGTGAATTTTATTTGTGATTTTTATAAATATATTTTTAGAATTAATTAATTGCATTAATTAGTTATTTAAGAATCAATTAATTAATTAGGGGTCTTGCCAAACAGATAAAATGCCCAATAATTTCATAAAATTCTATTTTATTATTAGCAACATGATTATGAATTTAGTTAGCATAAGTTGTATTGAAATTTTTGAATTGCTTTAATAACTTGATTGTAGGGTTTTTATTTGCCTAGAATTAATTAAAAGGGAGTGAGTCCTAATATTTCATGCTATGTTGTTCATAACCTAAGCTCTCCATGTTGGTTAAATGAAGTGAGACACCTACGGTGTCACAGTTCTGGACTCGTAACCACAACACACGGGTTTGAGAACCATTGGAGAGTGCATGGGTTAAACCTCGGATACGAAGTACTGTATCGCGGGGAGGACGTGTACTCGGGATCGATGGCCCCGGATCGACTTTATAGCAATCTTGTGAATGGTGGCCATACGTGTTCTTAAGTGATGCGTATGTCGTGTATTTGGGTTTTCTCCTACAGGATGTAAATCAATTCGAATTGCCGTCCCTTGCGGTTATGAGTACCTCTTGTTCGAGCAGCGACAATGATATGTTAAGTAGTAAAGTTGTGGTTATGTTTCTGAAATTTACTTATGCTATGGCTACATATTGCTATGATGTATTGCTCTTTACTTATGTTCAAGTTTTAGCAGCTAGCTAGACTCACCGTAGCTGTTTTCTCCAAGAAGCAAAGTAAAATCTTGATTAAGGAAATAAAAGTGCAGCATAGAACTAATAGGAGCTTTTTATGCAATTATCAAATAAACCCGGTCAGCCCCCAGCATACTAGGAGTCGGTTTTAGTAAACCTTTTGACGGGTAAGTCTTGCGGAGTATGTTAGATACTCAGGCTTTGCGATTATGTTATTTTTCAGGTTTCCCTCAAGCTACTTATTGTGATTGTTGTAATAAGGTGGTTTGGGAAGGTGAGGAGCCTCAGAACTGGACCATTGAATGGGTCCCTAGCTCTCCTAACCGTGATGAGTGAGCCATCGCCATCAGGCTGGCATGGTTCACGTAGGTGATCGACGTCGTGTTTTGTCGCTTCATCGCTTCTGCACATTTATGTAATATAAACCAAGGACATATGTAATGTAATGAATCTGAACTTGTTTTTGCTTGATCGTTGAACTTGTAATATTACGCACTCAAGTGATGTAACTTTGTAAATGATGAATGTTCATGTGTGAAGGCTATTTATGGTTGCTTCGTTAATCATTTCCCGAGGCGATCCTGTGCGACATACTCTACTTTTCGGAGTAGGGTTGTCACAGCTGGTATCAGAGCCGTCTCGGGATAAGCTACACACAAATGAACATTTTAAAACATAAACAAGTCATTTTTACCCCTTACGGTGAGGTACGAACTAGTAGTGCCCATATAAGAGTCTTGTAGGTGGTAAAGCTAACCCTGGATTATGTTTGTTTAAATTACTTGCAACTACTGATTCTTCAATGAAGGTACGTCATTTTGCGCAGATCGGTTGCGCTGTAAATACGAAAAGCCTTCCGGGTGGGCAAAGACCTGGGCTTTGATTGATGCGCGGACCGAATGCGTTTAAATGTCGGCTGCCTTCCGGGTGGGCAAATACCTAGGCATAAACTGTCATTGTTATTTTCTTGTTTCTTTTGAATTTGATGTATTGTTTCCAAAATGAACCTTTGCAGGTACACTAACCATGTGTTGTTCATTAGACAAACGCGTGAGAGGTGTGTGCCACCAAAAGGATCGAGCTATATAATCGGTCAAGTTTTTTTTTTCCTTTTGTGAGGATGTAGGAAACCGTCATGTTGAGCATTTACATTCATACATGCCATATGCATTCATCCTTACTGAATCATGTAAAAAGGCCCCTAAGATTTCAAACTGGTGAAATGTCAAAGTTTTGGGTGAATTGGAATCCGTATGGCACCTAAACCAAAAATGTGAACTCAACTGATAAGAACCAGATTCTACCAGGAAAGTCAGTTTCACTAAAACAAGCATAACTTCCTCAATTTTAATTCAATGAAGGTGAATAAGTACTCGTTGGAAAGCTGATGTTTTTCTCTACAAGTTTGTGGAAATTGCTTCATTTCTATCACCTGTCTTTGGATGATCATAACTCCCAGAGACTTTATTGGATGGATATGTGAGTATGCATTGGAAAGGTGATAAAATGCTCCACAACATTGGTAAAACACAAAAATTTTAATTTTCTCCAGAAGCTAAGTGTTTTTGCGCATTTCTGCGGTTTGCTCTGTTGACCGCAAAAATTTATCGTTACCGGTCGTTAAATGGATCGGGAACCTCATGTCTTTTCTTTTACCAATCAATCCTTATGCTATTTTAAGCATGTGTGCTTAGTGGGATATTAAGTTTTGACTCACCCTTGAGAAACTTTATTCCGGCAGATGGATGTTGGCAAGCTCGTGAAGGACCCCGAGTACCTTGCCGCCCGCATTCTCGAGTTGGAACGAGAGCGCGAAGCGCTGCAGTCCACACTTGTTGCCCGTGATGCCTAGCTTGCGAAGCGTGACGCTAAGATTTCAGATCTTGAGGACAAGCTGCACACTAGCGAGTTGGAGCGGGCCGACCTTTTCGAGCAACTCCATGACGCTTAGCTCATCATCGAGGGTGATGCAAGCGATTAGTTGCAGGAACAACTAAACCAACGCAATGCCCAGCTCACCGCTGCTCAAGAGGAGATTTACTGTCTTCATGGTCAGGTCACCGCTCTCTTGGAGGAGTGAAGTGAGCTACAGACTCAGCGCGAAGAAGCTCAAGATGCGCGTGATGTCATGGAAGTGAACCTCAACGACGCTCACGCGATCATCGCGCAGCAAGAGCAGCTCATTGGGCATCTCCAATCTGCTAATGGCCAGCTGAATGCCATCCTTAATGATCAGCCACCCATTCCACTCACAGTGATCCCCCCCTAGACCGGTTGATATGGACGTGGAGTCCGATGGTGATAGCCACATTGGGTGATCGAGTAGTAGTATATACGTAGGGTGGAGATCTCGTGAGACACCTTAGTTGTATGTGCATAGTGTTAGTAATGCTAAGCTAAGTTGTAACCTAAGCTCTCCGAGATCGTGTGGTGTCATGTTCTGAGTGATGTAACCAAAGACTTACTGTGTATCAAAGTTGCATCACATGTATCCAAGGTTTTATCATAATTATGTTGCCGATGGTGTTGGAAGTTATGGAATTAAGTTATCTCTTGTGTCCGCACCATTTACTTGTCAAGCCTTTGAATTATGAGCAATCTGAAATTTTATTTTGTTACCATGTCATAGCCTTGTTATTATATTGTCTCACGTGATGCTCAGGCTAACATGCTTTGTTCATGTGTCAGATGGTGCAAACTTGCCATGGTGGAGAAAACATCGGTGATGCTCCCAGCGCCTCAAACGTCAGTGGAAATGGGCCGCTGCCCAACACGCCACCCATGACAGCTATGGAGCAGCTCATCCATAACCAGAACAAGATGTTCCGCTTGTTGATGGAGAACATTAACCGTTAAGGAGCTCCCGGACCACCACCACTTCAGCAGCGAGAATCCTCCTACAGCGACTTCTGGGCGACTCACCCGCCCACCTTCGGAGAAGCCGGTGACCCGCTTGAAGCGAATAATTTTATTCGCACTCTGGAGTCGAAGTTCACTCTCCTCTGTGGCTCTGCAAGTGCTTGGTGGGCCAGTTTCACTGCCACTCTCGCCGCTGGTCACCAAGTCACATGGGCGGAATTCTGCACAGCATTCCGTGCGCACCACATCCCCGCTGGACTCATGAAGCGCAAGTTGCAGGAGTTCCTCAACTTGAAGTAAGGCTCTGGAACAGTGCAAGAGTATGCACAGAAATTCAACTACTTGGCTCAGTACACGTCGTATCACGCTGATACGAACGAGAATAAGAAGGACTATTTTCGTTCGAGTCTTACCCCGAAGCTGCAAGACCGCTTGGCACAAGTCACCGCCGGCACATTCAACGATTTGATGAGTACCGCCATCGTGCAAGAAGATGCCATCCGTGCCAACCAGGAAGACAAGAAGAGGAAACGTGCTATGGGAAGTTCATCTGGCTCCGCACCGCCCAAGTACAACCTAGCCATCACCTCCCCGACTGGACAGAAATTCCGGGCTGCAGTACCATCGGGAGGAGGATCTCGTCCATCATTGCCACAGCAGCACTCTCGATTCCATGGAGGCAACCAGCAGCAATCTTCTGGTTCTCGCCCTCCGCAACAGAGTAACCAAGTGGTGAAGACCAACTCCTCGCAGCCATGTTACAACTATGGCCGCACCGGTCATTTTGCTCAGGAGTGTCGTTCCCGAAGCGCAACCCGAACAACAACAACAACAACTCCAACACTTTCGGGAACAACAACAACAACCACAACAATGGCAGCAACAATGGCAGCAATAGGAGTCGTTGATGTAGATATGGCCCAATCTTTCGAGAGGTAAGGGGATAAACTCAAATTTGGGAACTTGGCGTCGATGACCCGGTTTGAATTAGACACGATCCAACCCTGCAACCATTACACCATGCACAAATTGATTGTTCCTGCAAGCAAAATCGAGAACATAAGCAAGAGAGGATAAACACGCAATCTGAAATTGCAAATATGGATAAAGTGAATCACAAGAAGAGGTTCAAGCTCTGAACACAAAAGGACTAATCGCCACAGTGGTGTAGAACAAGAACAGGGGATCTAGATTACTGTAAAAGGACTTGTCGCCATAGTTACAATAATTCGATCAAGTTTCTCTCAGGAAAACTAAACTAAACAAAACCCAAAACTAAAAGACGGTGGCTACTGAGTTTATGTAGGAACCAGGGAGGTCCTAGGGTTGGGGGTGACCAGGGGGGCGCCCACGACATGGGCTTAAGGCCCGACACGATACATGGCCAAGTTGGCCCAAAATAGGTGGCGTAGCACCTTGTCATGGTCATACAGCATGACTCACAACCCTTCTGGAGCTAGGACCAGAAACAAAATGACGGCGTCATTGTCTCCTTTCCAACGCATGAAAGAACGCCTCGTTTGGATGTCGGATGTGGGAGATATCATCAAAACCGTGAAGGAGTGTCGGCTGAATCCGAGACGAACATGGCGGCCAAGTTGGTGACGACTTGTAACTTGGGGAAGGCCATGATATGTGCATATCCAGCATGATGATGTCCTCATCATCCTCCCCTTCTTGAATTGGAGTCACCCTCGACTCCATCTCATCACCAGTCTCCTATAAAAGGTTAGTACTAGCAGAATGCAAAGTACAAGATACATGATCATCGATAGAAAATATTTCATCACAAAGCATAGTATAGCAAGGTGCATCATGATTATCACAAAGTTTAGCAACAGTAGATGTCATAGCAAGAAAAGCACCTCCCTTTAACTGAATAGCCTTATATTTAACATCAGAAAGTTGTTTGTTATCATGTTTATTCTCAGTATTTTCAGCAAGTAGTTTAAAATGATTTCTAACGTCAGCAGGCAATAACGGACGCAAAGTAATATTCCTGTCCTTATGCATGAAAGTATATGTATTATTTCTACCATGGTGGGCAGCATCCGTATCATATTCCCATGGACGGCCTAATAAAAGCGAACAAGTTTGCATAGGTACAACATGAAAATCAGCAGAGTCTTGATAAGAACCTACTGAAAAGTGTATGCGTGCTGATCGAGTTACCTGTGCCATACCACTATTGTTGAACCATTTGATGTGGTAGGGCTGATGTAGGGCATGCATGGTCAAGCCAAGCTTGCTTACTAAATCAGAACTTACCAAGTTGTTACAGCTCCCTGTATTAATGATGGTAAGAACACGGCGGTCCGCGACAATGAGGTACATGTAGAATAAATTGTTGCGTTGTTGTTCTTCCTCTTGTCCCACCTGAGTGGTCAACACACGTTGTACAATGAGGCTAGGAAAGCCCGTGGTGGCAGCAATGGAATCAATGGCGGTAGTCTCCTGCTCCTCCATTGAATCTGCAACAAGGTTAGGCATACGAGCAAATTCATCTTCAACATCACTACAACTTTCATACCCATCAGCAGTAGCGATGAAAGCATGACGACTAGGGCAATCCTTCATGACATGTCCCATTCCCTTGCCGCGGTGACAAATAATGGTGGTGGAGGAGCCATTCTTAGCACCGGAAGTAGTAACCTTCTCCTGGTGGTGGTGCTGCACACCAGACGATTGTGCTTTAGAATTAGGTGCAAGTGGAAGAGTTGTTGCTGGTAGCTTAGCAACATGACTCTTCAAGTTGTCTACTCCAGTATTCCTACAACCTGGCTCTAATACCACTTGATATAGATATGGCCCGATCTTCCGAGAGGTAAGGGGATAAACTCGAATTTGGGAACTTGGCGTCGATGACCCAGTTTGAATCAGATAGGATCCAACCCCGCAACCGTTACACCAAGCACAACTTGATTGTTCCTGCAAGCAAAATCGAGAACACAAGCAAGAGAGGATAAACATGCAATCTGAAATTGCAAATATGGATGAAGCAAATCACAAGAAGAGGTTCAAGCTCTGAACATAAAAGGACTAATCGCCACAGTGGTGTAGAACAAGAACAGGGGCCCTGGATTACTGTAAAAGGACTTGTCGTCACAGTTACAATAATTCGATCAAGTTTCTCTCTGGAAAACTGAACTAAACAAAACCCGAAACTAAAAGACGGTGGCTACTGAATTTATGTAGGAACCAGGGACGTCCTAGGGTTGGGGGCGCCCACAACATGGGCTTAAGGACCGACATGATACATGGCCAAGTTGGCCCAAAATAGGTGGCGCAGCACCTTGTCATGGTCACACAGCATGACTCACGACCATTCTGGAGCTAGGACTAGAAACAAAATGACGGCATCGTCGTCCCCTTTCCAACGCTTGAAAGAACGCCTCGTTTGGACATTGGATGTGGGAGATATCATCAAAACCGTGAAGGGGTGTCGGCTGAATCTGAGACTAACGCGACGACCGGGTTGGTGACGATTTGTAACTTGGGGAAGGCCATGATATGCGCGTATCCAGCAAGATGATGTCCTCATCAGTCGTCCCCAGTCTTCTACCCCCACGCACATGAATGGGCAAGTCAACTATACCACGGTCGAAGAGACCAATGTTGGAGAACCCAATCTCGTGGGTACGTTTTCGGTCAACCAAGATGCTGCCATGGTTCTTTTTTATTCAGAACCAACGCATGATTTTATTATTCAAGCATATGCAAATCATTTGAAAATCACCCCACCACTATGGGAACACCATACATCATCACATCTCCCGGTGGAAAAATAAGGGCTCATCTAGAGTTAAGAAAAGTGCCACTTAAGTTAGCAAGCAACGTATACCCCACAACCCTAATCATCTTAGATGGACAAAGCATTGACATAATTCTTGGTATGAAATGGATGACTAGTCGTAAAGCCGTATTGCACATTAAGAACCGGGAAATCCATTTGAACTCACCCTTATATGGCCCGTCTATTCTCCGATTGCCATATCCCAAGTTCTCCACTTCTCAAGTGTGTCATGTTGAAGGAAAAGAGCTAGAGAATATTCCGGTGGTATGTGAATTCCCCGATGTATTTCTAGATGATTTGCCGGGAATGCCTCCGGACAGGGATGTTGAATTTAAGATTGAACTCATACCCGGTACAGCGCCTATCTCTCGTAGGCCATACAAAATGGCTCCTAAAGAGTTAGCAGAATTGAAAGAGCAATTGCAAGAGCTTATGGACAAGGGTTACATCCGACCAAGTTCATCTCCTTGGGGCTGTCCCACTCTCTTTGTGAAGAAGAAAGACAAGACCCTAGGCCTATGTGTTGACTATAGGCTGTTGAATGCCGTAACCATCAAGAACACGTACCCCCTACCTCGAATTGATATTCTCTTTGATCAATTAGTGGGTGCTAAAGTCTTCTCCAAGATTGATCTCCAATCCGGTTATCATCAAATAAAGATCCGAGCCAAAGATATTCCAAAAACAGCTTTCTCCACTCGATATGGTCTGTTCGAATATCTTGTCATGTCTTTTGGTCTCACCAATGCTCCAGCCCACTTCATGTATTTGATGAACTCCGTGTTCATGCCAGAGTTGGATAAGTTCATAGTTGTATTCATTGACGATATTCTGATCTACTCCAAGTCCAAGGAAGAACACGCCAAACATCTACATATTGTTATATAGCGACTCTGAGATCATCAACTTTATGCCAAATTTAGCAAATGTGAATTTTGGTTAAACCAAGTTCCATTCTTGGGTCACGTCATATGAGCAGAAGGAGTAGCTGTTGATCCTAGCAAAGTAGAGGATGTGCTGAATTGGAAAGCTCCGAAATCGGTCAAGCAAATTCGCAGTTTCCTTGGTCTTGCCGGTTATTATCAGAAATTCATTCCCAACTTCTCAAGCATTGCCAAGCCTATGACCAAGTTGCTCGAAAAGGATGCTATGTTCAAGTGGAGTAGTGCATGTGAAGAAGCTTTTCAGTCGCTCAAGAAGCATTTGACAACCGCTCCGGTTTTGGCTCAACCCGATATCACCAAACCGTTCGATGTTTACTGCAATGCCTCTGGCACCGGATTGGGTTGTGTGCTTATGCAAGAAGGCCGTGTCATTGCCTATGCCTCACGACAGCTCCGGAAACATGAGCAAAATTATCCCACCCAAGATTTAGAATTGGCCTCCGTTGTCCTAGCCTTGAAAACCTGGCGCCATTACTTACTCGGTAATCTTGTTAACCTCTACACCGATCACAAAAGTCTCAAATATATCTTCACTCAACAAGAACTGAACATGTGGCAACGTAGATGGTTAGAACTGATCAAGGATTATGAATTGGAAATTCATTATCACCCCGGTAAAGCCAACGTGGTTGCCGACGCCTTGAGTCGAAGGGATCAATGCAATCACGCAATGGTTTGCTCTATGGAAGCTTGCCCAATTTCAGATCCTAGCGAACCAAGTCTTCGTGTCATTCCATATGGATCCTTGTATAATTTAGCGCTTATTCCTACCCTTCGGGAAGAAATTGTGGAAGCCCAAAAGAAGCGACATGTTTCCGACAAGACGAAGATGAAGTGCTATGGTTCAACAACTACCTTGTTGTTCCAAAGAACGAAGGGCTAAGAAGGAAAATTTTGGATGAGGCTCACTTGCCAAATACTCCATACACCATGGCAGCAACAAGATGTACCATGGGTCAAGGGAAAAGTTTTGGTGGACACGTATGAAACGAGAGGTTGCTCGTTATGTCTCTAAATGCGATACTTGCCAACGTGTGAAGGCCTATCACTTGAGAACAACTGGTCTTTTGCACCCATTGAAAATCCCCGCTTGGAAATGGGAGGACATTGCTGTGGATTTCATCGTTGGATTGCCCCTCATGCCCAAGAAGCATGATTCGATATGGGTTATTGTGGATAGGTTGACCAAATCTGCTCATTTTATTCCCGTCCATACAACCTACTCTACTAAGCAATATGCCGAGCTTTACATTGTGCGAGTCCTATGTTTGCACGGTGTGCCCAAGACGATCATCTCTGATTGAGGTCCCCAATTTATTGCTCGTTTTTGGGAGCAATTGTATGCTTGTCTCGGCACCACTCTCATCCAAAGCTTCGCTTATCATCCGCAAACCGATGGTCGAACCGAGAGACTAAATCAATATTTGGAGGACCTATTGAGAGCATGTGTTCTGGACAATCGTGGAAATTGGGAATCTTGTCTCCCGTTTGCCGAATTCTCCTACAACAACAGATACCAAGAGACTTCGGGAATGTCGCCCTTTGAAGCCTTGTATGGTCACTCGTGTCGGACCCCGCTGAACTGGTCAGAATCAGGAGAAAGAATTACCTTTGGCCCAGATCTGGTCACACCAGCCGAAGAAAAGGTGCGGCAAATCCAAGCTAACATGAAGGTCGCACAATCCCATCAAATAAGTTATTCCAACAAAAGAAGACGTCCATTGGAGTTTGAAAAGGGAGATCATGTCTATCTTTGGGTTTCTCCTAACAAAGGTGTATCTCGCTTTGGAATCAAGGGAAAATTAGCACCCCACTACATCGGACCTTTTCCGATCACGGAGAAGCATAGCGCCGTTGCTTATTGGTTGCAGCCACCGGAAAACCTTGAGCGGGTGCACAACGACTTTCATGTATCCCAACTGAAGAAGTGTTTAAAGCCTCCAATCGACGTGGTTATCTCCGACACCGAGAAATTGGAAGAAGACCTCTCCTACCCCGAATACCCCGTCTGAATCATTGATAAAAAAGACCGGGTATCTTGTAGCCGCACTATCACCTTCTACAAAGTGCAATGGAGTAACCACACTGAAGACGAAGCTACATGGGAACAAGAAGACTTTCTGAAAACCAACTTCCCGGAATTCTTGGCCTCGCAAAACCGGTAACCGCCCACGCCCTCTCTCGTTTGTTCATCCATTTGCAAATCTCGGGGCAAGATTTCTTTTAAGGGGGGGGGGGGTGTGCTGTGACATCCCATGTCACAAAATGGTAATTAACTAAACCTAATACTAATTAAGGGCTAGTTAAAAATAGAATTAATTAAGGTGCCAAAGAATAAAGGAGGAAATTAATTAATTAGATCTAGAATTGGCCAAATGATAGCATTTCAACAACATCACAAAATTCCAGGAAAGTGTGCCAATATTTTTGCACATTCTGAAGAGTCATGCCAAGAGTGAATTTTGGGGAATTTCTTAGAATTTTTTGTAAAGGCTAAATAACCTAAAAAATTCCCTATAGACAGAAATTGTCCCTCTGTTCCTGGAATTTTCATAAGTTTTCTGAGCCGAATCATGACTTGATCCCAAAAGAAAAGTTTGAGAAGATATTTTGTGGGACATGCACAAAAATTGGCATTAGTATTGGAGCAAGGTAACTTCGGATTTCACCATGTTACAGACAGCAGCCCACACTGGTCAAACTTAGGTCGAGCTTCTCTTTTGCCCAGCAGGCAACCGACTGCACGGCCATCTTCTTCCATCGAACCAACGGCCAAAACGCCCATGTGCCTCCCCCATGCCATCCACTGCTCTGCCTAACACCATGGGCAAGCTGCACAGCAGTGGAGGCGACCCTAACCACCCAGGGCGACCATTGCTCCTCCTTCTGCTATCCTTGCTTTTTGACCGCCCATGCTCGCCTCTCTCTGGTAAAACTACAGCAGGCCAAGCTCTCCCCCTCCAGCGCTCCCTCACTCTCCCTCAGACCTCTCTCAACCCACCAAGCCCCCAGCTGCACTCCTTTTCCTTTTCCGGCGAGCACAGAAGCAAAACTCCGGCCGTTCCCCAGTTTCCGGCCAGCCTAGGCCGCCCTCGGTGCTGCTCTTCCCCTGGTGAGTATTCCACCTGTTTCTCCCCTCAAGCCGGTGCACAAGGACCCCTCCTAGACTTCCATTGAAGCAATCGAACTTTGGTATAGGGAGTTGGTCGAATTTGGTGGAGATTGAGCCGCCATCCCTGCTGCTGGCCAACGCACGCCCTGCAGTTCCAAAAAAAACGCCCAGTGGCATTTCTGTAATTAGGTGTAGACTTTCAGCAAATCTTCAAAAATCAATAACTCGAGCAATAGAAGTCCTAAAAATGAAACTAATTTTGTTCGACTCCTAAACTTCCCCTCTACCAGAAAAACAAGTTGAGAGCCAAGGTTATGCAGTACATTAATTAATTTAATTTCCTAAAGTTATAACCCTAATTAGCTTAATAAATTCATAAGTAAATAAATATAAGTGGTAAATTCATGAAACTTGCTCAGTAATCATTTCATGGCATCCCTAAACTTTCGGCAGAAGCACATTTCCATTTATATTTATATTTTTAGTATTATTGCATAATCTTCATTTTTAGTAATTGAATTTATATACATTATTGGCTAGGAATTTATTTATGAAATTGGATATTCCTGTTCCTTATTCACTTGTACACTCCTATAAAATGTCATGTAAAATTTGGAGCAACTTAAGTATACTTTTTGCTGTCAAATTGGTCACTTGATAGTTGGCTTAGGAATTTCCATATGAATATTGCCTTTATGTGCATTTAGTTACAAGTAAGAATAAGTTTACCTCTGGAAAATTCATGTAGAATAATTCATCTTAAAATTACAGTAGAAATTCTCATTTCCATATACATGCTCATGTTTCCTAATTAGTTATATATATATGCACCTAGAGCTATTCTATCTAGATCAACTTTGTTAACCTCATATCTTATGATGGCCAATTGCATAATGGTCACTTCAGATACTGTACTAAAAAAAACAAACTTTCTAAAGTATCGGACCAGCACCATGTTCCATGTCACCATCATCATGTAATGCCATGTGATTCTCATCTATGCTATGCTCATGTTTAGGGTAGACATACACTAAGTTTCGATGCATGAAACCCATGTTCTGTTAATTAGAAGTTTGTCCCCTTCAAATTCAGTGGTTGCCATGTCATCCATGTGTGTGCATACACATTCATTCAGGAGTATCAGTTTCATTAATTCTATTTGTTGAGGAAGTGCCATGAATCATTATGTCATTCATTCCATCTTTAGTTAAGGAGCTCCATGAACCCTTGTGTATTCCTTCGTATTTATCCATGATTCATTTCATATAGGGACCGAGACCAAGGAGATCACACCAGAACAGCCAGGATCTGAAGTGAACTTTGGTGAAGACACTAACTATGATCACTTCCAAGGCAAGCCCCGGTGCATACCCAATTAATTTTCAAGTCCTTTATACTTTGTCACAAGTTAGGAATATTGTGTTGTGCATTACGTGTAGGACTTGGACGAAACCCACTTGCAAACTAGTGGACTCAACGGTAGGTTATAGATTCAACTGTGGTTCACTCGATTAATGAACTTGATAAAATGGAGCACCTATCGTGGAAACTCTGCGGACAAGTATTGAACAGTACCAAGTACATACCTTTAATATGGGAATTGGTAAACTTAGTAACTTGGGTGCCGTATTGTTGGACGGCCATACTCATCGATCCAGAGGTGATGCGAACAGCACGGTGGTTGCACGGGTTTGAGGACTGTTGGAGAGTGCATGGGTTAAGCCTTGGATACGAAGTACTGTACCACGGGGAGGACGTGTATTCGGGATTGATGGCCCCGGATCGACTTTATAGCAATCTTGTGAATGGTGGCCATACGTGTTCTTAAGTGATGCGTATGTCATGTATTTGGGTTTTCTCCTGCATGATGTAAATCATTTTGAATTGCCGTCCCTCGCAGTTATGAGTACCTCTTGTTCGAGCAGCGGCAATGATATGTTATGTAGTAAAGTTGTGGTTATGTTTCTGAAATTTTCTTATGCTATGGCTACATATTGCTATAATGTATTGCTCTTTACTTATGTTCAAGTTTTAGCAGCTAGCTAGACTCGCCGTAGCTGTTTTCTGCAAGAAGCAAAGTAAAATCTTGATTAAGGAAATGAAAGTGTAGCATAGAACTAATAGGAGCTTTTTATGCAATTATCAAATAAACCCGGTCAGCACCCAACATACTAGGGGTTGCTTTTAGTAAACCTTTTGGCAGGTAAGTCTTGCGGAGTATGTTAGATACTCAGGCTTTGCGATTATGTTATTTTTCAGGTTTCCCTCAAGCTTACTTATTGTGATTGTTGTAATAAGGTGGTTTGGGAAGGTGAGGATCCTCAGAACTGGACCATTGAATGGGTCCATAGCTCTCCTAACCGTGATGAGTGAGCCATCACCATAGGGCTGGCATGGTTCATGTAGGTGATCGACGTCGTGTTTTGTCGCTTTATCGCTTCCGCACATTTATGTAATATAAATCAAGGACATATGTAATGTAATGAATCTGAACTTGTTTCTGCTTGATCGTTGAACTTGTAATATTATGCACTCAAGTGATGTAACTTTGTAAATGATGAATGTTCATGTGTGAATGCTATGTATGGCTGCTTCGTTAATCATCTCCCGAGGCGATCCTGTACGACATACTCTACTTTTTGGAGTAGAGTTGTCATAGAGAGGGCCCAAACCTGTATAACTCGGCGTCTTGTGTTACCATCGTAGTTCTTAGTCTCGACGTAGCCGTCTACATTTTACTGCCGATCTCAAGCTTCGACAGTTGGAGCGCCAGGAAGGGGACAAGGCTCGCCGGGATTCTCCGTGGACTACAATGGCCAAAATTCCCATCATCCAATACTCACCGGACTTCAAGATCTCCTTTGGATTGCTCGACTTTGCAGTTGGCGACAACGGAACCCTAGGTCTGGAAAACCACAGATCCGACTCGGCCGCAGCCGTCTCCATGGCGCAATCACCGAGTTCATCTGGCATAATCCCCGTGCTGGTCCCACTCGGATCTGAGGAAGAAGATCCTTCCTTTGGGAACGATTCAAAATCGGATCGGTCTTTTGATGAGGACTCGGTCGGATCCGCTTACCCATATCCCCATACTGTCAACATTGTGGATATAGCATATCCCGCGAATGGAGACCAGGATGGTGACCAAAACGGTGATAACCCTGTTGATGGCCACCCGAATCAACTGGTCGAAGGAGGTGAACAGGAGGAGGACCCTCCAGCTGATGACTTATCGGTCAGTCACCGCCGTTGACTAAGAGGGTCGCGTGTTTCACGCAATGCACGTCGACTGGATCTCGGTCCAGAACTCGAAGTGGATGGCGTCAAGGTCTACCACACCCCTCAGAATAACATCATAGGGGCCAAAACTTTGCTCGACACTCTAATGGTCGACGCGAATTATCAGACCCCTATGATGCAGAAGGCGGTGGCTATGCTTAAGGCCGCTGTAGCTCAAGAGGCCGCAAAATCTCAGTCGGTCACAAGCTCTAGTCACGTATCTTCGTGAGGACGACAAAGGCGTGAAGATCTGAGAAATTCTCTCAGCCTCCGCGATGGACGAGATACCATCAACTTTAATAAATGAAGAACCCGCTCGGGACAACAGATGCTATGAGGAAGAACACCGTGATTGGAGAACGGACGACCGACGGGACGACTGACGAGAGGACCATCAAGATCCCCCTCCAAGGCACAACCGCGATGATCGACGTCGACGAGACAATCGGGATCGGCGCGATAATGAGGATAATGACCATCGGCGTCGTCATCATGATGATGATGTTGGACCGCGACATGGCCACCGTGCAACCCCGTCTCTAGACTGGCATAGGCGGTCGATGACGCCGACCGACAATGAGATCGATGGCATCAAGTCCTACATCCCTAGGCTTTGCATAGCTCGATGGACAAAAGGATTCAAACCAGTCCCCATCGAGAAATACGATGGTCAGACCAATCCCCGAGAGTGGCTGCAGCTTTACAACATGGTGATTCGGTCGACTGGAGGTGAGTCCTATGTAATGGCTAATTACCTCCCGGTCTGCCTGGATCCAGCTTTTTGGATATGGCTCACATCTCTTCCAGAGGAGTCAATCACATC
This sequence comes from Eleusine coracana subsp. coracana, assembly GCA_032690845.1. NCBI lineage: Eukaryota > Viridiplantae > Streptophyta > Magnoliopsida > Poales > Poaceae > Eleusine > Eleusine coracana. Next base: position 18,569,680 of record CM064434.1, on the reverse strand, counting down.
TTGGGGAGACCTCAATAGGAAGCTCATAGAAAGTTTCCAAGCTACATGCATTCGATCGGGCAACCACTTCGACCTTACTCGGATCAAGCAGAAGACCAACGAACCTCTTCGTTATTACGTCAAGCATTTTTTTGCTAAGAAGACGGAGATCCCCAATGTCCCGGACCAACAAATTATTGCCGCCTTCCAAGGAGGGATCCGTAGCGATGATTTGGTTCATGAGATCGGTCAGAGGAATCATGACCTCAAGCTGACCGCTCAAGAGTGCTTCAAGATCACTGACAAGTTCGCGTCTGGTGAGTCGGCGTTGGATGACATCCGAGGAACAGGCAAAGAGAAGCGATTGGACAAGCCCGAGTCCTCCAAGAAGGACAAGAAGAGGAAGCCTGATAACGTGGTTCACATGGTGGACCGACTTCAGAAGAACCCTCGAACAAGCCAACCGTCCACGGACGAGTTGCTGAGTGGTCCATGCCTTTGGCACCCAAATGGAAACTACAAAGCAAAGGATTGCTATCGACTGAAGGGATTTGCAACAGCTGAGCTCAAGGTGGCCAAAGATCCCCCGAGGCGCAATAGCAAGGACAAGACCAATGATGATGGTGACATGGACGACTCAAGAGAATTCCAGGAGCCCTGCAAGGAAGTCAACTTCATCTTCGGTGGCCCGGATGCTTATGTGTCCAAGCGCAAGCAGAAGTTGGAACTTCGGGAGATCAACTAGGTGCAAGCGGCTGCACCTTAATTCATGAGGTGGTCTGAGATGCCAATCATATTTGATCGGTCGGATCACCCCAAGCACATCCTAAAGCTGGGTCGATACCCGTTGGTGCTTGCTGCTACGATGAAGGAGGTGAAGTTCAACAAAGTACTCATTAATGGAGGAAGCAGTTTGGACATAATCTTCACCAAGACTCTCAAAGAGCTCGGTCTGTCAATCAATGATCTTCAGCCGAGTTCTTCACCTTTCCACGGGATTGTACCTGGCAAGACTTCAGTTCCAATTGGACAGATCAGTCTGCTGGTCACCTTTGGGACCCGTGATAATTTCAGGACCAAGCGCATTCTCTTTCAGGTGGCGGATTTTGACTAAGCATACCATGCTATCATCGGTCGACCGGCTGTGGCCAAATTCATGGCTATCCCGCATTATCCATATCTCACCCTCAAGATGCCAGGCCTGAATGAAATAATCTCCCTCCACTCTGATCTTCGGAATTCTTTTGATTGTGATGTACAGAGCTGTAAGATGGCCAATAAATAGCTGATGCTGTCCGACCAGAAGGAGATCCAACAGGCAGTCGGCACGGAGGAGCAGACCGGAGCAGAAGTTCCAACAAAGAAGCCTACCAAAGACAAGATTCAGACCGATGACATCCAAACCAAGGAAATCCTGCTCGATCCTGAGGACCCCGATAAGGTAACTTATGCTGGGGCCAACCTCGACGAGAGATAGGAACTCGCGCTCACTCTTTTCCTCTAGGAAAATAGGGACATCTTTGCATGGAAACCATCTGACATGCCGGGAGTTCCTAGGGAAAAGATTGAGCGCAAGTTAAGGGTACCCCCAGGGGCTACCCCCGTTCGGTAGAGGCTTAGAAGATTTGTGCAAGATCGCAAGGACACCATAAAGAAGGAGATAGTTAGACTATTAGATGCTAAGTTTATAAAGGAGGTGTATCATCCCGAATGGTTAGCAAATCTAGTCCTTGTACCCAAGAATAATACAGAATGGAGGATGTCTATTGATTATACTGATCTCAACAAGGTCTGTCCTAAAGACCCTTTCGCTCTTCCTCGTATTGATTAGATTGTGGACTCGATAGCCGGGTGTGAGCTCTTGAGCTTTCTAGATGCCTATTCAGGCTATCACCAGATCTCACTAAAGGTCGAAGATCAGATTAAAACTTCCTTTATAACACCCTTCGGCGCCTTTGCTATATCATGATGCCTTTCGGTCTGAAGAACGTTGGCGCGACTTACCAACGAGGTATTCAACGCTGCCTTGCTGCTTAGATCGGTCGGAACGCAGAAGCGTATGTTGATGACATTGTCGTCAAGACTCGGAATGTCGAAGAGCTTATTTCTGACCTGGCAGAAACCTTTAACAATCTGAGACATTATTCAATAAAGCTCAATCCCAAGATGTGTGTTTTTGGGTTTCCTTCAGGAAAGCTGCTTGGTTACATCATTTTGAAATGAGGTATAGAAGCTAACCCGGATAAAATCAAGGCGATCCTTGGTATGGGGCCACCTAATTCTCAAAGGGATGTACAGAAGCTGACCGGATGCATGGCGTCCTTGAGTCGCTTTATTTCCCGGCTGGGGGTTAGAGGGTTACCAGTTTTCTGGCTGCTTATAAAGCAGGAAGACTTTATTTTGACCGCAGAGGCGTAGTCAGCATTGGACGAGTGGAAGGTTTACCTCAGCATTCCAGTATTGGTGCCTCCGGAGCCAGAAGAAAAACTTTAGCTTTACATATCGGCCACAGCTCAGGTTGTGAGTACTGTTTTAACAGTCGACCGAGAAGAGGAGGGGCATATACAAAAAGTACAACACCCGGGCTACTTTGTGAGTGAGGTCCTTGGTGCCTCTAAGATAAAATACCAATAGTTCTTGAAGTTGTTGTATGCATTGTTGGTCACCTCCAGGAAGTTGAAGCATTACTTTCAAGCTCATCCGATCAAAGTCCAGACCTCCTTCGCACTCGGCACAGTGCTACACAACCGAGAAACCGAAGTCGAAATTGCCAAGTGGGCAGTCAAACTTGATCAATATACCATCACGCTCGCGCCTCGGTCGGCTATAAAGGGACAAGCGCTAGCTGATTTTGTTGCTGAGCGGACAGAGATTCAAAACCCGCCTACTGCACAAGATATCGAATATTGGAAAATTACAAGGAGCGGGTGCGGGAGTCATGTTTATCTCACCCACTGGAGAGAGGCTTTGATATGTCCTTCAGTTGATATTTCACGCATCTAACAACGCATCTAACAACGCCGCATCACTTGGCATCAAGCGCGTCGATGTCTTTGGTGACTCGGTTTTGGTTATTAATCAGGTCACTAAGGATTGGAACTGTGTGAATGACAGTATGAGTGCTTACTATCAAGAAGTAAGGAAGCTCAAAGAGAAATTCAATGGATTGAAGTTCACGCATGTTTTTCAAGACAATAACCAAGCGGCCGATGAATTGGCCAAAATGGGATCATCCCGATCCGTGGTCCTGCCAGCTGTTTTCTTACACACTCTGGATTTCCCCATGATTTCTCCTCGGTCGGATGTATTAATGAGTGATTTTATTGATCTCGTTGGTGATGACAACATGGAGACTGATTGGCGCGATCCGCTCATCCAATATTTGGATAATGGAACGCTGTCTTCGGATCCTAATGAGCAACGAAGGTTGGAGACCAGAGGCCGAGGGTATTTGCTGGTGGGAGACCAACTCTATAAAAGAGGAGGTTGAAACATCATGATGAGATGCATCTCGATACCAAAAGGCCAAAAGTTGGTAGAAGAAATTCATTCAGGGATATGTGGCAATCATGCAGCTTCCGAGACTTTTGTTGGCAAAGCTTTTCGGCAAGGGTTTTATTGGCCCACGGTGGTTGAAAGTGCACACTGGGTCGTTTGGACATGTGAAGGTTGTCAGTTCTTCGCTCAACAAATGCATGTGCCTTCACAGCAACTTCAGATGATACCTTTGACTTGGCCCTTTGTTGTTTGGGGGCTCGATATTGTCGGTCCTTTCAAAAAGGCGCCAGGTGGGTTCACTTATTTGTTTGTTGCCATTGATATATTCACCAAGTGGATTGAAGCAATGTCGGTCGGCAAGATTACATCAAAGAAGGCTATTGAGTTTGTCAAGGATGTCTTCACTCGGTTTGGGGTTCCTCATGATATCATTATCGATAATGGCACTCAATTCACTTCAGTGGAGTTCCGTGACTTTGCCGATGAGATGGGAATAAAAATCCACTTTGCATTAGTGGCTCATCCTCAAAGCAATGGGCAGGTCAAACGGGCCAATGGTATGATTCTCCAAGGATTGAAGCCTCGGATATTCGACAGGCTTAAGCCTTATGCCGGTCGGTGGGTCAATGATTTGACTTCAGTTCTTTGGGGGCTTTGCACAAACACCAGTCGGGCAACTGGTCAGTCATCTTTCTTATTGGTCTATGGCTTAGAGGCTATACTACCGACCGAAGTCAGCCTTGTTTTGGCACGGGTTCAGGCGTATGATGAACAGCTTTCTGAGGAGAATCGAGAGATTGATTTGATTGCAGCAGAGGAGTTACGTGATCATGCTCTGTTTCGGTCGTCACTTTACCAACAAGGCGTCGTTATTATGATAAAAACGTACGTAATTGCCACTTCCAAGTTGGAGATTTAGTGATTCGCCGAGTGCAGTCAATGAAGAACCAGCATAAGCTTTCTTCAAAATGGGAAGGACCATATGTTGTGAAGGAAGTCACTCACCCGGAGGCTTACCGACTGATGTATGAAAACGATGATGATATACCAAATTCTTGGAACATAAATCAGCTACATCATTTCTATACTTAATTATTCCTTTGTATACTTATAAATTATTCATGAATGAAACTTCGGTCTTTTTGATGAAAGATTTTTTGATGATTTTCATTCTATATTGTCTCGATTCCTTAATATATTTTATTAAACAATCGAGTCGGGGGGCTAGTAATAATGTCGCACTTCAGTCTAACCGTATTTTGGTTTTGGACTACTTTCTGACCAATTTCTTCTCTTTGAATACGGTCTTCATTTTCTTGGTCTAACGTCTATACATTATGGTTATATACTTTATACTACACATCAGACTACCACTACACTAAACCCAGAGCCAAAGTGCGAGAGGTCATGTGTCGATTGGTCGACTCTGCACGTCTATACATTCTTGAAGGAGAGGAAGATTCAGCTTGAAGTTCAACCTCAGGAGTTGCTGGAGGAGTAGGAACGGTCGGATTAATCTCTATATTGTCGACCAAAGCTCGGGAAGTCTCTAGCATGGAATCCAAAAGCAACTGGCATTGGTCGTTAGTCAAGTCTGGGTTGAAGCCCTCCTTGATCTTGTCCAATGGCAGAGCGGTAGATCAAGATTGGCAAATAGCCAGAACCTGACTCCCGGCTTCGGTCGCCACTCATCGAGTGTTATGAGCAATATTTTCCGATGCATGCTCCAGCAAGTACTCCAAGGAATGGCTAGACTGTTCCACTCGGTCGGCATGAACATAGTCCATTGCCTTTCAAGCGGCGTAAGATACAGCTGCGAGTAACTATTTCTGGTCAGTATGATTAAAAGAGGAATCAAGCAGATGTGAGAAATAACGAAGGGCTTACTGGCAAGTTTACATTTGAAGGATTCGGAGGTGCTCTTAGCTTCCTCTATGTTGGCGTCAGCCTCCTTCAGCTCCTTCTGCAGCTGAGTGATCTCGGCCTTCTGATTCTCGACCGACATGGAGAGGTTTTCCTTCTCAGTATTTAAGGCATTAACAAACATTTGCTGATTAGAAGTCTACTTCTCTAGGTCAGCAACCTTCTGGTCATGAGCTAAAAGATGAATATTTGAATCTTTAGCGCTAGAGTGATTGGTTGTTTATTGAAACACAGGTGGTGAGTGATCTTACCAGCTAAATCTTCTCAGCCTTGGTCATTTCTCTTTGGTCGGTCTACAGCTTTTCAATTTCCTTCTGCGCTTTGGCAAGCTGCTGACCGGTGACTAGCAAAACTCTAGCAAAGTGTTAGTCTGATTCAAAGACTTGAATACCAAAGAGTTTAGGACATACCAAAAGTCACGGCTTCAAGGTATTCCACCCTAGCCTGTTTTCTCTCTACGAGAGCATACATTTTCTATATACAGAAAGGGGTTAAGCTTAAAGGCAAGATTAAGACAAAGCAAAAGCAGAGTATTGAAGTACCTTGCTAGCTTCTCGATGTTGATGCATGATTTCCACGTCCTCCACTTCGGGCCGACCGAGTAAATCTGTAGATAATGTTGCTTTACTTTTGTCAAGAGGCGAAGGGACGACAGCAGGAGCTGGTTGGGGACATGCACCGGAATGGGAGCAGGAATTGTCATGTCGACTAGCTTATCCACTTCGGTCGGCGTATTTGATGACTTGCCGACCGACTTGGGCACATCAATCGGGCGAGAAGGAGGTCTAGATCGAGTGTCTTTGGACTCTTGGGCACTCTGAGAATCACTCATCTGACCACTGTCAAAATAAATATGGATGAGATTAGTGTTACAGATGGCAATAAAAGCCAAGAAGCATAAGGTTAAAGAATTAACCTAGGAGCCTTCTTTAGCATAATTTGGCACAACCTCTTCTTCGAAGAAGTCGACTAAAAATCAGTCTCCTTCCTCTTTTGGGCAGATTTTTCTGCCTTATCGGTCTGATCCACCTTCTCAGCATCATTCTGAGTTTGGCTCGCGGGCTTCGCCTGGCTTGAAGGTCGGTCGGCGGGAAGGCGGGTGAGATGACCAGCATCAGCAGACGGCAACTCTTCATCATCATCCTGATCTCCTATATATTGCCGTCGGCGCCCAACTGTCTGCTTTACTCGCCGATCGGGGGGAGGCAGGGTGGAGACCGGGTCAGGACGAGCGCCAATAGAAGAGCTCGAGCCTCCGATACCGGTCTGCTGCGTCTTCTCAACATAGTCCGGTCCCTCAGAATCGGTTGGAGGGAGCGGAGGATGAGAAATATAAGTATCCAAAACCTGCATAGGAATCAAAGTATCAAGGAGGACATCAAGATAAGAATATAAAAGATTGCTCAAAGCAGACTGAGGCTTACTCGGGCCCACATAGTGCCCTTGTTATACGCCTTCTTGATCAACGAGTCATCCTGAAGGGTATCTCCTTCAAACATTTTTGATAGGCGTTTCTTATGAGTACACCATTCGGCGGGTCAGGAATCTCCCTGGTTTCATCATTATTGATATAGTTCCACGCCGGGTTACTCTGTAGCTTCAGGGGCTGCACTCTGCGAACTATGAAGCTCTTGGCAACAGTAATTCCATTAATGTCTTTAGCCTTCATGTTGGCTATCTTCTTCAGCTGAGTGACCACCTGAGGATCGGTCGGATCGGGCTTCTCTGTCCATTGCGCCAGAGGAATCGCCTTGGCACCGGTGAAATCGGCAAGAACAGGGGGAGGGTTGTCACAGTAAAACCACTCATCCTTCTAGTTCTTGTTCCCGGTTTTCAATGGCACGTTGATGTAAGCCTCCTTCTTGCGCAATTGGAAGCCAACGCCGCCTATAGCTAATTGATTGCCCTTGGTCGGCAGCGGGCGGAGGACAAACAGATGGCGGAATAAATTGAAATGGGGGAGGATTCCCAGAAATTCTTTGCACATGTGCACGAAGATGGTGATGTGAAGCATGGAATTGGGATTGAGGTTGTCAAGCTCGATCCCATAAAAGAAAAGGAGCCCGCACAAGAAGCAGCAACAGGAGACTCTAAAGCCGTGCTCAAAGAATGAGCGGAATACAACTATTTGTTTATGAATAGGGATGGGACAAGATTCACGGGGTACATTCCAATCGATTCGTACTTGCTCTGGAAGGATGCCGTCGATCACCATCTGATTCATGTCGGCCTGGGAGAGGTTGCTCTTCGAGAACTCCCGAAGTTGCACCAGGATGTTGATCTCCGATGAGGAAGACGTGGCAGCAGCAGTGGGAGTGGCAGGGATCGAGGTGGAAACCTTCTTGCGACCCATGGCGACGATTGTTTCGGGCATGGCGGATCGAATGCTGAACCCTAGCAAAGGCTTGGGGGCTTGTCGGTGGCCTTTGAAACCCAATATTTGCCACCAACCGGTCAGAAAATACAAGGTAAAGACCAAAGTTTTGTGAATATTTGTTTAAACTAATAAAGTTCCCCGAGTTTTGGTGAAATATATGTTTGTAGGGTAAAAAGGGCAAAAATCATGTAAAAACATGAAGAAACTCCCCGTCGGCCGATTCTGCCATAATACAGCAGGCCGACAGGGTCATATGAGGCTGAAATCAGGGCCTGGCAGGGTCGTGATGGTCGAAATCCGAACCCAGCCAACAGGGTCATATGAGGCTGAAATCAGGACCCGGCAGGGTCGTGATGGCTGAAATCCGAACCCAGCCGACAGGGTCATATCAGGCTAAAATCAGCCACCCGGCGGGTCAAAACAGAGTCGTCCTAAGACTAACCATCCGACCCAATCGACCCTGCAAAACACTCCAAAATGAAGCCGTTTTCCATTTCTGGACTAAGGAGGTAAAAAGTGGAGAAATAAAGGAGGAATTCACATGGCACAACATGGACAAGTCAAGACGTGACCCGGGGGGGGGGGAGGGGGGGTCGGCACCAAAGATGGGCCGCCGCCCGGCCTGGCTTGCTGCCCAGCCTAGGTTGCCCACCCAAGGTTGCCAGCCCATGAGGACCACAAGTTCTACCGACCCCAAAACAGAGATTTCGGTGGAAACCGATCAAGTAACCGCCATCGGGACAAGATCTGAGTCATCCAAATAAAGTCGGTTCAAAATCGACCAAAGCTAGTGGCCGCCCGGCCTGGCCTGCCGCCCGGTGGTGCATGCCACCTGGCATGCCCGGCCGCCCAGCACACGTGGCCGCCCGGCGGGGGATTTCTTGCCCACCGACTCTCCTCCACTTTCAGGTACCCACCAAGTATTCGCCACCTATAAATAGAGGGGGAATTCGGCAGAAACAAAGCATCAAGCAAGTGAAACATATTGGAGTCCATTTCCCACTACTTTTCTTACTAGTAGAGTAGGTTAGTTAGTCAGGAGTTGGAGTCTAGTCGAGAGCATCGCTCGGGATTCCGGAAGTCATCTCGGAGTCTTGGTATAAGCTCTCTTGTATCTTTTCTCTTTTTGTAAGACTTATCCCTTAGCAATATAATTATATTTTCTTATTTACCTTGTCAAGTATTTATCTTTACTTAGTCAATTTCCGTAAGTTACAAATATCGGGAAAGAACTTTGAAGCATAGTTTACGGGATTCCTGGCTAGGATTTAATTAAGTTTAGTTCTTGAATAGAACTTAGACTTGGTTATTTCCCAGCTATTCTTCCGCTAGGCCAACGGAAGAATATCAAGTGAAAGCGTAGGCGTTGTGCCTATGTTAGCACTAGCTGGTTGTGCATTCGTCCCCACGGGCTATGTGGTCGGCGGTAGGTGGTCACAGCCCTGTCCATCCATTTTGTATTCCACCACGTTCGGGAAGTCTCAAGCAGGGTTGTCTAGCGCGGACGTGCCCACTAGTGTACGAGGTTAGTTACCGACCCTATTAGTGGATCGTTTTCGTGCCCCGAAGTAAACTTATTGGTGAAGGAGTCGAGGTTGTACCATGAATTTGGTGTAAGCACTCAACCCGAGTAACTAGGAATTTTGACACTTGACTTAGATAAAATAGGAAGATATAATCTTAGGAATTCTAGACTTAGACTCGCTGTCCTCCCGGCTAGCTTAATCGATGTCTTTATTTATCTTAGTGTGGATTTCTCCAGTATCACTGCTCCCCCAAATATCATTATCGAACATCCTTACCCCCATCTTTGGTTAGTTGGTATAATTCTTATAGTTATATATTTGTTAAACCAAGATACTCCTGGGTGAAATGCTACAATAGATACCTGTGGAAAATATATTAGTTATATATTTCTCCAGTATCACGTCTAGCTTCCCTGTGGAAAATAAATACGATACCTTGGAATACTCCTGGGTGAAATGCTACAATAGATGTTCCTAGCGCTTGTGGATTAATTCATATTTTTCTTCAAGCATAACAAACATCAAATCATTTCTAGCATCGTACCAGGGATAGTGATATTGTTGATGCGACGTTAAGAAATGCCAACAAGTATTTCTGGCGCCGTTGCCGGGGAAGCAATAGGCTAAGATATCAGAATTTTAACATTGATATTTCTATTAAGAGGTTACCGCTTTGCTTAGCGGGCTTACCCTTGTTTTGTTTATTTGTGGCATAAATAGAATGCTTTATGACTGGTTTCGACCTACCGGACAACTACCACAACGATCTGGAGGCTTTGTTGAGGAGAGTGCGCCAAAGACTCACCCCTCCTCGGCCCGTGCATGCTCTTGCAGCACCTTTGATCACTCAAGCTCACCTGCAACTCCCGTCTCCGTCCGCTTAACCAATCATGGCTAAGAAGACGATCCGTGACTACTCCGCCCGTCTGCAGACAACATCCACACCGGTCCAAACCCGAACATGGGGAACGGAAGCTATGAGCTGAAACCGGGCATAATCAACATGGTTCTGGCCAGTCCTTTCTATGGCAAGGCATCGGAAGATGCAAACGCCCACCTCCAATAGTTTTAGGAAGTGTGCAGCACTTTCACCATGAGGGATGTGACCCTGAGGCCATTCGCCTTCGCCTATTCGCATTTTCACTCTTGGGGAAGGCGAAGCAGTGGTTCTATAGCAATCAAGAAGAGCTCACCACATGGGACAATTGCTCCAACACCTTCCTTGCTGTTGACGGCTGTTAAGTACCATTTTTTACCATCAACTATACTCAAATAAAGGAGAATTTGGCATTTCATACACGCATGCTTTAGCACAATAATATAGTTCCACTTGTACTTGGAGAACTTTGTGCATGCAGGAGGAAATGTGAAGGAAACACCTCAAAAGGCAAGAAAACACACTTTCGACCAATCAGAGAGTGCCACATGGACGTCACACGGATTGAAGGGCCCATTTTTAGCACTTAACCGACGTAACTCCCTGTAATACCGCGCAAACCGACGTCAGGGCCCACAGGACAGCCACCTGGAGAAAGCACAGGCCAGGAGGGGCCACCCCCAGGTCGGACGACCTGGTCAGGTCGGCCGACCCGGCCGGGCGCCCTCTCCGCCTGGGCTTCCACGTGTTGGCTCCTCCGCGACTCCTGATGACGGTTTGAGATGCCTTCCATGGCGGTTACTCTCCCTTGCCGACCTATTGAGGCTATAAATAGGAGGGTGTGCCTTCACACTCAACACACACCACAAGAAGCATTTCTCTCTTGCTAGTAGTAGTTCTTGGAGTTTCAGTGGAGTTAGGCTGAGTCTAGAGCTCTCTAGTCCCAAGTCTTCACTTGGAATTGGTATGGCTCTTGTATCTTTTCCCTTTTGTAAGACTTTGCTCTTATCAATATATATATCTTTTCTATATAGTTGTGCTGGGGTCATGAGTTTCTTGTTTGATATTGTGATCCATATATGTGATAGTATAGTCTACTTGTGTGATAGTAGTTTATATTTATTATACTACTATTGTCATGCTAGTTATATACCGTCACTATAGTCTAGTTTATATGTTATAGTCTCTATGCTTAGTTTTAGCTGATAAAGTATAGCATGGGTTTGGTGATCGTATTCGTACGGTAGCTCTGCCTCGTTAATAGTAATCACGGAGGGGCAGAGTGCTCTTTGGTCATGCAAGTATGGTATTTGGGTGACTGATTTGCATCAATTATTCGTTAGTCTACTGGTTCGTTGAGGTAGGCGGCAGGTGGTGACAGCCCTGTCCGTCCTTTGAAATCCTCCCCGCTAGGCTAGTGCGTAGGCTCTTGGCGGAAGTCGCCTGTGGATGCAGGGGTAAGTCCGTGCCTGAAGTGCTATATTATTGACTGCTGAACCTGAGTGTGGGTCTGTATGTATTCTACTTAGGCTATGCAACTGTATAGGAATGTATAGTAGGAGTAGCTTAGCCTAGTCTTTCCTCCACTAGACTTTATTTATTTAGTAGGAATCTTCTGTGTGTGTCACACTACCCGGTTATTATCATGTACCCGCCTGTCTTGGTTAGATATCCTTGCTAATTGTTAACATGATCTTATATGTTAGTAACGCTTCTTGATCATACCCTTCCTTTGGGATAAACAAATACGATACCCTGAATACTTCCGGGTGAAATGCTACAGCGGTATTCTCTGTGCGCTTGCGGATTTTACCTACTTGACTCTGGGACATATTAGTGAACCGTTTCTGGCCCCGTGCCGGGAATGATTTATTAATATGGCTTAGCAAAAGTCAACAAGCATTTCTGGCGCCGTTGCCGGGGAAGGCGTATGATTCAAGAAAAATTACTAATGTATATAGTAGTGTTGCAATTATTAAGGCTATCTCCTAGGCAGGCTAACCTTGCTTTGTTTTCTGCATTTTGTATGAAAACGGGGTAGTGTATGACTGGTTTCGACTTGCCGACAAACTTCACTGAAGATCCTGAATCACTCCTGAGAAGGACACGAGCTAGGCTCACCCCTCCTCGTAAGGAGACTCGGCCAATCGAACCTGTCATTCCCGCACCATCAAGCTCTGAGCAAATGGCCGACAAGACCCTCCGCGAGTTCTCCGCTCCCTCCGCTGCCAACATCCCTACGGGACCAGCTGGCAATGTGGGAGATGCGAACTTCGAGATCAAGACCGGTCTCATCACCATGGTGCAGGCTAGCCCATTCTGTGGGAAAGCCAATGAGGACGCTAGTGCTCATCTCCAGCAATTCCTGGAGATTTGCAACACGTTCAAAATGAAGGACGTCACCCCCGATGCTGTTCGCCTTCGACTGTTCCCGTTCTCTCTCCTTGGGAGAGCGAGACAGTGGTTCTACGCAAACCCTGAAGCTGTGAACACTTGGGAGAAGTGTTCAGCTGCGTTCCTTGCAAAGTTCTTCCCGCTGGGCAAGACCAATGCCCTCCGCGGAAAGATCTCAAGCTTCCAGCAGGAGTCGAAGGAGTCGATTCCTGAGGCATGGGAGAGGCTCCAGGAGTACATCCTGGCATGTCCCCACCACGGGATGGATGATTGGCTGATCATCCAGAACTTCTACAACGGGCTTACTCCGTCGGCCCGCGACCACCTCGACGCTGCTGCTGGTGGAGCCTTCTTGTCGCTCACTGTGAGCAAGGCAAAAGATTTGATCGAGAAGATGGTGTCCAACCAAGGTTGGAATGAAGAGCGCCTCCAACCTCGCCAGCGAGGCATGCACTCCGTCAAGGAGGTTGACATGCTCGCCGCCAAGATTGACCTTCTCATGAAGAAGATGGACGAACAAGCCAATGGAGAAGTGAAAGCCCTAGACGCTCATATGACTTGCGAGGTCTGTGGCAACACGGGACACTCGGGCAATGACTGCCCTGAGACCCGTGAGGACGCAATGTTCATGGGCAACAACAACAACAACGGCTACCGTCCACAAGGAGGTCAAAGTTGGGGTCCACCACGTCCCAACTACCAAGGAGGTAACTCTGGCAACTTCTCTGGTTTTAATTCCGGTTATAATCAGCCCTCCTTGAAAGATCTTGTGCTTGGTCAAGCTAAGGTTAATGATAACATCAGTAAAAAGCTTGCCACCACTGATAGAACTCTTGAGAGCATCCACACTAAGATAGAGGGTGTTTCCTCTGCTCTCAAGAATCAGCTGAGCTTTAATAAAATGATAGAAACCCAATTAGCTCAGTTAGCTGCTGCTGTTCCTACTGCTGAGTCGGGGAAAATCCCGGGGCAACCCGAGACCCCCTTAGAAAATGTTAATGCGGTTACCACGAGAGGAGGTAAGTCCACTCGGGATCCGCCATACCCTAACCATGCAGGAAAGGACACATCAGCTGAGAAGCCGGCAGAAGAAGAAGAACTGCCGCCCAGGAAAACGGCCCCACATGAGTTCTAGGACACGAACCTCATGCCGTTTCCTGAAAGAAGAAGGAAGCCCACCGTGGACGAGCAGTTCACATGCTTCGTTGAGGTGATCCAGAAGCTGCACATCAACGTGCCCTTGCTGGATGCGATACAAGTACCCACGTACGCTCGCTACCTCAAGGATCTTATCAGCAACAAGCGCCCACTACCGACCACAGAAATTGTCAAGCTGACGAAAGAGTGTAGCGCTGCTATACTCAACCGGCTTCCTGAGAAGAAGAAAGATCCGGGGTGTCCCACGATCACCTGCTCGATTGGGGCAAGTGTGAGCGTCATGCCGAAGGATGTCTTCGACAAGCTCAACTACACCACACTAACCCCCACGCCGATGCAGCTGCAGCTGGCCGATTCAACGGTCCGCTATCCGGCAGGGATCGCCGAAGATATTCCGGTGAAAATCCGGGATTGCTTCATCCCCGTTGACTTCGTAGTGCTTGACATGGACGTCGGGAAGAGCACACCGCTCATCCTGGGACGCCCATTTCTCAGCACTGCGGATGCTCGCATCGATGTAGGAGCCGGAGAAATCTGCTTCCACATCAATGGCAAGCAGGAGAAGTTTGACTTTCGGCCACGGAAAGAACAGTGCAACATGATCCGTATCAAGTACGGGCCGAACCCAAGCAACATCAAGGAAGTGGAGGTCACTCCGCCAAAGAAGGACAGCCTCATCACATTCATGAAGAACTTCCTTGAGAAGGAAAAGGTTGCACAGCAACAACTGATGAAGGCAAGGGGGCAAAGGTCACACATTAAGCAACAGCCTCCGAAGTCCACAAGGCAGCAACCTCCGAGATCTGCAAAGAAACAGGCTGTGAAGCCTGCAAAATCGCAGCCTCCGAAGCCCGAGAAGCCACCGGCTGCAACAAAGACCAAGAAGGTGTGGCGAGTGAAACAAGAAGCATCATCCGTGTCTTCATCTCCAGGACCGGACAACGCTTCATCGAGCTGAACGCCGGAGAAAAGTCCCGCTCGTCGGACTTTAAAAGGTGAGTCCTCGCCGGGAGGTTAAACCGGTAGTTATCCATATTTGCTCTTTTAATTGCATATTTGCTTTCCACCACATTTTGATTTTTTCCGACCACTGCATTTCTGCATTTTTGAATTTTTCCAGCCACCTTGAAATTTTTCAAAACTCATTTGCATTTCTGAAAATTTAGAAAATAGGTTTTTGGGCTTTCCATTTTGAAAAGATTTTTTGTCGAGCTTTTTGAGCAAAAAGGCAGCAGGGGACAAATCCCCTAGCCGTTGGGTAACACATAGGAAAAAGGGGGCTGCCAGGAGGCCCACCTGCCAGGTCGGCCGACCTGGTGAGGTTGGCCGACCCCCTGGCCCCACCTTTTCCGGTGCTCCTTTCTCCAAACGGCTATATGGCCGTTGCTCTGTCCCTTTCTAACGGCCATCTTGCTATAAAAACCGCCCAGGAGGAGGAGCTTCACCATTCCAAGCTCATCTTTGACTCCCCTCCTTTGCTCACTTGTTGCTCTCCCAAAATTTCGTGTTCTTCAACTTTACTACAGCCCCAAAAACCCAAAAAAATATTTCCCCTCTATTTTAGTGCATTTGCAAGTTGTTGTGAGAAGAAAACCAATTTCGGAGAAGCTCGGGTTTGTCGTTTTCACTAACGCTCACCCGAACACTTGTTCGATCTTGTTTTTGTTCTTGTCTTGTGTTTGTTCTTGTGTGCAGCCATGTTCAAACGAATGAAGCAAGTCGTCGGAATCAAGCGGAGAAAAAGCACTCGTGCAAGCACGAGTCAAGCATCCTCCGTCGAGCTCACACCAAGTCCGGGGCATGGTGACCCCGAAGCTGAAATTCCGGAGGAAAGGCCGGCCTTGCTCATCACCGAGGAGCATCTCGACATCAAGGATGACCGCGAGGGCCAAGCCATCGCGCTCATGAGAGAACGGCCATTCGCCCACACCCGACGCTTCGATCCGGACTTCCTCGAGAAAATAGGTATGAGAGAAGAATTTGCCTCTATTTTTCGCACTATGGGTTGGCTAAATTTCATAGAAGTAGATGAGCCAGGTTCTCGTTTGCTTACTATGCTGTTTTTATGCACCCTTAGAAAGTATGATGAAGGCATTTCTTTTCGCTTGTTTGGGCAAAAGCGCTTGGTCACATGGGGTGATCTTCATGCTATGCTAGGTCTAAATCCTAAATGTAGGCTAGACTTAGATAAAGCGCTAAAGGGGTTCCATAAAGAAAGTTTTTGGAAAAAGATTTCCGGAAACGAGTGGGGTCCCAAGCCTAGAACAAGTGCCATCCATAATCCTACACTTAGATTTATGCATGTGTGGTTGTCTATGACCTTGTTTCCTCGAGATGACATTAGGGTTGTCCGGCAAGATGAATTGAAAATACTTTATGCCATGGTTAAGAAAATTAGGGTGTCACCCGCGGAATGCATGATTGATCAATGGTTAGACAATATAAAGTTGACAGGACCAATTGAGTGCACCTCTTTAGTTACTCGCATTGCGCAGAAGTGTGGTCTGCTTGAGAATGTTCATGTTGAATATTTGACGGTAGATAGAGAATTTCTAGGCGAGGACTATTTTGTGCAAGGACATACTTTGAAACATGGTCCAAATAATACCTTGATCTATCACTTTCCCGGGTATACAAATGAATTCCCGTTACCTAACCCGGGTCTTCGTTTGTATCACTATCGGGCACTAACCCTCCCACTTGAGCCAGTGGGAGAAGTTCGCAGGCATAGTGTTTCAGGGCGACCGACACGTTCCCGTAGGCATATGGAGCCTACACCGGAGTTTCACACTCCGACCGGAGATCTGGTATGGGAGCAGCCCCCGCCACAGGACGAGGCGGGTGCATCAACATGGCAGGCCGGAGCATGGGAATCTCAGTACGATTACCCCATGCAGACGTCATCAAGTTCAAGCGGACCGCCATCCTTTGCCACTCGGTCATTCTCATCCCGTGGGTTCCGTGAACTCAACTATGGGATGGCCGAGTTGACAAGGAGGGTGAACGACATTGATTTGCGCACCGAGAGCATGCAACAAACTCTCACGCAACATGTCACCGACACCCAGCAATGGCAGAATTTCAGCGACAACCAATTCCGCCAGCTGAACGCGATGATGGCTCAGAATCAGAACAATTGGGATGCCTTCTTCCGCTCCCAAGGCTACGACCGAACCAGCAGATATGAGCAAGAACAAGCTTGGGGGAGGACCCCCCTTCTCACGGTAACTTGTATCTTTCCCCTTCCCTTTATTTCTTGCATTTGCTAAATCTGAAAATCCATAAAAAATTTGCAAAACATAAAAAGAACAAAAATATTTCCCTTTTTCATGCGCGGTATGAATGTGTATAATTTTCCTATGTTGAGATGATGAATAGTTGCTCTGTCCTTTATTCCTCTCTAATGCTAGTTTACAACTTAGTACTCTCTCAAGAGTTAGGTTTGTTGGTAAATCTTGCCTTGAACTTGAATCTTGTGGGTAGCATATGCATTCTCTAGTTCTAAGTTGTTGAGAGGTATGATATGATAGATAGGGCTGCTATGATCTTGCTCAACGTAAAGCTTGAATTTTGGAGTTTTATTTTTCAAAATGACAAATTGACAAGTTCCTCAATGATGAAATTCCCACCACAGCCATATGTAGTGTTTACATTTGAAAACCTTTACACATATGCTGCTTGTTTCACATTGAGCTTAGTCAAAATTGATGTGACCCTAGTAGAACTCTTTTCATGCTTTCTTGATCAAGATCATATACACACATCCACCGCCATGAGCTATCCTTCTAAATCAAGAAGATAGCATCCACCATATCCACCATATCCACCGTGAGCTATTCTTCCACACCGGAAGAAAGTCACTATCCATCCATCCATCCAAAGAAACACTCCATATATCCATTACAAAATTCCTCTCTCAAAGTATTCATTGCAAACTAGGACTATGGCTATGCAAAAAGAAAAGAAAAAAAAATGCTCAAAAAAAGAGAGCAAGCAAAAGATAGCCATAGCCTAGAAACTCCAAAAGAGAGAAGGAAAATTCAAAAAGGAGTTATTTCTTCCCATCCACCATTCCTCCATTCTCCCACACACTTGCACATCTTGATCAAGATTGTTTGAATTGATGTTTTTCTTGGATCCGGTCTTTTGACATAGCAATATTATGTGAACATGAGTGCCTCATATATCCCTACCTTGAGCTCCACATAAAGCCTTATTTAGAAATAGGTGATTATAGGCAACACATTGCCTTGGTGAGGAATCATACACATATTGAGTGATCCGAGAGAATCATTTGAGGAACTTGGTTTTTATTTTCAAAATCTTTTGAAAACCTTCGGAATAACGTAGTGGAATCTAGAGCAAGTGATTGATGCCCTGCAATTGTTCTATCTCTCAACCGCCCAAGACAATGAGGTGTAAAAGCCCCATGGATCGAGGTAAATGGGTAAGTTATGTGCCAACATATTTAATTCTAGGAAGAGTACTTTGTTATGCGCATAGTATTATTGAGGAGTAGGACATTGTAGCAACTCCTGATCAACAACTTAAGTTTATCTTTGCTTCAGGACGAGCAAAGGGTAAGCTTGGGGGAGTTTGTTGACGGCTGTTAAGTACCATTTTTTACCGTCAACTATACTCAAATAAAGGAGAATTTGGCATTTCATACACGCATGCTTTAGCACAATAATATAGTTCCACTTGCACTTGGAGAACTTTGTGCATGCAGGAGGAAATGTGAAGGAAACACCTCAAAAGGCAAGAAAACACACTTTCGACCAATCAGAGAGTGCCACATGGACGTCACACGGATTGAAGGGCCCATTTTCAGCACTTAACCGACGTAACTCCCTGTAATACCGCGCAAACCGACCTCAGGGCCCACAGGACAGCCACCTGGAGAAAGCACAGGCCAGGAGGGGCCACCCCCAGGTCGGCCGACCTGGTCAGGTCGGCCGACCCGGCCGGGCGCCCTCTCCGCCTGCGCTTCCACGTGTTGGCTCCTCCGCGACTCCTGATGACGGTTTGAGATGCCTTCCGTGGCGGTTACTCTCCCTTGCCGACCTATTGAGGCTATAAATAGGAGGGTGTGCCTTCACACTCAACACACACCACAAGAAGCATTTCTCTCTTGCTAGTAGTAGTTCTTGGAGTTTTAGTGGAGTTAGGCTGAGTCTAGAGCTCTCTAGTCCCAAGTCTTCACTTGGAATTGGTATGGCTCTTGTATCTTTTCCCTTTTGTAAGACTTTGCTCTTATCAATATATATATCTTTTCTATATAGTTGTGCTTGGGTCATGAGTTTCTTGTTTGATATTGTGATCCATATATGTGATAGTATAGTCTACTTGTGTGATAGTAGTTTATATTTATTATACTACTATTGTCATGCTAGTTATATACCGTCACTATAGTCTAGTTTATATGTTATAGTCTCTATGCTTAGTTTTAGCTGATAAAGTATAGCATGGGTTTGGTGATCGTATTCGTACGGTAGCTCTGCCTCGTTAATAGTAATCGCGGAGGGGCAGAGTGCTCTTTGGTCATGCAAGTATGGTATTTGGGTGACTGATTTGCATCAATTATTCGTTAGTCTACTGGTTCGTTGAGGTAGGCGGCAGGTGGTGACAGCCCTGTCCGTCCTTTGAAATCCTCCCCGCTAGGCTAGTGCGTAGGCTCTTTGCGGAAGTCGCCTGTGGATGCAGGGGTAAGTCCGTGCCTGAAGTGCTATATTATTGACTGCTGAACCTGAGTGTGGGTCTGTATGTATTCTACTTAGGCTATGCAACTGTATAGGAATGTATAGTAGGAGTAGCTTAGCCTAGTCTTTCCTCCACTAGACTTTATTTATTTAGTAGGAATCTTCTGTGTGTGTCACACTACCCGGTTATTATCATGTACCCGCCTGTCTTGGTTAGATATCCTTGCTAATTGTTAACATGATCTTATATGTTAGTAACGCTTCTTGATCATACCCTTCCTTTGGGATAAACAAATACGATACCCTGAATACTTCCGGGTGAAATGCTACAGCGGTATTCTCCGTGCGCTTGCGGATTTTACCTACTTGACTCTGGGACATATTAGTGAACCGTTTCTGGCCCCGTGCCGGGAATGATTTATTAATATGGCTTAGCAAAAGTCAACACTTGCCAAGTACTTCCCGCTAGGCAAAACCAATGCCCTGCGGAACAAGATTTCAAGTTTTCAACAGCTAACTAACGAGAGCATTCCTGAGGCATGGGAACGTTTCCAAGAATACACTATGGCATGCCCACATCACGGAATGCAAGATTGGTTGTTGATCCAAAGCTTTTACCATGGGCTCAACCGCCCTGCTCGTGAGTACTTAGATGCAGACGCTGGAGGTTCCTTCTTCTCTCTGAAGGTCAAAGAAGCTCAAACTCTCATAGAAAAGATGGTCGCCAATTACGGTGGCTACGATGAGAGACAGAACCAGCCGCAACCCAAGATGAGAGGAGTCCACCAAGTTGATGGTACTAACATGTTAGCAATTAAAATGGCTCAACTTTTGAAGAAAATGGACGGACCTCAGATTGTCCAAGAAGAAGAAGTGAACTACCTCAACATCACCACCACCAACAACAACGGGTTTAGGCCCCGTACGAATAAGTTCGGATGGGAGTCCAAGCCAAACCTCTCATTCGACAAGAACATGGGTAACTCTGGAAACTTTACTCGTAATAAACCCTCCTTCCATGATCTTGTTCTAGGGCAATCTAAAATCAATGAAAGTATTAGTAGGAAATTTATTGCTACTGATAAAGTCCTAGAAAGCATAGATTCTCATATGGAAGCCTTTAATACCTCTCTACAAAACCAGCTTAGTCATAATAAAATGTTACAAACACAAAATGCTCAGCTGGCCGCTTCTGTTGTTATGCCTAACTCGGGCAAGCTCCCCGGTCAGCCAGAAGCTAGTCCCAAAGAAAATGTTAGTGCGGTCACAACTAGAGGCGGAAAATCTACACAGGGTCCGCCAAATCCTAACAATGTAGGGAAGACTAGGGAAACCGATGAAGAGTCAGGAGGGGAGGAAGAAATTGAAGTGGAGGAGGCACAGGCACCTCTCAAGAAGGCACCACATGAGTTCTATGATACCCTGGTGTTGCCATTTCCCCCTCGACAGAGGAAGCCGATGGTGGACGAACAATTCAGGAAGTTTGTCGAGGTAACAAAGAAATTATATGTCAATATACCACTACTTGATGCTATGTAGGTTCCTACATACTCCAAGTACCTAAAGGACATCCTCAACAACAAACGCCCAATGCCATCCACGGAGGTCGTCAAATTGATGGAGGAATGCAGCGCCGCTATCTTGAACTCTCTTCCAGAAAAGAAGCAAGATCCGGGATGTCCAACCATCCCTTGTTCCATTGGGATGCAGAAATTCAACAACGTCCTTTGTGACTTGGGGGTGAGCGTGAGCGTCATGCCAAAGGTAGTGTATGACAAACTCGATGTCAATTCATTATCCCCTACAACAATGTGCTTGCAGCTCGCCAACCAATCAGTCCACTACCCGGCGGGTATTGCGGAGGACGTACCCGTAAGGATAAGGAACTCTCTTGTTCCCGTCGACTTTGTGGTGCTAGATATGGAGGCCGATGCAAAGACACCCCTTATACTAGGAAGGTCGTTCCTTAGCACCGCAAATACCAACATTGATGTTGGGGCTAGAGAAATCCACCTTAACGTTAATGGATACGATGAAAAGTTCGCCTTCAAACCCCGAACGGAACAATGCAATCAGGCACACATCTTTTATGGCAAAAATCCAAACATGGTGAAGAAAATTGAGATGTATCCAATCCCACCAAAAATGGGTGCACCGGCGGTTAAAGTTCAAAGCATACCACCGCCGCCCAAGAAGAAGAACGATCCACAAGAAATGAAGAAAAAGGTCACCGCCAAGATAAAGAAAATCAAACAAGTATGGCGGAAGAAAGAAGTTGCACCGATCGTAGAAAATTCTCCATCCACGATGGGCACCATGCAAAATTGAGCGTAGAGAACGTCTTGTTTGAGACGTAAAATTCGAACCCTCGTTGAAAGGTAAACGATATTTATCCCCCTTCATAGCATTAGATTAGGTTGATTTTATTCCTCTTTCTTTAACCATTAAACTTGGATATAAAAAAAATTTGAAAATTTTTGGTAATGTTTCGGCCAAGTCTCTTGCCGGGAGTTCGTTTTCAAGTCAAAACGACCATCCGGGGTGCTGATTCAGGGCTGTAATCCAGCCTGAAATAACCCAGATTTCAGCACCCAGGAGGTCATTTTTCATGAAAAACGACCCCCGGCTGGGTCATTTCTGCTGCCCGGCAAGCCATGCCGCCTGGCACATTTTTTTCTTTGGATTCTTGGCCGTTTTGCAGCAAAAATGATGGCCATGTGTGGATGAGGAGTGGCCACATTTTCACTTGTGAAATTGTTTCACCTAGAGCCCTATATGCCAAAAAGAAGTGAATGAGAACCACAGAAATGAAGGACCAAGAAGGCGACCAGAGGGGGGTGAATGAGAGCCAATCAAAATTCTCGAAGAGAACTTGGCCTATATCCCAAAAACAACCCGAAGCAACCTCTGAACTGATCACCAAGACTACACACACCAACTCGTGGTGTACTAGCCCTAGGAGTGATCAACCACAGCAAAGAAACACAGCGGAAACAAAAAGGGAAGAAGCAATGCTCAACAGTTCAGAACTGAACACCCATCGGCAGTGTCGATGCACGTCATCGGCAGTGCCGGTGCGGGATGCTGTTGCACTAGAACCTATAGACTAGACCAATCGGTAGTGCCGGTCCTGATCATCGGCAGTGCCGGTCGACCCTCAACAGAACAGAAAAACTCTCGGGATCTTCTCAAATCTTCTCCAAAACTCAATCAAACGAACTCTAAATGATGCAATTTTTGGACCAGTGAATCCTCATCACATCACGACCCTAATCCTAGGAGATCAACTCAATTGGCTCAAGAAATCATCACAAATTTTAGATCTTGTGCCAAGAACACCAAAAAGGGGAAACTTGAGAAATCCTTCAAATCGAAGGTGCTAGAGCCAATAATTCCATCAAGGATCCATAGAGGATTATCCTAGCTCATCCTAGCAACAAGTTTCTCAAGAAATCCGGGCCAAAAATCTGTCCAAAAGTGAGATCGAAAATCACCACGAAAAAGGTCCGAAAATAGGAAAAAGGGAATTTCGGGATTCAAGTGAAGAGGGAAATCTTGAGCATGAAAATACTTCTCATATCATAGAAAGGTGCTTACAAGATCCATAGGTACAAGGCTAGGAAGCCACCCTCTTCCTCCCACAATTTGGAAGAGCAAGAGATGTCTCTCGCACACCCACTACTCTCCTCTCAAACATGAAGTCCTCTCCTAGCACTTTGAATAGAGTCCTAACACAAGGCTAATGGAAGAGGCACCTCTCCCACTAGCCACACCTCATCTTATATAGGCCTAGGGTCTATTGTCCACATGACCACTCTATCCTTGACCTACATAACACACCCACCTACCACCGAGGGCATAACCATCCATCTTTTTCCTCATCGCCCGAATGCCATCGGATGCTTCACGTCTTTGCTTCATCTCGAAGCAAGCTCCGTGATGGTGCCACGTGCACCACCAACCACCGCCACCGGTTTTGAGGCCCAAACCGGGAAACCGCCTTGCACGCTTCTCAAAGCGCGACTTCTCGATGTCGACGCGTGTCACCTTGTCCCGCGATCCTGACCACCGGCAAGTCTCTCCCAGTCCCTGTCCATCGGGCGCCCTTGTAACTTGCACCGGCATCCCGTTCGCCTTGACTTGGTCAACACGCCGTCTTCATCACCACCACGGTTTTGAGGCTCAACCACGAAACTGTCCGTGCTTCTTGCCTCTCCACGTGTACGGTGTGGATCACCCTTGACTTCACCCGGTATCCCGATTGTCTGACCCCAAGTTCCCTACTTGTGCCCGATCCTCTTGCCGTTGACCGCCAAGTCGACTCCAGTGACCTACACATCATGAGACAAGCAAACACATTTCCCATCTCCTGCAACATCACCAATATCTCCACCAACCCCGGTTAGTCATAACCATGATATGCAAACCAATGCAATCCCTGGATTCCCGCATTTCAACTCAAACACCAAATCTGCTCAAGTCAATTACTCATCACAAGTATAGCAAACAATGGCACATATTCACATGGTTTCTCAATAAATGATCCCATCCTTTAATCATCCACTCTCACCTGCCACTCTACTCACCTAGGCACTATAGAGGGCAGAACACTCATTGCAATATTCTAACTTTGGCCATCCCGTCAATCCTTCCTTGCTCCCTATCTTCTCTACTTTTTCCGTAATAATGGGAGCATGCATTCACCTTGGCACTTGCACAAACCATTTGGCCATCAATAATGCACCCAAGTGGAGGAAAAGAGCATGCTGCCCGGCCTGGCTCGCTGGCCGGCTTGGGACGCCGCCCGGCCTGGCTTGCCGGCCGGCATGACGCGCCGCTCGGCCTGGCCTCTCCTCCCCAAAGGCTCCTCTTGAGCCTATAAATAGAGGGCTCTCTCTCCTTTTTTTCTCCACCCTTTGCTGAAAACACTTGCTCTCCCTCACAAACTCTCTCTCTTTGCACTTCTTTTCTCACTCAACTAGTAGTGCAGTTTGTACTTAGCAATAAAAGTGTGCTGCACTAAAACCAACTACTAACCGAACGACTAACCACTAACCATTATCATCATTTTGTCCTGCGGGTATCGTGTCCAAATAACCCTTTTGCAGGAATGGAAAATATTTGGAGAGGCATCTACACCAAGTTCAGCAACAGCAGCAGCTCAAGCCGTGGGAGGCGCACACCAAGTGAGCGTTTGGAAGCAGAGGACTCCAGAGCTTCACATGGGCATACTGTGTTTCGCGTTTGGAAGCAGAGGACTCCAGAGCTTCACGTTTGGAAGCCGTGGGAGGCGCACACCACGGGTATCTCTCTGATTCAATGTCCATATCTGAAGCTCCAACGGAGCAAAGTGTGCAAAATAAAGAGTTTGACAAGTTCATGGAGAGTGAAAAATATATGGTGTTCAATGATTACGACGAGCGAAGCAAGTTCACCACCATTCGGGACCAAGAGTTCACATACGTGTGCAAGTTCGACCACAACTTCCTCGAGCAAATCAGCGTCTTCGCTGATTTCGAGTACGCACTCAACATGGCCGGATGAAATACAAGCAGCCATAAGGGATAGGCAAGAATGGCAGCAACAAACATCGGAACAACTTCAGACAAGCCTCTCCATGATGGATAAACTGTTTGGCTTCTTCAACATCGACTATCAACCGCCACAGTGAATGTCATCCAAGCATAAGTCTTGCAAAGACCTAAGCGTGGGGAGGTACGTGAAGCAAGGTAAGCCAATTGTCCTACCCTCTCTTCCTATTTTTTTTAGTTAAGTTGTTTATTCCCTTTATATATAAAAAAATCCAAAAAAAATTTCAGTTTTGATAAAGTTTAAGAAAACCCAAAAATATTTTTCACTTTCGAGGAAAACCATAAAAATTTGCAAAACTAAAAAGAACAAAACATTTCCCTTTCCAAATAAAATTGAGAACTTGGTCCCTACCTTGCCTATGGAAATGATGAATAGTTGCTCTGTTAGCTCCCTGTGAGTTTCAAGTACACAACCTCTACTCTTCATTTTGGTGGGTAATGATATTCCGGCATGATGATAACGCTAGTCTCTCTATGTTTTAGTAGGAGCAAAATGGCTAATAAACACTAAGTCTAGTTGTTGGAATTCATGATATAACATGTTTTGATGAGTCTATGATTTCCTCATGATTAGAGTCCATTGAATTCTTTCAAAACCATGCTGCAATAAAACCTCCTACTTGGTGTAGTTCTTCCCTATGATAAAAAAAATCCTACCAAGGCCATATATTAATTGTGAACCCACTTTTATGCCATCTATGTATGCATTGATTTTGGTTAGGATTTGATCCTTATGAGGGACTTGCACTTTCAAAGCCAATCATTTTCCTTCGCGCTATCTTTGAGTTCTCAAATGATCATGCTTGGTTATGCGGTTTCCACATTGGATTCAAGCGTCCACTTCACCAAGCATGTTAGCCAAAAATCTCTCCTTTGCGAAAACCTTGATCCTCCAAGAAAGATTTTGGTCCTCCCAAAATAAACGCTCAGAAAAAGTTTGCAAAAATATTTGAACCATTGAACTAGCTTCCCTACACTATCAGAGCTGAAAAAAAAAGAGAAAAATTTTCAGCTCTCATAGATGTACAAATGTCAAGTTTCAAGGTTCATTCTTTGAGCAAAATAAAAGACCATCCTTTCTCTCTAGCACAAAAAATCCAATCTTTGTTAAAGATTTTTGCTATTGTGCTAGTCCACTCCTTCGTGTGAGTCCATTCTCTCCCTCTCCCCCGAACATTATTTCCAAATGGTAGGTATGAGAAAGTGCAAAGTCTTTTCGCTAAGACCATCTCTTAACTTAACAAAATATGCATATTAGATGTGCCATCCTACCAAGATCCACATATAAAGCCAAATTTCATAGAGTATGATGAGCACTTGGTGAGGAAATACACTTTTTGAGAGATTAGAGTCATAGTGAGAAACAAATTGCACGAAGAGGAAAAATTTTCTATCTTATGCAGCACTTCAAAAACTTTGGACTCATGATCATGTAGAAGGTTGAGTAACAAAATCTAAACTAGTTGTTCTGAGTTCCAACCGCTCATGACAAGGTTATAAAATGCCTAAGAGCCCCACTTGCATTGAGAAAGACATAGTGATCAATTTGTGCTGGTTTACTATTACCCCTATGTTGTAGGAGTATGTGTTTGTGCACTTGATCCTTGCAGGGCTTTAATATTGAAGCAACTCCTGATCCATCACTTCCAAGTTTTCATTTGCTCGGGACGAGCAAAGGTTTAAGCTTGGGGAGGTGTTGGTGGCCCTTAAAACCCAATATTGTCCACCAACCGGTCGGGAAATACAAAGTAAAGACCAAAGTTTCGTGAATATTTCTTTAAACTAATAAAGTTCCACGAGTTTTGGTGAAATATGTGTTTACAGGGTAAAAAAGGCTAAAATCATGTAAAAACATGAAGAAACACCCCGTCGGCCGATTCTGCCTTCAAAATAGCAAGCCGACAGGGTCATATGAGGCTGAAATCAGGGCCTGGTAGGGTCGTGATGGCTGAAATCCGAACCCAGCCGACAGGGTCATATGAGGCTGAAATCAGGGCCCGATAGGGTCGTGATGGCTGAAATCTGAACCCAGCCGATAGGGTCATATCTGGCTGAAATCAGCCACCTGGCGGGTCAAAACAGAGTCGTCATGAGACAAACCATCCGACCCAGCCGACCCTGCAAAACACTCCAAAATGAAGCCGCTTTCCATTTTCGGACTAAGGAGGGTAAAAAGTGGAGAAATAAAGGAGGAATTCACATGGCACAACATGGGGGGGGGGGGGGGGGGCGGCACCAAAGATGGGTCGCCGCCCGGCAGGGCTTGCTGCCCGGCCTGGGTTGGCCACCCAAGGTTGCCAGTCCATGAGGCCCACAACTTCTACCAACCCCAATACAGAGATTTTGGTGGAAACCGACCAAGTAACTACCATTGGGACAAGATCTGAGCCGTCCAAAGAAAGTCTGTTCGAAACCGACCAAATCCAGTGGCCGCCCGGTCCGGCCTGCCTCCCGGTGGTGCATGCCGCACGGCATGCCCGGCCGCCCGGCACACGTGGCCGCCCAGCAGGGGATTTTTTGCCCATCGACTCTCCTCCACTTTGAAGTATCCGCCACCTATAAATAGAGGGGGAATTCGGCAGAAACAAAGCATCAAGCAAGTGAAACACATTGGAGTCCATTTCCCACTACTTTTCTTACTAGTAGA
Organism: Eleusine coracana subsp. coracana; assembly: GCA_032690845.1. Classification (NCBI taxonomy): domain Eukaryota; kingdom Viridiplantae; phylum Streptophyta; class Magnoliopsida; order Poales; family Poaceae; genus Eleusine; species Eleusine coracana. The sequence continues at coordinate 18,542,011 of CM064434.1, read as the reverse complement.
GTAGGTTAGTTAGTCGGGAGTTAGAGTCTAGTCGGGAGCATTGCTCGGGATTCCAGAAGTCGTTTCATAGTCTTGGTATGAGCTCTCTTGTATCTTTTCTCTTTTTGTAAGACTTATCCCTTATCAACATAATTATATTTTCTTATTTACCTTGTCAAGTATTTATCTTTACTTAGTCAATTTCCTTAAGTTACAAATATCGGGAAAGAACTTTGAAGCATAGTTTATGGGATTCCCAGCTAGGATTTAATTAAGTTTAGTTCTTGAATAGAACTTAGACTTGGTTATTTCTCGACTATTCTTCCTCTAGGCCAACGGCAGAATATCTAGTGAAAGCGTAGGCGTGGTGCCTAAGTTAGCACTAGCAGGTTTTGCATTCGTCCCCGCGGGCTGCGTGGTAGGCGGCAGGTGGTGATAGCCCTGTCGGTCCATTTAGTATTCCACCATGTTCGGAAAGTCTCAAGCAGGGTTGTCTAGCGGGAACATGCCCACTAGTGTACGAGGTTAGTTACCGACCCTATTAGTGGATCGTTGTCATACCCCGAAGTAAACTTATTGGTGAAAGACTTGAGGCTGTACCATGAATTTGGTGTAAGCACTCAACCCGAGTAACTATGAATTTTGACACTTGACTTAGATAAAATAGGAAGATATAATCTTAGGAATTCTAGACTTAGACTCTCTGTCCTCCTAGCTAGCTTAACCAATCTCTTTATTTATCTTAGTGTGCATTTCTCCTGTATCACAGCTCCCCCAACTATCATTATCGAACATCCTTACCCCCGTCTTTGGTTAGTTGGTATAATTCTTGTAGTTATATCTTTGTTAAACCAAGATACTCTTACGCCTAGCTTCCCTGCGGAAAATAAATACGATACCTTGGAATACTCCCGGGTGAAATGCTACAATAGATGTTCCATGCGCTTGCGTATTAATTCATATTTCTCTTAAAGCATAACAAACATCAAATCATTTCTAGCATCGTACCACGGATAGTGATATTCTTGATGCGACATTATGAAATGCCAACAGGGCTAAGCGCGGTGAGATCTGCAGCGGCCGGAAGTGGTGGTGCTAACCCTAGCTGGAAATCTAAGGAGTCGAGAACAGAGGAGGCGCGAGGAAGACGAAAGGTTTGTGCGCAAATACGGCGTGGACTGAGAGTCAACTCGACGCTGCCTTTTTTACTCCCACTTTTTGACCTAAGGGTCCCATAGGCTGGGGTGGGCCGTACGATGTTCGCGAATTTTTGCTTAAGCAAAGATTGGTTAAGGACCTTAAGTATGATTAGGGTCTAAACCCTTGAGAAATAATGCTCGGGGGCTTCTTTGATGAGAAGCATTTGAAAATTATTTAGCCATATCTATATGATTTGATGATCATATAGCAAGGGACTTGATGGTCATATGGATATAAGTTCAAAGGTTATGGTATTGATTGAAGTCAATAATCAAATTGTCAAAGTTGGGCTTATTGTTAATTAGAGTGATTAATTCTCATGAATTGAATATGATTGAAATCATAAAATTCAGACCGACCAGTCACTCGGACATGGTGAATGTCACTCGATCTATTTAATAATTAGTCGACAAGGCTGAAGCTTTGCAAGTTAACTTACTGGTTTGATGACCAGAGGTTTATTAGACTCAAGCTTGATGGTTTGAGTAAAATATATACAAAATAATAAGAGCTAATATAATTAGACTGTGAAGTCTCCAAATTATACAAGAGTCGGGGCCTACACCTGATCAGGTGCACCTAATCGGTGCACCAGATCTATCAGAAACCTCGATAAAGAGGACTTCCTAATTTATGATCTACATTGAAGATTGTTTGGAGAGTTGAAGCTCAAAATCAGGAAGCACTCGGGGGCTGCTGTGGGATACTTGCCTTACGGGTATCCTCATACAAGACTAAGTTGGTAGCCGACCGGGTACTTCATCAACAAGGAAGCTGACTGACTCAACTTGGAGCGCAAGGCATGAAGAGATAGACTTTCTATGTAAAACCTAAGGGGTTACGACTAGGACTCTTCTTGTACTCCCCTACCGACCGGATATATAAGGTGATAGGGTACCCCCCATCGGGAGGACAGGACACACGAAATACCCTAGATTACAATCAATACACAGAACACAGGACGTAGGGCTTTTACTCTCATCGAGAGGGCCCGAACCTGTATAACTCGGCGTCTTGTGTTACCATCGTAGTTCTTAGTCTCGACGTAGCCCTATATATTTTACTGCCAATCTCAAGCTTCGATAGTTGGCTTGCATGCTGGTTATTCCTAGTTCATAGACTTGTTGATTATGAACTACATCTTTAGGAAAGCATGTCACCTAGGTAGTTGATGCATGAGACATGGTTTGACGAAATGAATCTTTCTCTTATGCTTGATGTGCTTGGGAATTTTTCTTATAAAAAAATCAAAAAATTAAAATCAATAGTTTGACTCCTCAATGATTATATCTTCCTACCAAAGCCATGTGATGAACTCATTGAAAATATTATGCATAGCTTTGTCAAATTGTTGTGACCCTTGTGAGTTACTATTTATGACTTTTTGATCAAGATTTTGTGCACACCATTTTGCTAATACTTCTTCACTGGAAGTTAGCACCACCATATCCATCATCCATGTGCTATTTCTTCTACACTGGAAGATAGCAATTCCATGTCATCATCCATCCATTAAATAAAGTACTCCATCATATTCTGATAGACTCCCTCGCCAAATATCCTTGTAAAAATGACATGGGCTATTCATGATTCAAAAAAAAAGGTGAAAACATAGAGAAAGAATTAGCCCATGTTCTAAAATGCCTATCCAATAGAAGGGAGGGAGCATCTTAAAAGAAAAGGGAGTATTCACATTCAGTCATTTTCCATCCACTTATCCACATGTGCACATGCTTGATCCAATGTTCATAAATTGTTCTCCATGGATCCAGTTTTTGACTTAGTAATATATGAGCCACAAGTATGCCTCCCTTTTATCCCTATCTTGAGCTTCACATAAAGCCATATTTAGAAGTAGGATGAAAAGAGGCAATATCCTGGTGAGGAACCATACACATTGAGCGATTTGAGAGAATCATTTGAGGGGTACAACAATGATTTGTTTTGAAATCTTTTTAGAAACCCAAGCTACATAGCAGAATGAGTGAAGATGATTAGAGTCCGGACCATTCCATCCTTCAACCACCCAAGGTAACATGATAGACACTTCAAAAGATCATAGGTACAAGTGTGACTTGGAATAATTTGCATTGTACCATCATACCAATTGAAGTTATGATCCACCTTAGTCTCTATTCCTTTACTCGAGGATGAGCAAAGACTAAGTGTGAGGGTGTCGTTGACGGTCCTTAAATGCTAAATCCGACCATCAAATCATTGCATAAACAACATAAAAGGAATAAACCAAATAGTGATAGTAGTTTATTATTAACCATTTCCACGAGTTTTGGTGAGACATGTGTTTGCAGGTATAAAAGAGCCAAAATATGCTAAAAACATGAAGAAACACCCCGTCGGCTGATTCTGCCTTAAAACAACCGGCCGAGAGGGTCATATGAGGCTAAAAACAGGGCCCGGCAGGGTCGTGAAGACTGAAATCAGAACCCAGCCGACAGGGTCATATGAGGCTGAAATCAGCCACCCGGTGGATCAAAATAGAGTCGTCATGAGGCTGATTACCCGACCCTGCCAACCCTGCAAAACACTCCAAAACAAGGCCGTTTTCCATTCCCGGACTAAGGAGGGTAAAAGTGGAGAAATAAAGGAGGCATTCATGTGGCAGAACTTGGAGAAGTCAAAACATGACCGGATGGGGTCGGCTCCCGAAAGGGGCTGCTGTTGATTGTTACTACACACCCTCTTATATAGCGTAAGAGGACGGTGTACAATTGTAGCACTTTTTCCCTTAGAGTATTCCAAGGTATTATCGAACTATTGAGACCTTAGGGATAATTAAACAAAGTCAACAGTAAAAGATCTAATCAAGGCTACTGTCAAGTTCAGGTTGTATGAAGGGGAGACTGGCGAGCGCAAAGGTGCGCCAGATAGCAATTCTGTCATTACGCTGATCGGCGCAGGGTTGAGCGGATTGGCACTATTGCGGATCTAAGTTGTTGAGCTGATCGGCACAGGTGTTGAGCCGATCGGCACTGTTGTGGATCTAAGTTGTTGAGCCGATTAGCATAGGTGTTGAGCCGATCAGTACACCAGCGAAGTTGAACTAGAGTGCAAGTCAAAGTCAAAGCTAAAACTATTCGGTGAGTAGCTAGATATCTACTAGTGAGATCGTAACCGGATAGTCTAATTAAACAACATCATAATGGATAATTGCATGGATCAATGAAAACCTATAATGAATAAGACCACCCTGCTTTTCGAGCGGCTCCCGATTTCTCGCTGCCGAGAGGAAACCCTTAATCACGCGAGTATCTTACCCTACACAACTATCCAATAGTGCTGCGTAGGTTTAGTGCTGTCCCCGCTAAACCACACTACCGGCATCATCAAGCAACCATAATCAATACAATGTCTAAATATTATCCTAATCACCATGATTAAGATAATATCAACTTACTTAGCCTAGAACTAAGCAATGAGAATAAGCACATACATGATTATAGAATCAATATAGACAAATCACCAAAACCATCATCAACATATTCAATCATACTTGAGATATATAGAGTAAGATTCATCACCGTCAAGATGACCTACTTGACGGATCAACTCTTACACCAATGGTTCTTGAAACTCAACTAGAGATCTATTCTAACGGGGCAAGCCCCGGTGGCTCTAACTCACAAATCTGTTGTCCCTCTGTTGCCTCCTCCTCGGGGTCCTCATCACGGCTAGGGCTTACAAGTATATATAGGGGTTCTACTCGTGAAGGACTCGGTTTCTAGCAAATATGTCGGTTGCGCCAATCGGCACAGGATTGCGCCGATCGGTGCAAGCCATGTTCTTTCTGGTTTCTGCTCGGAGTCGGTTCCTCTGTCTTCCACAGCTGCCGTGTGGGCGTTTTCCTTCGAGATAAAGTCTTGTACCGCATGTCGAGATCTTGAAGTTCCATAAATCTTCTAAGCAAATATCGTCAAGTGTCTTGCGCAGATAGACTTCCATAAACATTAGATAAACTTAAATCAGAATGGGCCTCGGTCACTTCTGTGGGCCAAAATACCCTTGCGCCGATCGACGCACTGGGCTTCTTTAGTGCTTTTCATCGGTTCTGGACTACTGTCTTGTCCAGCATCAATTTAATAGCCAATATTACCTGTTTTTGCAATAAAGCTCCAAAATAAAGCATATACAAATATATAGGTAATATCATAGGTAAATGGCCTAAATTAGTATCAGTTATACTCTAATTAGGGAGATATTCACATATAAAAGGGGCACTCAGGAAGTGCCAACAGCTACCGCCCGGCATAGGCCGCCGCCCGGCCTGCCAGGCCACCCGGCCTGGGCTTGCCGCCTGGCAGGGTTTGCCGCCCAGCCTGGCCTGCCGCCCGGCCTGGGTTGGCCACCCAGGGTTACCAGCCCATGAGGCCCATGAGACTTACCGACCCTAAAATAGAGATTTCAGGGGAAACCGACCAAGGAACCGCCATCAAGACAAGATCTGAGCTTTCCGAAGCGAGTCGGTTGGAAACCAACCTAATCCCATGCCCGCTCGGCCTGGGCTGCCGCTCGGCATGCCCGGCCGCCCGGAACACGTGGCCACCTGGCGTGGCACGCCGCCCGGCGGGGGAATTTTTGCCCACCGACTCTCCTCCACCTTGAAGTACCGGCCAAGTCTCCGCCACCTATAAATAGAGGGGAAATTCGGTAGAAAAGACAACACACAAAAAGAGTATAGAGCTCCACTTCAAAAGGCTTTAGCACTGCCAAAGTGCTTAGAAAATAGGGAGAGAGTGAGGGAGAGTTTGGGGTAGCGTCGGGCTTGTCGGCAATCTTCCCCACGCTTGTACCTCGACGAATGCTTTCCTTTTCAAGTAAGTGTTCGTGTTTCCTCTTTGGTATTTAAGTTTCCTATTTAAGTAAGTTCTTTCTTTATTACTTACGAGATCATCGCTCTATTTAATTAGAGTATCTTAGTCTTCTATAAGCATGGATCCAAGACTAGGATAGTAATTGATAGCATAGATGCGGTGTCTAGGCTAGAGGTTACCTTTGTTTGCCGCATGCCCCATGGTTTGTAGAGGTAGTCGGTAGGTGGTGACAGCCCTATCCGGCCTTAATAATCCTCCACGTTTGGGTATGTCGTAGAGCTGTTGACCAGAGTCGCCTGTGGATGCAGGGGTAAGACGGTGCCTGAAGTAAGTAGTAATAGACCGAACCTATCTTATTATAGGATCCTTGACCATAGGAATCCTATCTACCCTCTGCCTACCATATTCTTGTTGTCCTTGGACAGATTAGTTTAGAAGAATAATACACACATGTTCCCCCAGATTTGATAACCTAGAATACTCCTAGGTGAAGTGTTACATCAGTATCCATGCGCTTGCAGATGTATCTGTGATCGTAAGAAATACCAACATGCATTTCTAGCACCACTGTCGGGGATGGTAATATTTCTGGTGCGACGTTAAGAAGTGTCAACAAGGTGGTCAATCATGCCAACGAAGCCCTAGTCCATAAGAATGGATGTTGTGGACCCGAGGGCAACCTCTTGGTGCTTCACAACATTCCGCAAGCCGCTCGGGTAGCCCTCCACGGGGGCTTTGGCAAGGCGGCTCGGATGGAGAGGCTCCCCACCGAGGAGCTGCCTGTGAATGTTCACTAGGGCAAACACGAAGTGGCAGAGGTCATTGTGGCAGGGCGTAGGGCCCAGGTCACCATGACCAAGCAATGCCACGTGGCGGTTGGTGGTGCACGGGCTAGCAGGCTCGAGCTGAACTGCGCGCATCGCCTCTGTGGCAACCATGATAGCTGTCGTGATAGGGTCCAGGAGTGACTCGTCAGCGAGCCTCAAATCATATGGACGATGGTTGCCTAGGCGATTGATGACAATGACCGCAAGCATGGAGGCATGTGAGCTTGATGGAGTCCAAGGGTTGATGGAGATGGATCAAAGCTAAGGACAAGTTATGGAGCAAGTGTTGGGAACACTACTCTAGTTGTTTAGGCTTTGAGTCCATAGGAAAAATCGGACTATCAAGGGGTCTAGGTTATTTCTCTTAGGTCATGTCTAGTCAGTGATGTGCAGGTTTGCTCAGTGAAATTATAGGCACTAGATGATAATTGAGAATCCAAGGAGCTATTTGAAGAAGCCGAGAAAAGAAGTCAAGCGAAGATGACAAGTTCCAGCTTCTGGACATAGTGACCAGATAGAGGGGTCAATGGTTACCAGATTGTATGGTCACTAGGTGAAGATGTCTGGAACATACAGTGAGCAACGAGGAATCTATCTATGATATGATTCCTAGTGATCGGACGGTCTAGTCTACTGACCGGATGGTCCGGTCAGTATGGGTTGCACAGGATAGAGAGGAAGCTGAGGCTGAAATATTTCTGGACTGGAGAGAGAAATGGACCGGACGGTCCGGTCAGTAGGAGATCAGCAGTGGGCAGAACCGTTGGAGGTAGATTCTACAGTGACCAGATGGTCCGGTCAGGCAATGACCGGACAGCCTGGTGAGGAGGACCAGAAAGCTGATTTCGTATAGCAACGGCTAGTTGGAGGTTGGAAGCCTATATAACTTTGTTGCTAGGGTCTTGGAGACCTCTCTTGGCAAGTCAAATACCTATGAGAATTTGGTAAGGTCCAAGAGGAAGAGAGGAAAGCAATAGGAGGACATATTGCATATCTTGAGAGTGCTAGTTGAGAGTAACTTGAGCATCTTGCACATCTAAGGCTATGGTGTCCTTGAGGGTGTGATCTTGATTGTTACTCTTGGTCTATGATGAGACCTAGACCAGTTAGGTGTCGGTGATAGAGCCAATCGTGATCGGTTGTGAAGACCATCACATGTTTGTACACGGTCTGAGCCCGCCAGTGAAAGGGGCATCGCTAGTGAGCGCCCGTGTCGGCTCGGTGAGTCCGGCATGTTCTCGAGAGAGGTGAGCTTGTGCCTTGGTAGCAACGATGACGTGCACCATGTCTTCACTCCTGGAGTGATTGCGGGCTCATGTGCAAGAACTCCACATTGGTGGCAGGATGTTGGTCGTAACTACGCATCCACTTATATACCGCAAGAGGACGGTGTATGATTGTAGCATGTTTTCCCCTGAATTGAGTATTCCATGGTTTATCGAATCCACTGGGACCTTAGGGATAATTGAACAAAGTTAACAGTATAAGATCTAGTCAAAGCTTTTGTTGAATTCTGGTTGCATGAGGGGAGACAGGCCAGCACAAAGGTGCGCCAGGCAGCAAATCTATCATTGCGCCGATCGATGTAGGTGTTGAGCCGATCAGCACACTGGTGAATCTATCATCACGCTGATCGACGTGGTTGTTGAGCCAATCGGCACACTAGTGAATCTAATCCAAAGTGCGCCAGATACCATGTAAGCTTAAGCTATTAAGTGAGTAGCCAAGTATCTACTAGTGAGATCGTAACCAGAAAGTCTAATCGAATAGCATCATGATGGGTAATTTCATGGATCAATGAAAATCTATAATGAATAAGACCACCTTGCTTTCCGAGGGCTCCCTATTTAGCGCAGCCGATAGGAAACCCTTAATCACACGAGTATCTTACCCTACTCAACTATCCAATAGTGTTGCACACACTTAGTGCTGTCACCGCTAAACCACACTACTAGCATCATCAAGCAACCATAACCAATGCACTATTGGAATACTATCCTAATCACCATTTTCAAGACAATATCTACTTAGCCTAGTACTGAGCAATTGGAATAGGCATATGCATGATTATAGAATTAAGATAGATAAATCACCAAAACCATCATCAACATATTCAATCATCCTTGGGAAACATAGAGTAAGATTCATCCCTGTCGAGATGGCCTACCGTGATGGAACAACTCTTAACACCAATGGTTCTTGAAATTCAACTAGAGATCTATTCTAACAGGGCAAGCCCCGGTGGCTCTAACTCACGGCTCTATTGTCCCTCTGTCGGCTCTGCTCTCTCTCTCTGGCCGCTGCCTGGGTTTACAACTATTTATAGAGGTTCTACTTGTAAAGGACTTGGTTTCTAGCAAATAAGGCGGTTGCGCTGATCGGCGTAGGATTGCATCGATTGGCGCAAGCCCTGTCTTCTCTGGTTTCTTCTCTGAGTCGGTTCTTCTGTCTTCCACAGCTGCCATGTGGGCCTTTTCCTTCGAGATAAAGTCTTGTACTGCACGTCGAGATCTTGAAGTTTCATAAATCTTCTAGACAAATATCTTCAAGTGTCTTGCGTAATAAACTTCCATAAACATGTGGAATGGGCCTCGGTCACTTCTATGCGCCAAAACACCCTTGCACTGACCGGCTCATGGACTGCGCCGATCGGTGCACTGGGCTTCTTCAGTGCTTTTTGTCGGTTCTGGATTCCTGTCCTCTCTAGCTTTAATCGCCAATTTTACTTGTTTCTGCAATAAAGCTCAAAAACAACGCATATACAAATATATATGCAATATCACAGGTAAATGGCCTAAGTTAGTATCAATTATGCTCTAATTGGGGTAATATTCACATATAAAAGGGGCACTTGGGAAGTGCCAACAGATCCCCCACACTTAAACCTTTGCTCGTCCCGAGTAAAGTAAAAGAAAGAAAAATCAAAGAACATACTCTTTCTATCAAAAAAGATATCTCAAATCATCAAATGTTGAGCATTGTTCTATTGTGGTGTATTTCGTATTGGTATTCAGAAAAATAGTTCAAATATGGGCATAAAGCCCAAAGCAATAAATCATGTCCAACTCACAAACTATAACTTTTCCACTCATGTAAATCACTTAAAAGATTGTTGTGAACATAAAGAATCTAACTTTCAAATTATCCAAGGCAACAACCCATCTTTCAAATCACTCAAACTGTATTCTACATCATAATGATCAAATAATATTTGTGTAAGGTTTATAGGAGTAGCTAGGTGAGATAATTCAAGGATCGCAAACATAAATCAACAATATAATGTAAAGCTAGGAGATAATTCTTCATTGGAATTATAGAAACTTTATCAACATGGACATTGAGAAAGAAAATTTTAAGAAAGGACTCACACTTTGGATATGTGGACACGCACATCGCAAAAATTGATCTTTAAAGAAAAAGAACTCCCATGGCTATATTATAATGAATTTTGAGAATACGCATGTCATATACCATCCCCCACACTTAAAATTTTGCTAGTCCCTTAAAAAACATCAGAGCTTTTCCTTTTCCTTTATTTTTTTCTTTTTTTATCATTCTTTTTTGTTCTCCCTTTTTTATTTTGCTCTCTGCTGCGCCGATCGGCTCAGGGTGCGCCGATCGGCTCTCAACCCATATTCACCAACATTTGTTGGTAATTGATTTGTCTGGCATTCAACATTTATTCAAGAATTAAATATAGCCAAAAATATAGGATGTAGTCAAGGAATGACACTCAACAAGATATTTTGGGTTTATGGTAGGATACTCAGCAGAATTGAATTTTTGCATGAGTAATTCAATGCTAGAAAAAGATACACAAAGATTTGCCACCTTAGTAAAGTTCATACCAAAAATAAATAAATCCTAAGCGAACGCAACCAACAATTTAATGTTTACCTACTTATCAATGGTTCATGAGAATTGCTCAAAATACGGCATTGGTAGGTAAGGATCTTGAAAAGAATAAATTCCAAAGTTCACAACATGAAAATTTATTTCTGAAAAGATTGGTACTAAGTTATCATCGCAATTTGGACAATACAAATGAAGCATATGGATACTCAAAATTGCTCCACATAAGACATATTCACCGAATAATCATTAAGTGTAGGTTCGAAATTTTATTAAATGCTCAACATTATTTTGTCTTCATTGGTACTTTTCAAGAAAGAATAAATAATTCAATTCTCCTAAAAGAGCATAACCACCACCATTATATTAAGATCCAGACTGGAATACATGGTGATGATTTTTGCACACAGTTGCATAAAAATAAAATTACTACTAGCTACTACTAGCACACTTGCATGAAAGTAAACACACCCGATACATGGCTTCCCAACCCGCTCACACACACATAAGCAAATAAAGAGAAAGATTGCAAAAAAAACGAGAAAAAACGCAAACCGGGAAACCGATACATGTGCCAACTCCTAGGCACTCTAGTCAAATGGAGGTGGAGACGGTGGCTGATCGAGGCCATAGCACCACGCCTTGAGTTGCTCGAACTCCTCCACCATCACCTCGTGGTTGTTCCTTATTTGGGACGTGGTGTCCTCTATATGCTCGATGTAGTGCATGTTGTTGCTGATGTACCCCTGCGTGAGCACGAAGACATCTGCATCGGGCACAGGCGGCACCACTGGTACACGTCCTTGGTATCTATAGTCAATACCTGCGCTGAAGTAGGTTGCGCCAACAGGCGCGTCGCCTGCGCCGACTGGCACAGAGGGCTATGAACCGCCTGCTATGTCGCTCCACCCGGGCTGGTATTGTTAAGGCCCCTAGTGTGGATTCTAGGAATCCCACTCATTGCAGGCTGCTGTATATGTCGTTGGTTATCAAACCGGCCTACAGCGGTCCTTGAGAACTCGGCCCCCCTCCAGGAGACCTTCCTCAAGCCAATTTCCTCCCTCTAGCTTGCGATGGAGGAATACGCCTAGCTCTGCACACAGGAGCCTTATGTTGGTGCCGCCGACATGGAAGCTAGTGCGAACAATTCCCGTGACAATATTGCCACGAGTCATATTCTTGTCGATCTCCATCGCGCACTCCCACTTGCCATTGTGCCCTCCCGGTCCGTCGCCGTCGTAGATGAGGGCTACTAGGCGTTGAAGATAAGCCCCGAAGGCCAACTTCTTGCCCCGAAGGCCAACTTCTTGCTCGCCTTGCCCCTCTTGTGGAGCCAACCACGCACCATCACCGACATGGGGTTGCAGTAAGATGGACTCACAATGGCGTTGTAGAGCCATCGCATGTCCACATCGGTGCTGTTGCTGGAGTCGATCTTGTCACCTATGTTGCTGGAGTTGGGTTGCGGATGTTGCCGTGCTTCATCTCCTCCATGAATGAGAGCCGCCTCCAAAAGGAGTCTAACTCCCCACGTCCCAAGATGCCGGTGATGTCGGTGTTGGAGTCAAAACCGAAGGCTATGGCTGTTGTCTCCGCGGTCACCGTGTAGCAGATGTCACGGACGCGGAAGTTGACAGCATCGTTGCCGGCTTCGTCGGTGCCAAGCCTTATCGTAGAGGCAACCTCGGTGACGACGTCGAGGTTGTAGTCCATGGGAAGGATGTGGAAGCCCATCCAACCGAGATTGTTGAGCATCCTCTTTAAGTCCTCTCACATGCCGATTGTGGTGAGCAAGGTTTTGTCAAAGTCGCAGTTGGGGATGAACCTTCCCCTCACAGCGAGGTAGTGCTATTGTTCCTCCGTGCTTTGGAGGGTGAAGCCCTCCTCCACCGTGCGCAGCATGAATGCTAGCGGTGGTGGTGATCTGGGAACCCCACGGCTTGCCGCCGTTTGGCTCCTTGTAGCACGCCTCGTTGGTAGGGGCACACTGGAGACGGAGACCACCGACATCTCATCGGGAGCGCCAGAGCCACCTCTTGCCGAGGAGTCACCGCTCGATTCGCAGTTGCTCCTAGAACTGCTTCCCTGATGCAGCCTCTTGCCCAACTTGCCGACGGAGGAGCAGAGACGATCCATCTGCGAGGAATGTGGAACGTGCACGAGATCATTGGTAGTGGGGAAGGTGGAGGGATTACCGGGATGGTGTGATGAACTGGGGGCGCCTGACCTCCCATTTATAGTGTGGGAAACTTGCAGGAGAAGGACCCGCCATGAAATTTCAAAATTTGGGAATGCGCCGATCAGCGCAAAGCTGCGCCGAATGGCACAATTCAAATTTTGAATGCCCCAACAATTGTGGCGCTTGATTCCCCTCCTTTATGTCGCTTCCTGGTACATCATGTTGGTCGGCATGGGCACAACACGGAATCCTGACATCTTGATTGACTGTGCCGATCGGCACTGGCCCGTGCCGGTCGGTGGACCATCTCATTTTCAGCTTTTGGTCAATTCCATGTCTCCTCTGCACCGCACATCTGCATAGAAATCATACTTGTTCATCAAAATCAACGCCTGCCACCTTTATCGCCCATTTGGGAACCGCATGGGTACCTCGTTTTTTAATCCAGCGCTGATTCTGATGCCTCGTTTTTTAATCCAGCGCTGATCCTGATGCCTCGTATTCATCTCTTTCATCTATTTTTCCACTTTTCCCAATGTTCCTATTGTATTGACATATGTAGCAGGGCCCACCTGGTTACTGCGACGAACAACGCTGACGCGTGCCGATCAGCGTGACGTCAATTTTTGCTCCTGGCCCCTCGCGTCTTCGCTAGATGTTACGTCCCTTCCTGCGTCATCCAGCAACCGTTTTGCACACAAAAATTAATTCAAAAAGATTTTTAATTACCTTAAAAATAGCTTCATCTCTGAAAAATGCTGTGCTGGTTGATTCTTAGCACCCCTTCAATTTTGGGCGTGATCAGCCTTCTGTCCTGACCTGGGCAATAATATGCCGATCGGTACAGAAGTGCACCGATCGGCATAAGCACTGTTCCTTCCTGTTTTTGGTCCCTTTTTTTTTGTTTTATTCTTATGTTGTTAGTCTACAGTATGTATATACATAGTTTTGCACAAATAAATAGACAACACAAGAGCATAGAAGAGTTAAGCACACTCTTTTTCTATTTCTTTTATTCGGGAGATTGTCTTTATTAAAAGTATCGATACTAATATCGGCAGTGGATCATAGGGCTATCCATGATCCTTGTTTATCAGATAAGGCATGCACAAGACCGAGAGTCGATGGACACACCAGACGCGCGGTTTAGACAGGTTCGGGCCTCCCGAAGGATAACAACCCTACATCCTGTGTTCTGTTGTGTATTATGCGGGATGTCTATTAGAGAACCCCTACCCCTCCTTATATATCGGGGGGGGTAGGGTTACATGGGAAGTCTCCTAGTCGGTTACAACATGATTTCCGAATAGGATTCTATCTCTAACTTTCTATCTATAGTATTGACTTGTCGTGTACTCAAAGTAATAATCCGAGTAGTTATCTTTATGAGCTTTATCTTCATTGGACCCCGGCTCGCTCGGCAACATATCCGAGTGGTGAGATATCCAAGTATATATATCCCACAGTTGCCCCCCGAGAGATTTGCAAGTTAGTTGTCGATCTTCAATTGATTGACTAATGCTTCACCTTTAATATGATTAGCTTTTTCATACAACAATAAACTTGTAAAGGTCTCCAAGAATCTTCAAAAAGGATTATGTGCCAAATAACATCCATATGCAGGAAATATCCACCTACTAGGTGTAGGTATAGCCCCTGACTCAGAAGGTATTTAAATCCCAAAATATCTTATGAGTCAAAAATAATAACACCATATGTAAATCTGAATCTACCACTTTTCCCAACTGATTCGATGAGGAGTTTTAATACGGTAGCCCCCAAGATTGGTTGTACCACTCCCTCTAACTAACAAAAGGAACCATTGGTACGAATGAATCCGAGTGATACTTGATCAGATATATCAAGAATAGCGGTCATCAAAATATCCGGATGATACTTGATCCAATATAACAAGTATAAGAGCCAACAAAAAATATCCAAGAAATACTTGATTAAATATAACAAGTATAGTAGCTCGTGCAGGGCTCTCCAATATTAAGTAAAATCATAAGCAATCAATAATGACCGAGTGATTCAATAATATAGCCGAATGATATAACAACTCAGAACAAGAAGGCCGAGTGATCCAATAATGAAGCTGAATGATCCAATAAAAATAACCAAGTGATTTTAAAATGAAGTGGCTCCACGTGATATAACCACTATATTCCAAGGAAACTAATATATTCAATATGTAATACATTGATGAAATAAATAATGTATTCAATGAATAATACATATATAAAACAAACATTGTACTCAAGAGATAATACATTGATAAAACAAATAATGTATTCAATAGGTTATACATTAATGAAACAAATAATGTATTCAATATGTAATACATATAAAACAAACTTGATCCATTACCAGAAATGCAATAGATGCTTGGGTTGTATTGGGTGATTAAGTATTGTATGATCCATTACCAATAAATATCATGTACCAATACTACTAAACGACTTCCTTAACGTTCAACATGAAGCATGGAGACTAAAAACTCACTCGGATGAACATGTGATTCAAGGTAAAAAGCCGCCTCGGTCCTCAACAAACGACATGAACCATGGAGACTAAGAACTCGCTCGGTCAAGCATATGCGAGTTAAGGTGATACCCAGAGTCTAATGCATCAACATTATGCAAAAGAAAATCATACCAAAGTTAAAGAACCTATGGACTTTAATTAGATGAATAAAACTGAAACTATAAAAATACTTAGCTGCTTAATAGCCATCGAGCTAAAGACGAGCCCGGGAGATTACAGCTTAAAAGGTCCGAGGGATCAAAACTCCAGAAATCATGAGTAGTTGATCATGGCCGAGTGATCTAATGACTCGGTGCATCATAACTGAGTGATCCAATGACTCGGCGCTCCATGAGTAAGTGATATAGATGAAATAACTGTAATACAAGAACACAAATAATGTAATTATATGTGAAGTTAATATAAAACATTAATGAAACAACGTCTTTAATATCTAAGTCTCTTGGATTTGTGTTATTTGTCTAAGGCTGATGTTTGCTTAGAGTACTGGTAGAAATAAAAAAAAACAAGGTTCATTAAAAGACTGATGTGCACGATGATTTTGACAAACGATATGAGCCATCGAGCTAGACTGACCAACTTGGGTAATGAGAGTCAGATAGGCAACTAAGCAAAATAGCTGAACTCTTCCTAATACCACTTGCGTACTGCTAAAACTCATTTGGTCAAACATGTACGAGTCGAAATCAACCGAGAAAAATTATTAACCAATATTGTCACGACAAAAAGATGAGTCCAAAAGAAACTCAAAATCATGAATGCAAGATTAAGCACCTACGGCCTTTAAATTGAATTGATATGAATAATAAAAATACTATAAAGTTTACTTAGCTTTATGATAGTAGACGAGTCCAAAATGAGCCACAGACAAGCCCCCGAGTGTGCGGCTTGATTGTCAATACGGGTAGCTTAATCACCGTGTTGCCTTGCCGAGTGATATGTTGAGTTGCCAAGTTGTCAAATAACCATCGGCCAAGTGGAGTCATCACGTCATCGAGCAGACCATCCACCGTGTACATGGACTACTCGTACGGTCGAGGTGCTAAGCTACTTTGTTGCCCAGTCGCCAAATTGGCGAGCTCCAAATCTGCAAGTCCCGGGTATATGGACTCCATGCATGTTACTCACGTCCATGCAAAGTAAACCAACAAACATAATGAGATTCCACTAATCAAACTGATCGGTGTAATATATAGAATAAAATAATATTCCCTAAAAGTAGACACATGAACACTTCAGACTCCGAACCACGAAATCAAGTCGATGCTAGTTATCGTCGGATTGAATGACTCGTTGCATCACCGAATTGCTTGAGCCACTAGCCGTGTAGACAAACCATTGTATCATCAAATTGCCGAGCCATCGGCCTAGTGACGACTTGGCTCGCCATCTTTATCATCAGCCTTCTCACGGCAATAAGCACATGATTTAATCTGACAAAATGCCATACATCTAACCACAGTGTAGATGATCAACTCATAAATGCAAAATGTTAAGTGCAAAAGAAATTCAAAACCATCACCACAAGTCTAAAAACCTATGGCCTTAAATTCTAGCAAATATGACTAAAAAATACTAATAAGTAAAATAACTTAGCTCTTGCAACGACCGACGATATATAGAGGAATCCTCGACACGCCATTGAATCATGGAGCCGGCGACCAAGTCCATTAATTATACAGCCACGTGGAGCCAACTGCTCACCGCCTTGCATTACTGCTCTACTTTGCAAAGCAAAGGTATTGTCCTTTATCTGGCTATGATAAAGTTCGAATTGCCCCAAGTCTCTGGCACGACTTGGTTTACTTTATAGACTCTTTGCCATTTACGTCCATGCAAAAAGAGAGCATAAAACGTGAGGAGATTCAACTATATAAATTATTAATATAATATATGGAACAAAGATAATATGAATGATCAATTATGGAAACAAACTCCCCTGTTGATCTGAACTTCGTCAATCCTCAAATAAGGATAATGGACGATCGACATTGATTATTGACCATGTGCAATAGCATACGGCAGCCGCTGCAGTATACACGCTAATTCTCCTAGCTTGCCGAGTTATCTGAGCCGGAGTCCCATCGAATTTGAGCTAAACTCGCGATTATGGCCGAGTCGCTAAGCTGCCCTGTCACCCAGTCGCCGAGTCCTCGATGCTGCATCGGCTGTCTTTCCGTGTAGCAGGAATTGAGTTTGAACTTCAGCCTCGGCATATAAGTTGAACACGACGAGTGTGCCAACTCCTTGATTGGCTTGGAAGATGAACTTGTCGACTGCCTTGTCCACCTGACTCGAGGAGTCGTCGAGCAGCTAGCCGATCGACCACGCTGGCTAGTCAAATCCAAGTTGAGTTGTCTACAAGTTGCCGTTTCAAGCGGTTCATGCAAAGCAACATGTGATTAGTAGCTCACTAATCAAATTGACTAGCGCATATGGAATAAATATCAAGAAAAGAAATATGAAAAAGAAAAATCTTCCCTAATTTCAGAATATGAACAAGTCGTTTTCCAGGGTCGATGCTCCTCGGTTAGTCGCAAACTCGCAGTCTGAACCAAGTAATGTGCGAGATAGCGATCTACAGCTCCCAGGTTGACCAAGCTCCACGCAATAAAGCTTGTACGACTCGGAAATAATCACGCCGCCACCCGACGGGCAACATAGATGGAAGTTGATGAAAAAGCTGACCTCCGTGCAACAACTCTCGTGCATGCAGGAAAGTCAATCGTGTGATTATAATCAAATTGGTTATAAGGAATAGAATAATGCACAAAGAACAATGAAGGAAAAAGGAATCTCCTGCCACGTATGCATGTACGACTTCACTCGGATTGCTTGCATTTATTTGCATACGTCCTGATCGTATACGACTAAAACTCAGACAAGCTCCTCGATTTATCTTCAGCGATCTCGCCGACTCATGTACTACGTCATTGCCGTTGGATATACAAGCTTCTGGTTTCTAGTCGCCTCGTCAGAATCATTTTCTTGAAGCTTGACAAAGAAAGCCATCGAACTCGATAAGTCGATCATCGCGCTCCCCTACCTGGCGCGCCAACTATCGATACTAATATCGGCAATGGATCATAGGACTATTCATGATCCTTGTTTATCGGTAAAGGCATGCGCGAGACCGAGACTCGATGGACACACAAGACGCACGGTTTAGATAGGTTTAAGCCTCCCGAAGGATAACAACCCTATGTTCTATGTTCTGTTGTGTATTATGCGGGATGTCTATGAGAGAACCCCTGCCCCTCCTTATATATCCGACGGGCAGGGTTACATGGCAAGTCTCCTAGTTGATTACAACTTGATTTTCGAATAGAATTCTATCTCTAACTTTTTATCTCTAGTATTGACTTGTCATGTACTCCAAGTAATAATCCGAGTGGTTGTCTTTATGGACTTTATCTTTATTGGACCCCGGCCCACTCGGTAATATATCCGAGTGGTGAGGTATCCCTGGTATATATATTCCATAAAAAACAAGCAAATTAAAACACCGGGTTGCCCTCCCGGCCAACACTAATTAACTAGATGAAATAGGTTGCCTTACCTCAAACACTAAATAACTTCTAAATCCCCCGATTATTGGGTTGCCTCCCAAGAGCGCTCTAGTTATTTAGAGGTCAAAGAGCTTGACATCCCCGCAAATAATCAGCGACACTATAAGGTTCTCTTATCACCATGGTTCATATACCTCGAACGACGTATCCATACATCCCCTCCAATTACTCTCCACGCCTCGCTGCCACGGTGTCTTGTATCTGTCGAGACTTAATCTCGGCAATAGACATTGGGTAGTTCATCTATATGGATTTATAGGTAGGACAGAGGTATGCGCGAGATCGAGAGACGATGGTAACACAAGACGCCGATTTAGACAGGTTCCGGCCTCCCGGAGGATAATAACCCTACGTCCTGTATTCTATGGTATTTGTATTCATATGTCTAGATCTAAAGATCTAGACGAGGAGGGTAGACCTAGACGATGATGTCTAGTTGTGTCTAATCTATGTCCCGTGCGGGATCTCTAGTTGAGCTTGTCTATTTCTTGTTTAGTAGAACTTGTCCCTTGAAGAGGACCCCTGCCCCTACTTATATATCCGGGGGACAGGGTTACATGGCAGAGATCTAGTCGATCTACTATACATATCCATGTAGGAGTCTACTTTGCTTTCCTTCTCTGTGAGGTATCTCGATGGTATGTATCATCGACAAGCACCCGAAAGTCTTGCAAGCTGGATGATAATCTTCAGTAGCTTCCCGACTGGTTCGTGCCATATATAATGCTTCAGCTTTATATCAGTGAGCTTGTAAGAATATCAAAGATTTGAAAATGTCCTCGAGAAATCAACTGGTGCACCGAGTTGGTGCACCTAATTAGGTGTAGCCCCCGACTCTTGTATCATTTGGAAACTGCAAATAATGCAAGGGTCCAAAATAAGAATAGTCGTGTTGGCTCTCTTTAAGGAGAAATCACTCAAATCATCAAATCTGAGTGATAAATAACTCAGTAGAATGACATCAATCATTACCGAGTGATAAATGACTTAGTCGAGTGACTTCAATCACCGCTGAGTGGTAGATGACTCAAACCAATGACTTCAATCATTGTCGAGTGCTATATGACATATTCGAGTGACATCAATCACATCTGAGTGACCGTAGGCTTATGACATCAATCATAGCCAAATGACATAGTCTTTGGTTGATTGGCCTATGAGTGATTTATGAATCAAACGGGTGACATCAATCACAACCGAATGATTATGTTCTAAACGGGTGACTTCAATCACAACCGAATGAACGAGGCTTTATGACATCAATCGTAGCCAAGTACTAAGTAACCATGATTTCAATCATGATTAAGTAAACTTTCCTCAAGAATTGTAATCACTCATATCTTTGAGCTTTATTTTCACTATTATAGACTGACTTCAATCAGCGAGTGATGCTCGTTATTTTGCGTATATGACCATGAAGTCATAGCAACATGGTTATCAAATCATGTTAGCATGGCCGACCGATGAAAGCGGTCGGAGCTGACATTGTGGATTGATGAAGACGAGTAAATCACTCTATATCGAGTGGTGTATCCGCCTATCCATAAAAAAATGTTCCTAACAATAAAGGAAATTAGGATAATTAGTTATAATTAACATTGTTTGTTTGAAATCTTATTTTTATAAGCCAAACAAATCAGTCGACTGAAAAGTCAAGTGTGTATCCATTTTTCTCCTGTAGGTAGAACGACTGGCGCATAGAAGCGTATTCATGCGTTAGCAACCAGACTGCTCAACCGTAGGATACTTAGAACAAAATATAAAGAGCTCGGAGCTCGGTCTGCCGCAATAATACCGGTCATAATTTACTCTTGCGTAGCAATCAGAACCAATCGACACATGACCTCTCGCAACTTTGGCTCTAGGTTTAGTGTAGTGGCAGTCTGTCACGTAGCAAAAAGGTTTTATGACTTAGTCGCTAGTCGGCGTAAGACCATAAAATAAGACCAAATTGCGAATAAAATGCAATGTATCAGTCAAGGCAGAAGCCAAAAAAGGTGAAACTATAACAAACGACATGAGTCGTATGGTGTCAAGGCTGATGCACTACTGAAAGGTCACCGACCGACATGGGTCATATGGTGTCAGGGCCAAGGCACTACTGAAAGTTCACCGACTTACATGTGTACTGCTAGATTCACAAAAAAGTGGGAGAACACGTGTGTAGATACACAAATAGCCCCCTGGCTCGATTGTATAATGTGAAGAATTAAAGAACCGAGGCAATATAAAGATGAATAAAGCCATAAAAAAGAGCACTAATTAAAAGCCCAACTTTAATCATAAAAAATGTACGACCTTCTGCTTAGAAAACAGAGATAAACAATCATAGGAAAAAAGAATGAAGGACATGAGCCCAAAATCTCAAAAAATAAATCGAGAAAGCATAAAGATACTTAGCTTTGCTATTCAGCAAGTTGAAGATGAGCCCCCGAGCGTGCTGATATTGTCGGCGAGTGGCCGAATGTCAAAGTCGAGCCATCATGTCGCCGGAACATCAAAGCTTGGAGTGGTTGACCAAGACACTGAATCATCGAAGGTGTGGCCAAGTGGTTGAGTGGGTGAAAACCCAATGCGCCATGTCATCGCAGGCGTTGTTGAGTAGCCGAGTGGGTGAAAACCCAATGTGCGAAGTCATTGACGGCATTGCCGAGTAGTGTAGCAATGTCGCCGAGTCATCATAGTGCAGCGATGTCACCGAGTAGTCGAGTCGAGGCGATGTCGCCGAGTGACTGAATCGAAGCGATGTCGCCGAGTGACCAAGTCGAGGCGATGTCACCGAGTGACTGAATCAATGCGATGTCACTGAGTGACCGAGTCGAGGCGATGTCACCGAGTGACCGAGTCACGGTGATTGCCAATGCGCTGAGTCATCAAAGACGTGTACATGTGGCCAGATGAAGGTGGAGTAGCCCCCTAGCATGTACATGTGGTTGTGAGCGGTCAAACCGTTGAGTCGTGGCGCTGTCGTCGAGTCATCAGAATCTGCCGAAGTATCGAGTTGTCGGAAGCATCGTCGTAATGGATGATGTCGTCGAATAGCGGTCGTCCTCGTTGAAGGTGTCATCATGATGAAGACGTGATGATTTGTGCGATGACACGATGCTTCAACATCATTCTGCTCGCGATTAGATCTTGAAGAAGAAATCTATCGAAAACGCGGCGACTCATGCGCTTCAACGCCGGTCTGCTCGCGATGAAATCTTGAAGTAGTAGATTGATACCACCGATCTCAACGAGCTGACTATCGTGCTTCCCCTACCTGGTGCACCAACTGTCGAGACTTAATCTCGGCAATAGAGATAGGGTAGTTCATCTATGTGGATTTATAGGTAGGACAGGGGTATGCGCGAGATCAAGCGACGATGGTAACACAAGACGCCAATTTAGACAGGTTCGGGCCTCCCGGAGGATAATAACCCTACGTCCTGTGTTCTGTGGTATTTGTATTCATATGTCTAGATCAAAAGATCTAGACGAGGAGGGTAGACCTAGAAGATAATGTCTAGTTGTGTCTAATCTATGTCCCATGCGGGAATTCTAGTTGAGCTTGTCTATTGCTTGTCTAGTAGAACTTGTCCCTTGAAGAGGACCCCTGCCCCTCCTTATATATCCGGGTGGACAGGGTTACATGGCGGAATCCTAGTCGGTCTACTATACATATCCAAGTAGGAGTCTACTTTGCTTTCCTTCTCTGTGAGGTACCTATTGACGGCTGTTAAGTACCATTTTTAACTGTCAACTATACTCAAATAAAGGAGAATTTGGCATTTCATACACGCATGCTTTAGCACAATAATATAGTTCCACTTGTACTTGGAGAACTTTGTGCATGCAGGAGGAAATGTGAAGGAAACACCTCAAAAGGCAAGAAAACACACTTTCGACCAATCAGAGAGTGCCACATGGACGTCACACGGATTGAAGGGCCCATTTTCAGCACTTAACCGACGTCACTCCCTGTAATACCACGCAACCCGACGTCAGGGCCCACAGGACAGCCACCTGGAGAAAGCACAAGCCAGGAGGGGCCACCCCCAGGTCGGCCGACCTGGTCAGGTCGGCCGACCCGGCCGGGCGCCCTCTCCGCCTGCGCTTCCACGTGTTGGCTCCTCCGCGACTCCTGATGACGGTTTGAGATGCCTTCCGTGGCGGTTACTCTCCCTTGCCGACCTATTGAGGCTATAAATAGGAGGGTGTGCCTTCACACTCAACACACACCACAAGAAGCATTTCTCTCTTGCTAGTAGTAGTTCTTGGAGTTTTAGTGGAGTTAGGCTGAGTCTAGAGCTCTCTAGTCCCAAGTCTTCACATGGAATTGGTATGGCTCTTGTATCTTTTCCCTTTTGTAAGACTTTGCTCTTATCAATATATATATCTTTTCTATATAGTTGTGCTTGGGTCATGAGTTTCTTGTTTGATATTGTGATCCATATATGTGATAGTATAGTCTACTTGTGTGATAGTAGTTTATATTTATTATACTACTATTGTCATGCTAGTTATATACCGTCACTATAGTCTAGTTTATATGTTATAGTCTCTATGCTTAGTTTTAGCTGATAAAGTATAGCATGGGTTTGGTGATCGTATTCGTACGGTAGCTCTGCCTCGTTAATAGTAATCGCGGAGGGGCAGAGTGCTCTTTGGTCATGCAAGTATGGTATTTGGGTGACTGATTTGCATCAATTATTCGTTAGACTACTGGTTCGTTGAGGTAGGCGGCAGGTGGTGACAGCCCTGTCCGTCCTTTGAAATCCTCCCCGCTAGGCTAGTGCGTAGGCTCTTGGCAGAAGTCGCCTGTGGATGCAGGGGTAAGTCCGTGCCTGAAGTGCTATACTATTGACTGCTGAACCTGAGTGTGGGTCTGTACGTATTCTACTTAGGCTATGCAACTGTATAGGAATGTATAGTAGGAGTAGCTTAGCCTAGTCTTTCCTCCACTAGACTTTATTTATTTAGTAGGAATCTTTTGTGTGTGTCACACTACCCGGTTATTATCATATACCCGCCTGTCTTGGTTAGATATCCTTGCTAATTGTTAACATGATCTTATATGTTAGTAACGCTTCTTGATCATACCCTTCCTTTGGGATAAACAAATACGATACCCTGAATACTTCCGGGTGAAATGCTACAGCAGTATTCTCCGTGCGCTTGCGGATTTTACCTACTTGACTCTGGGACATATTAGTGAACCGTTTCTGGCCCCGTGCCGGGAATGATTTCTTAATATGGCTTAGCAAAAGTCAACAAGCATTTCTCCACTAGGCTTTATTTATTTAGTAGGAATCTTCTGTGTGTGTCACACTACCCGGTTATTATCATGTACCCGCCTGTCTTGGTTAGATATCCTTGCTAATTGTTAACATGATCTTATATGTTAGTAACGCTTCTTGATCATACCCTTCCTTTGGGATAAACAAATACGATACCCTGAATACTTCCGGGTGAAATGCTACAGCGGTATTCTCCGTGCGCTTGCGGATTTTACCTACTTGACTCTGGGACATATTAGTGAACCGTTTCTGGCCCCATGCCGGGAATGATTTATTAATATGGCTTAGCAAAAGTCAACAGTACCCCGATGGTATGTATCATCGATAGTATCTCTTCAGTTCAGCAATAGTATGGCACTCTTCTACCTTTGGGCGGAACTTGAAAGAGTAGGGAGTACCACTTATATCGAAGCTTATCTCACCACTCCCAACATCAATACTTGCTTTTGCTGTCCTCAAGAAGGGTCTGCCTAAGATCAACGGGGTCCTCGTCCTCTTATCCATATCAAGCACAATAAAATCAACAGGAACGATGTGATCTCTAATTTGAATAGGCACATCCTCAGCAATTCCATCCGGAAGCGTACCGATTGGTCGGCTAACTCCAAACACATACCCGTAGGCACATCCTCAGCAATTCCATCAGGAAGCGTACCGATTGGTCGGCTAACTCCAAACACATACCCGTAGGCTCCAATCGAGCAAATTGAGACTTGTGAATATATGACGGGACATGACATTTACACTTGCTCTAAGATCGCACAAGCACCTACCAAATATCCTTGTTCGAATCATGCATTTGATGCTTGGTGATCCAGGGTCAGGTTTCTTCTGAAGAACATCACTTATTGCCGACATAAGCTCCTTAGTAACCTCCACAGCCTCCTCAGAAACTTGAGACTTCTTGTTTTTCATCATGGCCTTAATGTACTTGGCATAGGTAGGTACTTGAATAGCATCAACAAAAGGTACATTGATGTAGAGCTTTTTCATAATATCGACAAACCTAGCAAATTGCTCGTCGTGTTGCCACACTTTTTCTATCTTCCTTAGCTGTTGAGTATCCAGGAAAGTGGCAGGGCGATGCTCCTCTGTTTCCATGTTCATTTTAGACCGAACAGTCCGGTCAAGAGGCCCAGAAAGCTGATTTCATGGAGCAACGACTAGTTGGGGGTTGGAAGCCTATATAAGTTTGTTGCTAGGGTCTTGGAGACCACTCTTGGCCAGTGAAATACCTAACAGTATTTGGTAAGGTCCAAGAGGAAGAGAGGAGAGCACTAGGAGGAGATATTGCATATCCTGAGAGTGCTAGTTTAGACTAACTTGAGCATCTTGCACATCTAAGGATAGGGTGTCCTTGAGGGTGTGATCTAGATTGTTACTCTTGGTCTATAGTGAGACCTAGATCAGTTAGGTGTCAGTGATGGAGCCTATCATGATCGGTTGTGAAGGCCATCAAATGATTGTACACGGTTTGAGCCCGCCAGTGAAAGGGGCATTACTAGTGAGCGCCCGTGTCGGCTCGGTGAGTCCGTCATGTTCTCATGGGAGGCGAGCTTGTGCCTTGGTGGCAGCGGTGACGCACACTATCTCTTCACTCCTGGAACGATTGCGGGCTCATGTGCGAGAACTCCACATTGGTGGCGGAATGTTGGTCGTAACTACGCACCCACTTATATACCGCAAGAGGACGGTGTACGATTGTAGCACTTTTTCCCTTGAATTGAGTATTCCAAGGTTTATCGAATCCACTGGGACCTTAGGGATAATTAAACAAAGTTAACAGTAAAAGATCTAGTCAAAGCTACTATCAAATTCTAGTTGCATGAGGGGAGACTGGCTAGCGCAAAGGTGCGTCAGGCAGCAAATCTGTCGTTATGCCAATCGGCACAGGTGTTGAACCAATTGGCACACTGGTGAATCTATCATCGCGTCGATCATCGCGGTTGTTGAGTCGATCAGCACACTAGTGAATCTAAGCCAAAGTACGCCAGATACCTTGTAATCCTATGTTGTTAAGTGAGTAGCCAGGTATCTACTAGTGAGAACGTAACCAGAAAGTCTAATTGAATAGCATTATATTGGGTAATTACAAGGATCAATGAAAACCTATAATGAATAAGACCACTCTGCTTTTCGAGGGGCTCCCTATTTATCGCTGCCGAGAGGAAACCCTTAATCACTCGAGTATCTTACCCTACTCAACTATCCAATAGTGCTGCGCAGGCTTAGTGCTGTCACCGCTAAACCACACTACTAGCATCATCAAGCAACCATAACCAATGCACTGTCCGAATACTATCCTAATCACCAAGATCAAGATAATATCTACTTACTTAGCTTATAACTAAGCAATTGGAATAAGCATATGCATTATTATGGAATCAAGATAGACAAATCACCAAAACCATCATCAACATATTCAATCATCCTTGAGATACATAGAGTAAGATTCATCTCCGTCGAGATGGCCTACCTTGACGGATCAACTCTTAACACTAATGGTTCTTGAAACTCAACTAGAGATCTATTATAACGGGGCGAGCCCCTGTGGCCCTAACTCATGGCTCTGTTGTCCCTCTATCACCTCTGCTCTCTCTTTGGCCGTGACCAGGATTTACAAGTATGTATAGAGGTTCTACTTGTAAAGGACTTGGTTTCTAGCAAATAAGACGGTTGCGCCGATCGGCACAGGATTGCGCCGATTGGCGCAGGTTGTGTCTTCTCTGGTTTCTTCTCCGAGTCGGTTCCTCTGTCTTCCGTAGCTGCCATGTGGGCCTTTTCCTTCAAGATAAAGTCTTGTACTGCACGTCAAGATCTTGAAGTTCCATAAATCTTCTAGACAAATATCTTCAAGTGTCTTGTGCAGATAAACTTCCATAAACATGTGGAATGGGCCTTGGTCACTTCTGTGGGCCAAAACATCCTTGCGCTAACCGGCTCATGGACTGCGCCGATCGGTGCACTGGGCTTCTTCAGTGCTTTTTGTTGGTTCTAGATTCATGTCCTCTCTTGCTTTAATCACCAATTTTACCTGCTTCTGTAAAAAAGCTTGAAAACAACGGATATACAAATATATAGGCAATATCACAGGTAAATGGCCTAAGTTAGTATCAATTATGCACTAATTGGGGTAATATTCACATATAAAAGGGGCGCTTGGGAAGTGCCAACTGTTCCCCCACACTTAAACATTTGCTCGTCCCGAGTAAAGTAAAAGAATTAAAAATCAAAGAACATACTCTTTCTATCAAAAAAGATATCTCAAATCAGCAAATGTTGAGCATTGTTCTATTGTGGTGTATTTCATATTGGTATTTAGCAAAATTGTTGAAATATGGGCATAAAGCCTAAAGCTTCTCCCCAAAGCAATAAATCATGTCCAACTCAAAAATTATAACTTTTCCACTCATGTAAATCACTTAAAAGATTGTTGTGAACATAAAGAATCTATCTTCCAAATAATCCAAGGTAACATCTCATCTTTCAAATCACTCAACCTATATTCTACATCATAATGATCAAATAATATTTGTGTAAGGCTTATATGAGTAGCTAGGTGAGGTAATTCAAGGATTGCAAACACAAATCAACAATATATTATAAAGCTAGGAGATTATTCTTCATTAGAATTATAGAAACTTTATCAAGATGACCATTAAGAAAGAAAAATTCAAGAAAGGACTCACACTTTGGATATGTGGACATGCGCATCGCAAAAATTGATCTTGGAAGAAAACGAACTCCCATTATCAGATTGCACATGGTTGTAATGATTCATGGCTATATTATAATGAATTTCGAGAATAAGCATGTCATATACCCTCCCCCCACATTTAAAATTTTGGTAGTCCCTTCGAAAACAGTAGAGCCTTTCCTTTTTATTTAATCTTTTCTTTTTTTTATCATTCTTTTTGTTTCTCCCTTTGTTATTTTGCTCTCTGCTACTCCGACGGCTCAGGGTGCGCTGATCGGATCTCAACCCAAATTCAGCAATATTTGTTGGTAATTTATTCGTGTGGCTTCAACATTTATTCAAGAATTAGATATAGCCATAAATATAGGATGTGGTCAAGGAATGACACTCAACAAGATATGTTGGGTTTTTGGTAGGATACTCAACGGAATTGAATTTTTGCATGAGTAATTCAAGGCTAGAAAAAGATACACAAAGATTTTCCATCTTAGTGAAGTTCATACCAAAAAGAAAATCCTAACCGAAGTCAACCATCAATTTAATGTTTATCTAGTTATCAAATATTCATGAGAATTGCTCAAAATATGGCATTGGTAGGTAAGGATCTTGAAAAGAATAAATTCCAAAGTTCACAACATGAAAATTTATTTATGAAAATATTGGTACCAAGTTATCATCACAATTTGGACAATACAAATGAAGCACATGGGTACTCAAAATTGCTCCACATAAGACATATTCGCCGAATAATAATTAAGTGTAAGTTCGAAATTTTATTCAATGCTCAACATTATTTGGTCTTCATCAGTACTTTTCAAGAAAGAATAAATAATTCAATTCTCCTACAAGAGCATAACCACCACCACTATATTAAGATTGAGACTGGAATACATGGTGATGATTTTTGCACACACTTGCATAAAAATAAAATTACTACTAGCTATTACTAACACAATTGCATGAAAGTAAACACACCCGGTACATGGTTTCCCAACCCACTCACACACACATAAGCAAATAAAGAAAAGGATTGAAAAAAACAAGAAAAAATGCAAACCGGGAAACCGATACATGTGCCAACTCCTAGACACTCTAGTCAAACGGAGGTGGAGACGGTGGCTGATCAAGGCCATAGCACCGCACCTTGAGTCGCTCAAACTCCTCCACAATCGCCTCGTGGTTCTTCCTCATTTGGGACATGGCGTCCTCCACGCGCTCGATGTAGTGCAGGTTGTTGTCGATGTACCCCTGCATGAGCACGAAGAAATCTGCAACGGGCACCGAGCACTCGGCCCCCCTCCAGGAGACCTTCCTCAAGACAATTTCCTCCCTCCAGCTTGTGATGGAGGAATACTCCTAGCTCCGCACACGGGAGCCATACGTTGGTGCCACCGATATGGAAGCCGACGTGAACACTTCCCGTGATAATATTGCCACGAGACATATTCTCGTCAATCTCCGTCACGCACTCCCACTTGTCATTGCGCCCTCCTGGTCCGTCACCGTTGTAGACGAGGGCTGCTAGGCATTGAAGATAGGCCCCGAAGGCCAACTTCTAGCTCGCCTTGCCCCTCTTGTTGAGCCAACCCCGCACCATCACTGACATGGGGTTGCAGTGAGACAGACTCACAATGGCGTTGTAGAGCCATCGCAAGTCCACATCAGTGACGCTACTGGAGTCGATCTTGTCGCCTATGCTCACCGCCAACCATTGATGGAAGACTTAAATGGTTGGGTTGCGGATGTTGCCGCGCTTCATCACGTCCACGAACGAGAGCCGCCTCCAAAAGGAGTCCAACTCCCCACATCCCACGATGTCGGTGATGTCGGTGTCGGAGTCGAAACCGAAGGCTATGGCCGCTGTCTCCAGGGTCACCATGTAGCTGATGTGGTGGACGCGGAAGTTGACGGCATCGTTGCCGGCTTCGTCGGTGCCAAGCCTCATCGTAGAGCCAACCTTAGTGATGACGTCGAGGCTATAGTCCATGGCAAGGATGTATATGTCTGTCCAACCGAAATTGTTGAGCATCCTCCTTAAGTCCTCCCACATGCTGATAGTGGTGAGGAAGGTCTCGTCCAAGTCGAAGTTGGGGACAAGCCTTCCCCTCACCACGAGGTAGTGCTGTTGTTCCTCCGGGCTCTGGAGGGTGAAGCCCTCCTCCATCGTGCGCGGCACAAATGCCGGTGGTGGTGGTGATCTGGGAACCCCACGGCTTGCCGCCGTTTGGCTCCTCGTAGCATGCCCCGTTGGAAGGAGCGCGCTAGAGATGGAGTGGCGGGCGCAGATCTCTGCCGCCGAGCTGGTGGATGCATCTCCCACCGACATGTCATCGTGAGCACCAGAGCCCCCTCTTGCCGCGGAGTCACCGCTCGACTCGTAGCTGCCGTCGGAACTGCTTCCCCGGCGCAGCCTCTTGCCCAACTTGCCGATAGAGGAGCGGAGACGATCCATCTGCAAGGAATATGGAACGTGTGCAAGATTGGTGGTAGTGGGTGTTATGGTCCTTGAATGCTAAATCCGACCATCAAATCCTTGCATAAACAACATAAAAGAAATAAACAAAATAGCGATAATAGTTTATTATTATCCATTTCCATGAGTTTTGGTGAGACATGTGTTTGCAGGTATAAAAGACCCAGAATATGCAAAAACATGAAGAAACACCCCGTCGGCCGATACTGCCATAAAACAGTCGGCCGACAGGGTCGTATGAGGCTAAAATCAGGGACCGACAGTGTCGTGATGGCTGAAATCAGAACTCAGCCGACAGGGTCATATCAGGCTGAAATCAGCCACCCGGCGGGTTAAAACAGAGTCTCATCAGGCTGAACCATCTGACCCAGCCGACCATGAAAAACACTCCACCATGAGGCTGTTTTCCATCCCCGGACTAAGGAGGGTAAAAAGTGGAGAAGTAAAGGAGGCACCCACGTGGAACAACTTGGGCAAGTAAGACATGACCCGGAGGGGGTCGGCACCAAAAATGGGTCACCACCCGGCCTGGGAACTTCTTCCCGAGGTGTCCAGCCCACTCGGCCTATCATGCCAACCGACGCCAAGTGGATAAGGTGGTTGAAAACCGATTCAACAACCATTATCCGGACCAAATCTGAGACGTCCAAAGGAAGTCGGTCACAAACCGACCTCATCCAACAGCCGCCCGGCCTGGGTTGCCACCCGGCATGCCCGGTCGCCCGACGTGGCTCGCTGCCCAGCGGGGGAACTTTTGCCCACCGACCCTCCTTCACCTATAAATACCCGCCAGCACTTTGCCACCTATCAATGGTGGGGAAATTCAGCATAAAAGAACTACACAAGAAGATATTAGAGCTCCACTCAAAAGGCTTTAGCACTGCCAAAGTGCCTAGAAAATAGGGAGAGAGTGTGGGAGAGTTAGGAGGAGGTCCGGACTTGTCGGCGCCTTCTCCACACTTGTACCTTGGCGGATGCTTTTCTTTCTTTGTAAGTATTCATGATCTTCCATTGGTATTTAAGTTTCCTTTTTAAGTAAGTTCTTTCCTTAATTGCTTATGAGATCATCGTTCTATTTAGATAGAGTATCATAGCCCTCTATAAGTGTGACGTCGAGACTTTGATAGTAATTAATATCATAGACGTGGTGTCTAGGCTAGAGGTTACCTTTCTTTGCTGCGTGCCCCATGGTTTGTAGAGGTAGTCGGTAGGTGGTGACAGCCCTATCCGGCATTAGTAATCCTCCGCGTTCGGGTATGTCGTAGAGCTATTGGCCGGAGTCGCCTGTGGATGCAGGGGTAAGCCGGTGCCCGAAGTAAGCAGTTTTAGACTGAACCTATCTTATTATAGGATCCTTGACTAGAGGAATCCTCTCTACCCTCTGCCTAACTTATTCTTGTTGTCCTTGGACGAATTAAGATAGAAGATTAGACACACATGTTCCCTGTGAATTCGATATCTTGGAATACTCTTAGATGAAGTGCTATAGCGGTATCCGTGTGCTTGCGAATTTATTTGTGATCATAAGAAATACCAACATAGCCGGCGATAGTAATATTTCTGGTGCGACGTTAAGAAGTGTCAACAAGCATTTCTGGCGCCGTTGACGGGGAACGGTTGTTGTATTATCTTCGAACTTTATTTGTCCTCGTATCTTTTCCTTTTTCCTTTCTTTTTACTTGTTTCTTTTTTTTCCACTATGGAGCAACCCACAATCCTATTTTTTTCTGCTCCAAAGGGCGAGTACCTTGAGCCACCACCGTCTGCGGACCCGATTCGCACATCCGGCTATGAACTCCACCCTGGTTTTATAGCCATGGTCGGGAGCAATCCTTCTCTGGTCTGAATAGTGAAAACCCATACCATCACCTACGAGAATTCGAGCAACTGTGTTCGTGCCTTTCTATAAAGGGCATGACACAAGAAACTCTAAAGTGGAAATTCTTTCCCTTTTCCCTCATGCAGGGGGCAAAACAATGGTACACTCGTACTGTTAGGAGTGTAAACGGTGATTGGGTAGAACTTCGAGATAAATTTTTCCTCGCTTTCTTCCCTACATCTCGTATTATCTCCCTTCATATGGAAATTTTTGGTTTTCACCAGAATGAGAAGGAGCCTTTAGGTGCAGCCTAGGCTAGGATTAATTTACTATCCAAATCCGGACCCAACCTTTCCATTTCCGACCCGATGGTGCTACAACATTTTCGTGATGGTTTGAATACGGAAGCTGCCCTATATCTCGACATTGCCTCCGGAGGATCATTCGTCCACAAGACCGCGACGAAAGGAAGAGAAATCCTAGACCGTATTTTAGAAAACACTTCCTTCCTTTCTTGCCATGTCGAACCCCTCCAGGACGAAGTCAAGTCGAGTCATGAGGAACCCTTAATAGTCGAATCCAAACTCATTCCATGTGTTGTGGTTACGAGTACAGAACAAACAAGTGATGGGCTAGCTGAGGGCTGGACTGGCCGAAGGTCCCTCGGACAAGCTACAACAGGAAGGAACAAAGCCAAGCTATGACACAAATGCCAAAGGGCCCATACTGGTGCCCCTCGGCTAACGAACTCTGTATTGTCTGGTCAGAATCATACAGGAAGGTTCCGGTGACAGGGGCACGTCCTCTCTCGCTCAGAGGTGCAGGTGAGCATTTATAGATCTACACTCACCTACCCTCCGGGCATGTTTATAGATTTGCCTCGGACTTTACATTACACGTCTTACTACTTGACCTAAGGGTATTCTAGTACTTCAATCTTCATCTGGTACATGCCCCACGGCTGTCATCCTGTAGCATCTACGCCCGGGTCCGTCACGCCGTACGGCCTTCGGCCATACCGACCTTCGGACGCCTACTGGGCCGAAGGCCTCCTGGGCCGCCAGTCCAGCTAGACCTTGCTTGTTGTTACTGGGCTGTCTTCTAGGCTTGGGGAGACTAAGGGGTGGGCATTCCCCCAACAGTAGCCCCTCATGGGTGAGATCCACCTTCGGCAGGACCGAAACCGTGATCATGTGAAATGACCACCCCTAGTCTCCCCCCTCCCTTTTCGGGCCTATCCGGAGGCCATCCTTTCCTTCGGTTACCTGCAGTTGGCACACGTAATCGTATTCGAAAAAGTTAGTGAGTTGTCAAAAGCAAAGCATGCTACCGGAGGGAACATGTTACTTTGTCCCGAACCCGAACTGCCTTCGGGCTCCCGACCCTTAGCCGCCAGACCGTGTAACATTCCTAAAGATGCAACAAACGTGTTGTCATAAATGCAGTCCATGCGTTGCTTTTGCTTATAAATGCGCCCAACGCGGTTACTTAGCACAGTTCTCGGGTGAGCGCGATGTCATAAATTCGGCCCCTACACCACACGTCGGCCATCGGATCGGTGAGTGCACGATCGGACGCGGGCAATCATCAGGCGCCGCGTGCCCCACAGGCTATATAAGCCAGTCCCTCACCCCCTCTCTTCTCATTTTCACTCTGATTTTTTGACCGCTCCGTGAAAATCGAGTGCTCTTGTGAGCACCCCTTCGCTGTGTCATACTTATTATAAGCGCGCTCACACCGGAGGCTGCTCACTCTTCTTTCTTCAGACCAGCCAACTACAGCCTTCGGCGAGCGATGGGCCCTCGGAAAGCTAAGCCCCCGCTCGGATCTGAGATGAAGCGGGTTAACGACAAGAAGGCCGGGAGTCCTTACCTAGGGCCAAGTATAATCACTGAAGCGCTACTGGACACATGGGCTGCCGAACCAAAATGATGGTTCGAGAGGTCCCGTGCGTCGGTGCCAAAGGACGGCAAAACCGTACCCCAACCTCGCCCTGGCATAATAGTGGTCTTTGAGCGATTCTTCGAGGTTGGGCTCCGGTTCCCCTGCTCCTAGTTTGTCGGCGTCGTTCTGGCCTTCTACGGGCTCGAAATACAGCAGGTGTTACCGAACACCATTGCCCGGCTGGCCTGCTTCGAACAGGCTTTACAAATGGAGGGCGCTGAGCCGCACGCCGGTGCCTTCGCTGCAACGCACCTGGCGTCTCAATGAGAGCACCCTTGCCCCGGAGACCCCACACTGCTGTCTAACTACCTAACCATCACCCTTCGGCCGCGTCGTGAACGCGACGTGCCCGCGAAAGGATCAAGGCAGCACTGGGGGAAGCAGATCGCCGTCGGCTGGTTCTACTGCGACGTTGGCCCTGACAGCAATCTTCGAAGTTGAAATGTTGAGATCATATACACACCGAAGCTCGAGGTGCCGGTGGATAGCCTTCTCACCAGCCGTGTCCGGCTATTATCCCGAATGGCCAAGCGACTAAGCATGTGGGATTTGGTGGAAGAATTCTACGCCACCGGCATTGACCCTCTTCGGGCCGACTGGCACGTGCAATTCATCACCCAGGACCCTGTAAGTGGGGTATTGCAGTTTGACCAAGAGCAGCTCCCGAAGATCAACTTCGCCGAGATAGAGCAGCGAGCCATCCACTATCTCGGCCCTCTGATCTAGAAGGAATGGGAGCTGCTTGGGGAGATGGGATGCCATGGGCGGACCAACCGCATTGTGTAGCTATACAATGCGGAAGCCATTCTGCCCCCCCCCCCCCCCCCAAGGAGCCACACCAGGCCGAAGCTCCGCAGACCGGAGGAAAGGCGGCTAAAGGCCCCGACGAGGAGGAGGAGGAAGAAGGGACAAAGGAAGAAGGAGAGGAGGAAGCCACCCCTACTATGCCACAAAGGCAAGTAAAGGTGGTTATCAAGCGCCCTGCAATCCAAAAGGGTGACGCTGAAGGCGCGGCCTCCGCTCCACGGCGCATGAAGCAAGTGGCGCAGCGTCCCAGGGGTATGAGGGGCAGCCTTCGGCTTGACGAGGATACCTCCGGCCGAGGGAAGGAGAAGAAGAAGCATTTTGGGGCCACCGAAGGCGCATCCTCGCCCGCACCGTAGCCATCCCAGCGCCGATGCCTCCGCAAAAAATACAGGGGGACCGTCGCGAGACCGGCGACCCCGAGCGAAGCGGTGGCTAATGAGGACATGGTGGCCACCCCTCCTAACCAAACACCATCGGCATCGCAGCACCTGAGAATGACGGACTCCGATAATCTACTGAATGTGTTGGTAGATGTCGTTCCTGATAGATCCAGGGAGCGGCTAGAGGGGGGTTCCGAAGGCTTTGCGTCACCTCTGCCCCGGTCCCCCGGCATTCTGATGCCGTCTCTAGATTTCGGCGCCGACAATCCTTCGGCCAGCACAGGTATCCAAGGCTGCCAAATTATTCATTGTCCTTTTATGCACTGTGATCTAACATTCTAACAACCCACTTTGTTATCTTCAACAGAACAACACGAGGGTGGCGCCAAGGACACCGCCGACCCTAACCAGACCGAAGAAGCGATGGTCAGCGCCCGCTCTAGCTCTGAACCCGGTGGCGAGAGCTCTGGACCGGCTAGATCGAGCAGCAACTCAACCGAAGGCAGCAAGGCCTTTGGGGAGGAAGAAGAGGTGGAAGGGGAGGAGCATCACATTGAAGACATCCACAGCGATGAGGAGGAAGAAGAAGAGCTGGCCCTGATGCACACCCGGAGAGCCGGACGCGGCAAAGGTTTCACGGGCGTCCTTCCTTCGGGTGTGCAGTCCAATGACGTTGGAACATCTCTTCGCGCAAGCGACTTCAGCGGTTGTCTCAAAGCCGCCACAGCACTGGGGTACGCGTCGCAGATGCTGGACCTTTGCGAAAGTGGAAAGGCGCTCGAGGACATTGACACGACGACTGCTATCAGCGACTTGTCTGACTTAACCACACAGGTATGCGACATTATAAGCCTTAACGTGTTCGGTCAAAAATACTACTATCGGCTTGTAACTCTTCGTGTATTGGCGTAGACTGCGTTGTGGTCCCGTCATCTCGAGACCAAACTGTCCCCGGAGGCCACCCTTGCGGAGCTGAAGAAACAACTGGCCGAGAGCCAAACACAATCACAGTCAGCCGCCAGTGACCTGAAAAAATACCAAGATGCGCTCATAGAGGCTGAAAAGAAAGTGCAGCAGGTCGCCGAGGAGGCGAAGAAGAGTGCCGAGGACCTAGGGAAGCGGCTGGAGGTTCTGCAGAAAGACAACCAGGCACTAGGAGCCGAGAAGTTGGACCTGCATAACGACAATCAGAAGCTATCCAGAGCTCTAGAGCAGGCCTCCGTGTATATCGAAGAATCTAAGCGAATGAGCCGAGACTTATTCGGCTTAATCTCCCAGCTGCACCTCTTCTTCGCTGGAATGGGACTGGCCTCCCGGGAGCCAGGGCATGCCGAGAGGGAGGGCATGAAAAGCATCACCTAGCTGAGCAAGGGCCTTGAACGTGCGAGAGATGGTCTTCGGTCATATGGCACCATCTGCGCCCGGATAGGCTGGACAGTGGCTTACTCTACAATGGAATCACTGGCCATGCCTCGACGCTCGGAGATTCACGAGGCTACGCACCAGCTGCTATCCTAGTGCCGGGGTGACCGTGCTGTGTACAGCCAACTGCAAGAACGGCTAAGCCCCCATGGTAACATCTAGGGGCGGAAGTTTTGGCAGCCCCTCGGCAACGACCTTGCCGAAGCCCTTGCTCGCGAGGCAGCTGCTCACCTGGCCGCATCCGCCCCCACCGGTAACACCCTAGTTTCCGGTGGATGAAGGGAAACCGGCCCACTGACTGGTGGTGCGGACAGCATCACCAACACAGCCCCTTGGCACTTCAGGCCACGATGCCAGTTCGCCCGCTGCTGCCGCCACCTCTGCTGTTCCGGGCTCCGGCATCGGACAGCCCCACGACCCCGAGGCACCTTCCACAGCCGCTCTAGAGAACCAGGTGTCAGTTCGCCCTCATCTAAGGCCACCGCACCTTCTAGGTTAGCCAGCACTCTGTGGATTGTGATTTTTGTACGATGATTGTAAGCGTCTAGCGCTCCAATGGCTCTGTCCTTGTAACTTAGCCATCTTTTGGAATGAATCTCAGTTCATTATTCACCTAAATTGCCTATTGCATTTTCCCTAAGATTGCCTTTGTTACTTTTCTCTAGAACATACCTCACGAAGATGACTCCTCGGTTCCACCGGACGCCACGATACTAGACATAGCTCCAGTATCTATCAAAGTACCGGGGGTTGGGGAAGCCCCTGGCGATTACTTGATTCGTGGTGTGCACTGGCGGCGTTGGATGCGTGAGCACCCTGAAGGGAATTTTACAGAATTCCTGTGTTCC
Source organism: Eleusine coracana subsp. coracana (assembly GCA_032690845.1). NCBI lineage: Eukaryota > Viridiplantae > Streptophyta > Magnoliopsida > Poales > Poaceae > Eleusine > Eleusine coracana. The sequence continues at coordinate 18,504,360 of CM064434.1, read as the reverse complement.
ATTGATGAAGAGAATGAGCGCATTAAAGTGGCATGCCTGCACGTTTCCCTGGAAGTGCTACTTTGTCGGCACATGAGACGCGACGCCCGAAGGGCAAGCGGCGGCACTGCGGCTGAACCCCTTATTCTGTTGCCAGCACCGAAGGTAGAGCCAATCGAGATTTCCAGTGGCAGCCCTAGTCCGTCTCATGGCGACGCTTCATCTAGCAGTTCATCTGACCTGGACCTGGAGGCTCTTCGACAAGCGGTGCAGACACCCTTCGGCCGCTCGCAAATTATTCCCGACTTAGAACGGTGCCGACGGAGCATAGTACAAGGCCGTCGCCGGATAGAAGAATCAAGTGCCACACTTAGTGATTTGGCCGAGCAGCACCGCGAGTTATCTGAAATGCTCTACGAACTGAAGCGGTTGCCTTGAAGAGATGTACCTAGTTCAGGGAACTTCAGCCCCTTAGCGTGTTGGGCCCTCGGGCCATTGTATATTTAATGCCCTCGGGCTCCAGTAAACCTCACGCCTTCGGGCAGATTCTGTATCCCCCTGCCCTCAGGCTTGTGTTGTATTAAAGAAAATGGCATACCAGTTAAAATTCAAACTTACGATGAAATGTGCAGCAATGGCAAATTATATACTAGCTGCTACTCTACGTGCCAAGTGCCTCGTCAGGCCTTGGCAAGCTTCGAACCGTAGTTGTTCGGCATCGGGCCCGTGTAGCGCCTGGCTTTCCGGACATGCCCTTCCGGACCTGCCCTTCCAGACTCCACCTATTTTTCTGGTTTTCCCAATGTTCCTATAGTATTGACATACGTAGCAGGGCCCACCTGGTTACTACGACGAACAGCGCTAACATGCGCCGATCGGCGCGATGTCCATTTTTGCTTGTGGCCCCTCGCCTCTTCGCTAGATGTTACTCTTCATCCCTTCCTGCGTCATCCAGCAACCATTTTGCACAGAAAAATTAATTCAAAAAGTTTGTTAATTACCTTAAAAATAGCTTTGTCTCTGAAAATCATTGTGCCTTCTGTCCTGGCCTGGGCAATAACGCGCCGATCGGCACAAGCACTGTTCCTTCCTGTTTTTGGTCCATTGTTTTTTGTTTTATTCCTGTGTTGTTAGTCTATAGTATGTATATAGACTATTTTGCATAAATAAATAGACAACGCAAGAGCACACAAGAATTAAGCACACTCTTTTTCTATTTCTTTTATTCAGGAGATTGTCTTTATTCAAAGCAAGCAAATTAAAACGCCGGGTTGCCCTCCCAGCCAGCACTAATTAACTAGATGAAACAGGTTGCCTTCCCGCAAGCACTACACAACTTCTAAATCCCCCGATCATTGCGTTGCCTCCCAAGAGTGCTCTAGTTATTTAGAGGTCAAAGAGCTTGACCTCCCCGCAAACAATCAATCCTTAGTGTCGCGGTGCGGGATGTGACGTAGCGACACTACAAGGTTCTCTTTTCTCCATGGTTCATATACCTCGAATGACCTATCCATACATCCCCTCCAATTACTCTTGATGCCTCGCTGCCAAGAGTAGGGAGTCTCACTTATATCAAAGATTATCTGAGAAACCATGTTGAGATGTGCCATGGTTTGCAATATATGTGATGAGTACTTCACTTGAGCTGTTTTGGTGCTTGAGTCGAAATGCGGGAATCCGGGGATTGCATGGGTTTGCATATCATGGTTATGACAAACCGGAGTTGGTGGAGGTATTGATGATATTGCAGGAGTTTGGAAATGTGTTTTCTCGTCTCATGATATGTAGGTCACTGGAGTCGAGTTGGCAGTCAACGGCGAGAGGATTTGGCACAGGTAGGAGACTTGGGGCCAGACGATCAGGAGGATCAGGCACGAGTAGGACACCTGGGGCCAGACGATCAGGAGGCTGGGTGGCGTCAAGGGTGATCCATACCGTACACGAGGAGACGCAAGAAGCACGGACGGTTTCGCGGTTGAGCCTCAAAACCATGGGTGATGATCAAGACGGCAGGGTTGACCAAGTCAAAGGTGATCGGGTGTCGGTGCAAGTAGAGGCTTCCTGATGAGGAAATCACCATGCTGGATACGTGCATATCATGGCCTTCCCCATGTTACAAGTCGTCACCAACTTGGTCGTCGCGTTCGTCTCGGATTCAGCCGAAACCCCTTCATGGTTTTGATGATATCTCCCACATCCGACATCCAAACGAGGCGTTCTTTGATATGTGACCATGACAAAGTGCTGTGCCACCTATTTTGGGCCAACTTGGCCTTGTATCGTGTAGGGCCTTAATCCCATGTTGTGGGTGCGCCCCTAGTCGCCCCCAACCCTAGGACGTCTTTATTTCCTACATAAACTCAGTAGCCACCGTCTTTTAGTTTCGGGTTTTGTTTAGCTCAGTTTTCCAGAGAGAAACTTGATCGAATTATTGTAACTGTGGCGACAAGTCCTTTTACAGTAATCCAGGGCCCCTGTTCTTGTTCTACACCACTGTGGCGATTAGTCCTTTTGTGTTCAGAGCTTGAACCTTTTCTTGTGATTCACTTCATCCATATTTGCAATTTCAGATTGCGTGTTTATCCTCTCTTTCTTGTATTCTCGATTTCGCTTGCAGGAACAATTATTTTTTCCTTGGTGTAACGGTTGCGGGGTTGGATCGTGTCTGATTCAAGCCGGGTCGTCGACGCTGAGTTCCCCAAATTCGAGTTTATCCCCTTACCTCTTGGAAGATCGGGCCATATATACATCATGTGGTATCAGATTTCTAGGTTCCCCCTGAGGTATTATCGTGTTCTTCCCTTTAGATCCGTTTGTGTTCATCACCTTTTTGTCCATGAAAAAGCCTACAAAAATAAATTTCCCCACCATCCCAGACACTGTTTAGCCTCTGCATAATTTAATTTCAGAGTCTGTAGTGTTGAGTTTGTGTCCTAGTAGAGTTCAGTTGCTGGTTTGAATTTGTGTTTCGATTCGGTTTGTGTTTTGATCTCCGCTGCACACCACCATCACCATCATGTTTGCCATTGGTTTCACCATCGTGTCACCCACCCACCACGCCCATAATCTGTTGCCAACAAAAAAACCCTACCCGATTCTGTTCCCCCCCCCCCCCCGCCCCTCACCCCTCACACCCTATCTTGACATACCTTCGGTAAAACAGGCATAACTTTTCGCTCGTTGCTCCGATTGGGCTGAAATTTTTACAGAAGATTCTTGACTCAAAGTTGAGGTGACCTCATTTCAACTCACAGCACAAATAGAAAAAAAATTGTGAAGTCAAAAATAGCGCTTTTGATGAAACTTTAAAATTTTGCCTACCCTTTGTTTTCCTTCTGTTTGAGTTGAAACGTCTTGTGGTTCCTTCCTTTGTGTTCCTCTATCACAGAAAAATAGTGGAAAAATCATACAAAAAAATCAAGATTTTGATTTGCCATTGTTCTTTGCCATTGTTCTTGCTGTCACAACTGTTTTTGAACACGATTCTTTTGCCAGCAATTAGGACACTGCTTTGGACATTTATTCAGTGCTACTATCTGTTATTGAAGTGTGTTCCATTGACATACATATTAGCCTTCCAAGCTATACATATTGCAGCATAGGTTTCTTCCTTGCAACTGTTACACCTAAGCTCAACTACAGATTGTGTTGACCTATTTGGCATTGGTAAGAACACTTGCAAGATTGTGATATATTGCTTCTGATATTGTTTTCCACTTTCTACACCCTCTGCTGCATGCTAGTTGATAGGGCTAATCTTTTTGTTTAGTCTTGTCTTTTGCTTTTAACCATGTCAGAGAAAAGGAAAGGGACACCTGGAGAGTTGGAGTCCCCTACAGACTTCAATGATTGTGTGTCCAAGGTCGAGCTCATGAAGCTTCTTGCGGACCAGCCTACATTCATGGAAACGAAGTTTGCCGAGTTGATGGGTCACATCAACACTATTGGCCACCGCATTGAGGATGTTGAACAACGACCTCCACCTCAACGAGCTGCTGTTGATGATGATTTTGACTGTGATGCAGACCGTCTTCACCATAATCGACACGGTATGGGAGGTAATAACAATCATGGTAAAACTGATACTTTTGTTAAGCCCAAATTTAACATACCACCTTTTGCTGGTAGTGCTGATCCTAAAGCATACATAGATTGGGAACTTGCTGTTGAACAGAAAATTAATTCTCATTTAGTTCCTGTAGAGCATAGAGTTAGACTTGCTACTAGTGAGTTTACAGGTTTTGCTCTCTTTTGGTGGAATGATCTTTGCAATACTAATGCTGCTATACCTGCCACTTGGCCTGTTTTCAAACAACGCATGACATCTCATTTTGTTCCTCCTTATTACTAACGTGATTTACGTTTGAAATTACAATCTTTGACACAAGGTAGTAAAACAGTAGAGGAATATTATCAGGAATTGCTTATTGGTTTAGCACGTTGTGATATACATGAAGATGATGTTGAAACTAGTGCTAGATTTTTTGGTGGTTTGAACCGTGATATCCAGAATATTGTTGACTATAAAGAGTGGAATAGGTTCAGCCAATTGTATCATATTGCTCTTAAGGCTGAATGAGAAGTACAAGGACGCCTTCCACAACAATCTTGCAGGTGCAACACTGAGCAATATCTCCAGCAACGCACTGGAGTAGAGAACTTGAAGAGTCATGTTGCTAAGACACCAGCAACAAATTTTCCACTTGCGCCTACTTCTGCAGCGCAATCGTCTAGTGTGCAGCACCAACACCAGAAGAAGGTTACTACTTCCGGTACTAGGAGTGGCTCCTCTACCACCATTATTTTCCACCGCTCCAAGGGCATGGGACATGTCATGAAGGATTGCCCTAGTCGTCGTGCTTTCATCACTACCGCTGATGGGTATGAAAGTTCTAGTGATGTTGAAGATGAATTTGCTCGTATGCCTAACCTTGTTGTAGATTCGACGAAGGAGCAGGAGACTACCGCCATTGATTCTATTGCTGCCACCGCGGGCTTTCCGAGACTCATTGTACAGCGTGTGTTGACCACTCGGGTGGGACAAGAGGAAGAACAACAACGCAACAATTTATTCTACATGTACCTCATTGTTGCGGACCACCGTGTTCTCACCATCATTGATACTGGGAGCTGTAACAACTTGGTAAGTTCTAATTTGGTAAGCAAACTTGGCTTGACCACACATGCACTACATCAGCCCTACCACATCAAATGGTTCAACAACAGTGGCACGGCACAGGTAACTCGATCAGCACACATACACTTTTCAGTAGGTTCTTATCAAGACTTTGCTAATTTTTATGTTGTACCTATGCAAGCATGTTCGCTTTTATTAGGCCATCCATAGGAATATGATACGGATGCTGCCCGCCATGGTACAACAAATACATATACATTCGTGCATAAGGACAGGAATATTACTTTGCGTCCGTTATTGCCTGCTGATATTAGAAATCATTTTAAAATGCTTGCTGAAAATACTTAGAATAAACATGATAACAAATAACTTTCTGATGTTAAACATAAGGCTATTTAGTTAAAGGGAGCTGCTCTTCTTGCTATGACATCTACTGTTACTGATATTTGTGATAATCATGATGCACCTTGCTATACTATGCTTTGTCATGATATATCTTCTATCGATGATCATGTACCTTGTACTTTGCATTCTGCTAGTACTAACCTTTTGCAGGAGATTGATGCTGAGATGGAGTCAAGGGCGACTCCAATTCAAGAAGGGAAGGATGATGAGGACATCACCATGCTGGATACGCGCATATCATGGCCTTCCCCAAGTTACAAGTCGTCACCAACTCGGTCGCCGCGTTCGTCTCGGATTCAGCCGACACTCCTTCACGGTTTTGATGATATCTCCCACATCCGACGTCCAAACGAGGCGTTCTTTGATGCCTTGGAAAGGGGACGACGACGCCACCGTTTTGGTTTTGGTCCTAGGTCCAGAAGTGTCGTGAGTCATAATATGTGACCATGACAAGGTGCTGTGCCACCTATTTTGGGCCAACTTGGCCATGTATCGTGTAGGGCCTTAAGCCCATGTTGTGGGCGCCCCCCCTGGTTGCCCCCAACCCTAGGACGTCTTTGTTTCCTACATAAACTCAGTAGAAGCCGTCTTTTGGTTTCTGGTTTTGTTTAGTTCAGTTTTTCAGAGAGAAACTTGATCGAATTATTGTAACTGTGGCGACAAGTCCTTTTACAGTAATCCAGGGCCCTTGTTCTTGTTCTACACCACTGTGACGATTAGTCCTTTTGTGTTTAGAGCTTGAACCTTTTCTTGTGATTCACTTCATCCATATTTGCAATTTCAGATTGCGTGTTTATCCTCTCTTGCTTGTGTTCTCGATTTCGCTTGTAGGAACAATCAAGTTGTGCTTGGTGTAACGGTTGCGGGGTTGGATCGTGTCTAATTCAAGCTGGGTCATCGACACCGAGTTCCCCAAATTCGAGTTTATCCCATTACCTCTTAGAAGATCGAGCCATATATACATCACTTCCAATGGACCAGATAAGAGAGACTTGCTGACAAGGAGGATCATGGGATAAGGTGACACGCGTCAAGATCATGAAGTCTTGCTTCGGTGGAAGTGAGCATGAAGTCATGCTTTGAAAAGCGTGGAAGGCGGTTTCTCGGTTTGGGCCTCAAAACCGGTGGCATGGTTGGTGGTGCACGTGACACCATCATGGAGCTTCCTTCGAAGTGAAGCAAAGTCGTGAAGAGCACGAGAGCGTTCGAGCGACAAGGAGAAAGATGGACGGATTTGCCCCTAGTGGAAGGTGGCAGTGTTAAGTAGGTCAAGGGTAGAGTTGTCATGTGGACAACCCTTCGGCCTATATAAGGAGAGGTAGGGCTGGTGGGAGAGGTGATCCTCTTGCACTAGCTTTGTGGGTTTCATTCCTTTTGTGCTAGGAGAGTGCTTCATGTTTTAGAGGAGAGGAGAGGGTGTGTGAGAGACATCTTTTGCTCTTCCAAATAGTAGGAGGAAGAGGGTGGCTTCCTAGCCTTGTACCTATGGATCTTGTAAGCACCTTTCTATGATATGAGAAGTATTTTTGTGCTCAAGATTTCCCTCTTCACTTGAATCCCGAAATTCCCTTTTTCCTATTTTCGGAGCTATTTTCTTGGTGATTTTTTTTCTCATTTTTGGTCGAGGTTTTGGCTCGGATTTCTTGAGAAACTTGTTGCTAGGATGATCTAGAACAATCCTCTATGGATCCTTGACCGAATCAATAGCTCTAGCACTTTCGATTTGAGGGATTTCTCAAGTTTCCCCTTTTTAGTGTTTTTGCCACAGGATCTGAAATTCGTGATGATTTCTTGAGCCACTTGAGTTGATCTTCTAGGATTAGGGTCGTGATGTGCTGAGGATTAATTGCTCCAAATTTCTTGATTTTTGGAGTTTGTTGGAAAAGGTTTTGCAATTTTTCTTTGTGGTTCGCTATTGCTGTTCTGAATCAGTTAGGCCCGACCGGCAGTAGTGCCGTTGGCTACTGCCGGTGGCACCAACTGCCGATGGACCAGCAAGGACCAGCAGTGCTGGTGGTCACTGCCAATGACCGGACCAGCACTGCTGATCGCCTCGACCAGCACCGCTGATCAGCACTACCGATAAACTGATTGGCACTACCGATTCTTCGTCAGGACAGCTCAGTTTTTGAGTCTTTTTCTTCCATGTTTTATGCCTTGGTTTTCCACCTTTGTTAATTGTTTTCTGTGTGATTTTTTTGCAGATTTGTGTCTTGGTTGTACTCGACCAACAGCTACAACTGGCACTGCCGATGGCTGTGATCGGCACTTTTGATGGTACACCAGTAAGGTGTGTTGTGCATGCTTCTTTGCCTGTATCAAGTCTTTGTTGTTCTCTCTTGTTTCCAATGTGTTCCACTGTTGTTGATCACTCCTAGAGTTAGCACATCACAAGTTGGTGTGTGATAGCCTTGGTGATTCGTTTAGAGGTTGGCTTGGGTTGTAATTGGGACATAGGCCAAGTTCTCTTAGGGAATTTTTATTGGCTCCCATTCAACCCCCTCTGGTTGCCTTCTCGGTCCTTCAATTGGTATCAAAGCCAATTTGATCACTAGTTGACCTTAACCGGCTTTGTGATTCGAAGGCGACATTGAGAAAGAGCTTTCCTGCCTTGGCTATTTGCTAACTCTGATGGCGCTTTTACAATGGCACCAAGTGCTCGATCTTGTATATTGTTGTCCTCAGGTTCTGACATGTGTGGAATTGCTATCAAGGATGCCAAGAAGCGAAGCTAAAAGGAGAAGGATGCAGTTGGCTTTGAGAAGGATGATCTTGAAGTGTTGGATCTTCTCAAGCTTTACAAGGATGAAGAGCATGCGCTCGGGGATGTTATCCCGAAGCTTCAGAAAATGACCAAAGGTAACCTCGTCATGGGCATTGAGAGTCTATTCGTTAGAGACAGTACATATGATGTGTCCATCACAAAGCATTGAAAGAAGTTGAGAAATTCCATGCCTTGTGATGTGTGCTCGATGTCTAGACTTGATGTGTGTGCTCCTATTTCTTGCAAGTCTAGCACCTCTTTGCCTTGTGATAAATGTGATGCCTTGGTCAAAAAGTTTGATGAATTGAATGCCTCTCTTGCTCACTTGAAAGCTGAAAATGATAAGTTAAAACTAGACTACACTTGTGTAGAGCAACTTGAAAATGCTAGGGCTGAAATTGTTGCAATTCATTCTTTGCCTTCTAGCTTTTGTTCCTCTGCTTTGCATGGTGATGCTTATCTAGATTCTTGTGATAATCATGATGCTTTGCATGACATGCATACAAGTGTTGTGTCTTCCATTTCTTGCACTTCATGCGATGCTTTGAAAAGTGAGATTGAGGCTTTGAAGCTAATGCGCGATGATATGAGCGCCAAGTTGATTGAGCACAATGAGATGAGTGCTAAGCTTGTTGGCTCTTCTGGTGTTGCCCAAGGGATTTCAAATGTCAAAGATGCTTCTTGCACAAATGGTACATCACCCCCTAAACAAAAGTACCATTGCACCTTTTGTAAGAGAGATGGGCATGTCATTGAGTATTGCTTTCGCCGTGTCAAACACGAGCGTCGAGTGGGTGCTAAAGCTTTTAGGAACACACATCATCCTTTTCATGACATGTGTGAACCTAAGTTGAAAGATGCTTCTGGTTCTTCTTGCAAGTCCCAAAGGACTTCTCACAGGAGCGAGAGTGGTGCTTCAACCTCTCAAACCATGCCTCCTCGTAGTCCCTTGTTCCATTGCTCATATTGTGGGAAGGATGGACATCAATTTGAGTCCTGCTTTAGACATGCCAGATACATGCGTCAATCTAGTGCTTCTTACTCTTCGGGTGATCATAGCGTTTCTCATAGCATGAACACTCGTGAGCCTAGCACGAGACATCGCGTTATTGATGGATTCTATGACTCCTTTTCTTGTGGGTCAGGACATGCTCGTGGACATGCTTCTACTACTTCTTGTATTGGTTCACGACATTGTTCTCATGATACTTCTATTGGTTCTTCTTGTGTTGTCCCCTTGAGAGGTTCTCACTATGGTTCTAGTGGTTGCACTCATTTTTCTTCTCGGGTTGCTAATTTGTTGTATGCTTCTAAGGGTGACTTAAGGTCTTCTCATTCGAACCATAATTTGCATCAAGCTAACCCCCATGATATGTTGAGTACATCTATTGCTTGTGTGTCCAAGTCATGGGTTCCCAAGTATTTGCATACTAACCCTTCAGGATCCAAGACTAGGGCACCTCTCTCTTCGCATCTGTAGGTTTGGGGATGCGGGACGGAGAACATGAGGTTGATGGATCTTGGTCTTTTGCATGATTGAGATGTGATGGTTCTTCGTACCCTTTTACATGGCCTCTAAAAGGCTTGTATGTCTTCACCTACTTTCTAAGCTTTCTCATACACTCACCCTTTTACCTTCATGTACACTACTTGTGGTGTGAGATATTTGTTCATGTACTCACTTCATCATCTTGGCATGCATATCTTGTGTGATGCTTTAGTTCTCTCATGCCCTAGATTGTGCTTTGTATGCATATTGTTCTAGCTAGCATGTGTATATCATGATTCACTTATCTTGTGGCTTGCTAGCTTCGTAAATGCTCTAGTCTTTTCATCATAGAATCATGTAACCTAGTGTGACCCATGTTGTATCATTTGATGCTTTGCAAAATCTACACTTGTGCTTCCCTCTTGAAATTTGTGCTTCTTATGCCATCATATTAATGCCTCCTTTACCTTTTCACGAGTCATGAGTTGTGCTCTTTCTATAGTCTTCTTGCCCTCTTTTTAGTTGATTCTTCATTTGTTTTGATGAGGGGGAGACTGGTTTGGTTAAGGGGGAGTTGTTCCTTGTTGAAGCTTTGAGATTAGTTGCTCTTGTAATTTGATGATTTGGAGCTTTGTGCTTGCCATCCCTATGGCATTGTTTGAGGGGGAATTGCTCTTGGAGATGGTGCTTTTGTATGTATGTATCTTACCTTTTCGCATTGCATCTCATATGTACTATATGCAATGGTAGATGTGCTTTGATTCTTATGCTTGCTTATATATCTCATTGCTATGATTGAGCTTGAGCTAAGTAGTGTGGATGTGATGGTAAACTCTCATGCTTAGATTTTCTGGATGGCTTGTTATAAACTCTTTTGAGTAACATGCTAATCTTAAAGATAAACTGAGCTTCTTGTGAACCTTATGATCTAATCTTGCTAAAACTTGCTCACCATGTGTATAATTGCTTTCATCCTTGTGGGAACTTGCATTGAGGCTAGTCTAGAGGATATCTTGGCTTTGGCACCTTGTGGTTGCGAAATGGAAGGCTTTGCAATTGTTTAGCTCATGATGGAACATTGTGGGAACATGTGTTCCTTTTTCCGCAAAGGCATGCTCCTTTGTCTTGTGCATAAGCTTGAATAATCTGCTAAGTGCTTTGATCAAGAATAATTCTAAAATACTAAATCCAAACATTGTAACTTGAAGCCTTGGGGTGTTTGCCGTACCCAATCGTGCGACCCTCCACATGCATAAGAGGACACATGAGGATAAAGAATAATCACTTGATCAATTGAGTCTCTGTTTCATATGTGAGCATTTGTTGAAGGACCGAGAAGGCGACCAGAGGGGGGGGGATGAATGGGAGCCAATCAAAATTCTCCAAGAGAACTTGGCCTATGTCCCAATTACAACCCAAGCCAACCTCTAACCGAATCACCAAGGCTACACACACCAACTTGTGATGTGCTAACCCTAGGAGTGATCAACAACAGTGGAAACAAGAGAGAACAACAATGACTTGAAACAGACGAAGAAGCACGCACAAAATCACCTTACTGGTCTACCATCGGAAGTGCCGATCATAGCCATCGGCAGTGCCGGTCACACCCATCGGCAGTGCCGGTTGTAGCTGTTGATCGAGTACAGCCAAGACACAAATCTACTGAAAAATCACACAGAAAACAACTAACAAAGGTGGAAAACCAAGGCACGAAACATGGAAGAAAGAGACTCAAAAACTAAGCTGTCCTGACGAAGAATCGACAGTGCCGATCGGCGGTGCTGGTCCAGGCAATCGGTAGTGCTGGTCCAGTCATCGGCAGTGACCACCGGCACTGCTGGTCCTTGCTGGTCCATCGGCAGATGGTGCCACCGGCAGTAGGCAGTAGCCATCGGCACTGCCTGCCGGTCGGGTCTGACAGATTCAGAACAGCAATAGCGAACCGCAAAGGAAAATTGCAAAACCTTATCAAATGAACTCCAAAAATGACGAAATATGGACTAGTGAATCCTCAGTACATCATGACCCTAATCCTAGAAGATCAACTCAAGTGGATCAAGAAATCATCATGAATTTCAGATCTTGTGCCAAGAACACCAAAGAGGGGAAACTTGAGAAATCCTTCAAATCGAAGTTGCTAGAGCTATTGAATCGTTCAAGGATCCATAGAGGATTGTTCTAGCTCATCCTAGCAACATGTTTCTCAAGAAATCCGGGCCAAAAATTTGTCCAAAAGTGAGATCAAAAATCACCACAAAAATAGCTCCGAAAATAGGAAAAAGGGAATTTCGGGATTCAAGTGAAGAGGGAAATCTTGAGCACGAAAATACTTCTCATATCATAGAAAGGTGCATACAAGATCCGTAGATACAAGGCTAGGAAGCCACCCTCTTCCTCCCAATATTTGGAAGAGCAAGAGATGTCTCTCACACACCCACAACTCTCCTCAACGTCCTCTCCTAGCACTTTGAATAGAGTCATAAAACAAGGCTAATGGGAAGAGAGGCACCTCTCCCACTAGCCACACCTCTCATTATATAGGCCTAGGGTCTTTTGTCCACATGACCACTCTACCCTTGACCTACATAACACACCCACCAACCACAGGGGGCATAATCGTCCATCTTTTCCCTTATCGCCCGAATGTCATCGGACGCTTCACGTCTTTGCTTCATCTCGAAGCAAGCTCCGTGATGGTGCCATGTGCACCACCAACCACTGCCACCGGTTTTGAGGTCCAAACCAGGAAACTATCTTGCACGCTTCTCAAAGTTTGACTTCTCGATGTCAACGCGTGTCACCTTGTCCCGAGATCCTGACCACCGGCAAGTCTCCCAGTTCCTGTCCATCGGCCCCCCTTGTCACTTGCACCGGCATCCCGTTCGCCTTGACTTGGTCAACATGTTGTCTTCATCACCACCACGATTTTGAGGCTCAACCGCCAAACCGTCCATGCTTCTTGCCTCTCCACGTGTACGGTGTGGATCATCCTTGAGTTCACCCGGCATCCCGATCATCTGGCCCCAAGTCCCCTACTTGTGCCCGATCTTCTCGCCGTTGACCGCCAAGTCGACTCCAGTGACCTACACATCATGAGACAAGCAAACACATTTTCCATCTCCTGCAATATCACCAATATCTCTACCAACTCTGGTTAATCATAACCATGATATACAAACCCATGCAATCCCTGGATTCCCGCATTTCAACTCAAACACCAAATCCACTCAATTCAATTACTCATCACAAATATAGCAAACCATGGTACATATCCACATCGTTTCTCAATCTCCTCCTTGATGAGTACATTGACAACACCAAATGCATAAAGATTAGAGATTGAAATGCAAAGCCGAATAAGCACATCCAAATGACCAAACCCAAAGAAAAGGTGAAAACAAGCCATCTAGCAAGGAAGGGATTACAAAACTAAGAGTTGGCAAAGAAAGCGACTTCAAACGCAAAGAATGTGAAAAGCGCAAGAAAACACTCAAGATCATGATATGCTCCCCCTCAAGTTGTGGTAGGTCTCATGTAGTGCAAAATGGATCATATGAGTTTCTTAGCATTATTTGTGCATGACCCCAAAATTTTCTCCCCCTTTGGCAATGAACTCATCAAAGAGGCAAAAGAACAACCAAACATGCAATGCATGAAAATACAAACCTAAGGAGCTTCAACAATTATGCAAACAAGCATTTAACTTTGCTAACCATAACTATAGTACCACGAAGTGTAAAAGCAATAGCTCCCAATCATGCAAAGATCAAAAATGGATAGCAAGACATAAACACCATGAGCTATACAAGCTAAGCAGAAAGATTGACTAGTGTAAGTACTCTCATCCAAGGCAAAACAAGCACCAAATGAATCATAAGAATCTAGCCAGTTTCAATCTCAACAAGGGCAACAAGCATTCGCAGAAAATGAGCTCTACAAACGCTCACATATGCAACAGAGACTCAGTTGATCAAGTGATTATTGTTTATCCTCATGTGTCCTCTAATCCATGCGGAGGGTCGCATGACTGGGTACGGCAAACACCCCGAGGCTTCAAGTCACAATGTCTGGATTTAGCATTATGAGTAATTCTTGATCAAAACACTTAGCAGATTTTTCAAGATTATGCACAAGACACAAGAGCATGCCTTTGCGGCATAAGGAACACATGTTCTCACAATGTTACATCATGACCTAAACATTTGCAAAGCCTTCCATTTCATAAACACACGGTGCCAAAGCCAAGACATCCTCTAGACCAGCCTCAATGCAAGTTTCAACAAAGATAAGAGCAACTATACACATGGTGAGTAAGTTTTGACAAGATTAGATCATAAGGTTCACAAGAAGCTCAGTTTACCTTTAATATTAGCAAGTTGCTCACATGAGTCTATAACAGGCCATCTAGAAAATCTAAGCATGAGAGATTACCATCACATCCACACAACTTAGCTCAAGCTCAATCATAGCAAAGAGAAATGCAAGAAAGCATAAGAATCAAAGCTCATCTACCAATGCATATATTACATACGAAATGCAAAGCAAAAATGGTAAGGTACATATATACAAGTGAACACCAACTCGCCCTCAAATGATGCCATACGGATGACAAACACCGAGTTCCCCTGAAGAAAAGCATGTCTCGAAGCATCTAGGGGCTTGGTGAGGATATCAGCTACTTGGTTTTTGGTAACAATGTATATGAGCTCAACATCCCCCTTCTCAACATTGTCTCTCAGGAAGTGGAATTGCACATTGATGTGTATGACCTTACCATGTTGGACTAGGTTTTTGGCTAAGCACATGGCACTGGAGTTATCACACATGAGTGGAACACCCTTAAAAGTCAACCCATAGTCTCCCATGGTAGACACAATCCATAGGATTTGCGAGCAGCAACTAGCAGCAGCTACATACTCAGCCTCTATGGTGGATTGGGAAACACTCAATTGCTTACAAGAAGACCAACAGATCAAAGAAGTACCCATGAAATGACAAGTACCAGAAGTGCTCTTTCTATCAATTCTACACCCAGCAAAGTCCGCATCCGAATACCCAATGAGATCAAGAGATGAATATGCAGAGTACCAAAGACCGAACTCAAGGGTGTATTTGAGAAACCTGAAGATGCGCTTGACAGCTTTGCGATGAGTCACCCTTAGGGAAACTTGAAAATGAGAACAAAGACACACCGCATAGTGTATGTCGGATCTTGTCACTGTCAGGTACAAGAGGGAGCCAATCATGCTCCAGTACTCTGTTTGATCCACCGCTTCATAGTCTTCATCGTGGTCAAGAGCCATTGTAGTGGACATTGGTGTAGACAACGGCTTCACATTGACCATGTCGAACTTCTTTAGGAGATCCTTTGTGTACTTGGCTTGATGTATGAAAGTTCCTTGCTTGCACTGCTTGATTTGAAGCCCAAGAAAGAAGGTGAGCTCTCCCATCAACGACATCTGAAATTCACTTTCCATAGCTTCCTTAAATCTGGACACAAGAGCATGAGAGGAACCACCAAAGATGATATCATCCACGTAAATTTGAACCATTAGAAAGTCATTGCCATGCTTTAGAGTGAACAAGGTTTTATCAACACACCCCATAACATACCCACGCTGTAGCAAGAAGGTTTGAAGCCTAGTATACCATGTCCTAGGTGCTTGCTTTAGCCCGTACAAAGCCTTCTGAAGCTTGTACACAGGGTTTGGGTATTTGCGGTGCTTAAAGCCAGGGGGTTGCCTCACATACACTTCTTCCTCTATGAAACCATTTAGTAAAACACTCTTCACATCCATTTGATAAAGTCTAATGCCCTTGGAGGCAGCAAATGCAAGCAAGATCCTAATGGCTTCTGTGCGAGCAACAGGAGCAAAGGTTTCACCATAATCTAAGCCCTCCACTTGGCTAAAACCTTGAGCTACTAGCCTGGCCTTGTTTCTCACAACCTCACCATACTCTCCATGTTTGTTTTTGAACACCCACTTGGTTCCTATGACATTGTCATTTTTGGGAGGCTCTACAAGGGTCCAGACTTTGTTTCTCTCAAAGTTTTCCAACTCCTCATGCATGGCATTAACCCAATGTTCATCAGATAGTGCGTGTCCAACATCTCGGGTTCAAAGGTTGCAACAAAGAGAGTATTGGTAAAGAAAGCAAGATGTGCAGACCTTGACCTTGTTGTCCTCTCATAGAGATTACCGATCATCCATTAGGGTGGATGTTGACACTGAATGTGGTGAGGAGCCTCTCTCTTAGAGTGTACCTCCCCCTCAACCACAGTTGGAGCTTGCTCAACAGCCACTAAAGTCGATGTAGAAGCTTTTGGACCCTCTGCTGGAGTAGTGGTGGCAACAGGAACAAGCTCAGATGAGAGATGAAGTGAATCATCATCATCATCATCAAAGCCCTGTAGGTCCTCTTCTACAAAGATGTTCTCCTTCATCTCCTTGTCACCTGCAGACTCAATCACATTCCTTGCACAAGAGTTTGATTCATCAAAGGTTACATCGCAGGATTCTACGATGATGTTAGTCTCCAAATTCAAAACTCTGTAGGAATGAGCATGAAGAGAGTAACCATGAAAGATTCCATCAGAAGACCTTGACTCAAACTTATCAGGATTGCCACGCCTGAGAATAAAGCACTTGCAACCAAAGGCACGCAAATGAGAAACCAAGGGCTTTCTCCCAAAACACAGCTCATAAGAAGTCACATTAAGAATTGAGGGCATGAAAATCCGATTGGAAACATAGCAAGCAGTGCTAAAGGCCTCAGCCCAGAACCGCCTTGGAGTCCTATGCTCATCGAGCATCGGCCGGGCCATCTCCACTAAGGTTTTGTTCTTTCTTTCAACCACACTGTTCTGCTAGGGAACACGAGGTGCTGACACTGATGCTCAATACCATGCTCAAGATAGAAAGAATCAAAGGAGGAGTTCTTGAACTCGGTGCCATTATCACTACGAATTGCTCGTAATGCACCAGGGAGTTCCTTGAACAACCTCAAAGCTAAGCTCCAAAAGTGATGAAACACTTCATCCGTGCTCTCAAGAAAGTAGACCCAAGAGTAGCGAGAATAGTCATCAACAATCACAAGAACATACCACTTCCCACCCGCCGAACAAACCCAAGAAGGACCAATAGTGTCCATATGAAGCAACTCTCGAGGGCGTTCAGTCATCACCAAATTGATTGGTGGATGAGAAGCGGCAATCATTTTCCCATGACGACAAGGAGCACAAACCAAATCCTTATCAAATTTGAGCTTAGGCAATCCTTGGATCAAACCTAGGCCACTCAAGCGACGTAACAAGTCAAAGCTCATGTGACCTAGTCTCCTATGCCATTTCTAGACCTCAGAAGAAGATTGAGCAAACAAGCACTTGTGAGAACCAGGAGAACCAACAAAATTAGCCTGAAAAACTCTACCAATGCAATAAATCGCACAAACCAAGGAACCACTCGAATCAAGAACACAAGAAGCATTCGACTTAAAACACACTTATAAACTAACATCAAGAAGCTGAGAGACAGAGAGGAGATTGTACTTAAGATCCTCAACCAAACCAACATCCTTGAGAGTGAATTTTTCATTTACCTTTACCGCGCCTCTTGCCTTCACTCTCCCGCTCTTGTCATCTCCAAAGGTCACATACTCCCACCGCTTCAGGGGAGTGAGGCTAGAGAACCACTTTGCATCTTCGGTCATGTGGCGCGAACACCCAGAGTCCATCAACTATTTGTTCCCCAAGCCTCCACCTGCTGCCTATAAAGAACGAGAAGGAAAAGTCGATGGCTCAGTGCTGGTGTTAGTCAAAAGAGATTTAGGAATCCAGCACTTAACCATACAACCGGTAGTATCCATCATAGTTCTATGCACATTATCATTTGAACGCATAGGATGAGAACCACAACGGGGAAAATGTGGTCTGTCAAAGAGTCTCGACTCAAACCTTGGGTTGCGAGGATAGAAATCATCAATGTGAAGGCCAAATCCACGTGAATGACGCTCACCACGATGGGGAAAATGTGGGGCACCAAAGCGCTGCTGCTCAAAGCCTCTGTTTTATGAATCAAAGCCATATGAAGAATGACCCTGTCCATGGTAGGCACGAGAAAAAGAGCGAGGCTGAAAGTCAACAAAATCATCATAAAAAGCATCCCTAGTCAACTCAGCTTGCTTCCTCTCAATCCTCTTATGCCTATAACAGAATTCATCCAAGTGGTCCTTGCAACCACAAAACATGCAAATGTCGACACCCATAGGATTAGGCTTGGTTTGCATTGCAGGTTTGGGTTTTGGCTTCTCTGTTTGCTTTGGGTTGAAAGAGAGTTTTGGATTGGGTGGATAGTATGTGTCAGTGGGTTTGATGGTGTTTTCCTCATCCTTGTAGCTGGAGCTAGGTACAAACTTACCCACATTCTCACTCTCCTTGTCACACCTCTCAAATCCCAAACCCATGTTATAGGTTGACCTAGAAGCACTCTCCTTCACTCTTGCCAAATCACTCTCAATCTTTTCCTCACTCACTAGGGTTCTCTTGAGCCTAGAAACAAGATAGTCATTTTCCTGAACTAGAACTTTGTTTTCTTCCCTGGTGAATACTATCTTGTCCTTGAGGGTGACACACACTTCACACGTATGTGGAAGAACTTTCGAGCGAGTCTCATGAAGCAACTTGGACTCAAGCTCTTTGACTTTGAGGGACTGAGCTTCCAACTCATCTGTGAGCTTGGGGCACTTCTAACATGCACCCAAAAGAGTTGGTCTAGCTTTGAACTCATCAAGCTCCTTGAGGGAACTCTCAAGCTGACTAGCAACTTGAGCATGCACACTCTCCCTCTGTGCAAGATCACTCATCACAACTTGACAAGACTCACACTCTACAACCATGTCATCCTTAGCAAGCTTAGACCTAAGCGAAGCAATTTCAAAATCAGCACTCTCCAACTTAGACTTAAGCTCTCTACTCTCACGAACAGCACTGCGAAGCTTATCATCTTGCAAAAGCAGAACATCACGCAAATGATCAAGTTCAGAAGAGAGCTCATCAAGAGTGGGAGGTACCTCGCTTGTGTTGGAGTTGGATCTAGAGTCGGTGTCGTGGTTGTTCTTTGCCATGAAGCAAAGCCCGGTGAAGTCATCCTTCCTCTTGACTTGTGGCTTTTCAACCTCCTCCTTCGAGCTTGTAAGGCCTTCGCTTGATGTGAGGTCGACATCACTCAAGGCGGCAACATAGGCGCGTGCAATGGCCTTGGCGAACTTCTTGGAGTTCTTGCCCTTCTTGTAGAAGCGGTTCTTCTTCTGCTTGAAGTTTTCAGTGTTGTTGTCGCGGTACCTGGCCTTTTTCTTCTTCTTAGGACAATCAGCGATGAAGTGTCCCGGGTCACCGCACTCGAAGCAGGTTCTTGAACCACCTCCTCTTCTCTCCTTTCGGTTGTTGTAGAACTTACTGAACTTCCTTGTGAGCAAGTACAGCTCCTCATCAGGAATGCACTCCATCTTTTCATCGGAAGCTACAACAAGAGAAGACAAAGCAAACTCCAAGGAAGACTTGTCAAGTGAGGGGTAAGTTCTATAAGAAGCATCACTGTAACTAACCTTCTGAGTGCTAGAAAGCAAAGCCATGCTAAAAGCAGGAATAGCAAGATTAGGACGAGATTTCCTAGATAGTTCATGAGATTTCAGCTTGCTATATAGTTGCTCACTGTTTAAGGTGTTGAAGTCAGCAGTTTCTTCTAGAGCAGCAATTCTAACCCCCCAAACATTTTCATCAGGTGAATATAGTAGTTGCTTAGCTCTATCATTGTCATTGTACACAAGGGTACCACAAGCCCGCAAGTTGCACACAATTGCCTCAAACCTACGAAAAGTGTCATCTAGTGACTCGCCCGGTTTTTGAGCGAAGGTTTGGTATTGTCTATTGTAACAATCCTTACACATAGACTTGACCTGGTTGGTACCCTCATGGTAAGTGCAAAGCTTAACCCAAATAACATGAGCAGTGTCAAGGTGTGCAACCCTATCATGTTCACTCCTACCAAGTGCAGACAGCAGAATATTGACAGCTTTGGAGTTGTTCACATACCTGACTAACTCACCTACAGAAGCAGTGTTCAGGTCTTGTGGTATAGTATACTCTTGATCAACAATCTCCCAAATTGCACATCCTTGACTCAGCAGATACGCCTTGGTCCGTGACCTCCAGTAGGGGAAGTCCTCTCCATCGAACATCCACAGCTTGATAGCACGCTTCTCCATGTAGACTTTGGATCACAAAGCCGGTGAAGGTCAACTAGTGATCAAACTAGCTCTGATACCAATTGAAGGACCGAGAAGGCGACCAGAGGGGGGTGAATGGGAGCGAATCAAAATTCTCCAAGAGAACTTGGCCTATGTCCTAATTACAATCCAAGCCAACCTCTAACCGAATCACCAAGGCTACACACCAACTTGTGATGTGCTAACCCTAGGAGTGATCAACAATAGCGGAACACATCGGAAACAAGAGAGAACGACAAAGACTTGAAACAGACGAATAAGCACGCACAAAATCACCTTACTGGTCTACAATCGGAAGTGTCGATCACAACCATCGGTAGTGCCGGTAGACACCATCGGCAGTGCCGGTCACACCCATCGGCAGTGCCGGTTGTAGCTGTTGGTCGAGTATAGCCAAGACACAAATCTATGAAAAATCACACAAAAAACAATTAACAAAGGTGGAAAACCAAGGCACAAAACATGGAAGAAAAAGACTCAAAAACTAAGTTGTCCTGACGAAGAATCGATAGTGCTGAACAGTTTATCGGCAGTGCTGGTCCAGGCGATTGGCACTACTGGTCCTTGCTGGTCCATCGGTAGTTGGTGCCACCGGCAGTAGCCATCGGCACTGCCGGTCGGGCCTGACAGATTCAGAACAGCAATAGTGAACCGCAAAGACAAATTGCAAAACCTTATCAAACAAACTCCAAAAATCATGAAATTTGGATCAGTGAATCCTCAGCACATCACAGCCCTAATCCTAGAAGATCAACTCATGTGGCTCAAGAAATAATCATGAATTTTAGATCTTGTGCCAAGAACACCAAAAAGGGGAAACTTGAGAAATCCTTCAAATCGAAGGTGCTAGAACTATTGAATCATTCAAGGACGTATAGAGGATTGTTCTAGCTCATCCAAGCAACAAGTTTCTCAAGAAATCCAGGCCAAAAAATCGTCCAAAAGTGAGATCGAAAATCACCACGAAAATAGCTCCGAAAATAGGAAAAAGGGAATTTCGGGATTCAAGTGAAGAGGGAAATCTTGAACACAAAAATACTTCTCTTATCATAGAAAGGTGCTTACAAGATCTATAGATACAAGGCTAGGAAGCCACCCTCTTCCTCCCACTATTTGGAAGAGCAAGAGATGTCTCTCACACACCCACTACTCTTCTAAAACATGAAGTCCTCTCCTAGCACTTTGAATGGAGTCCTAACACAAGGCTAATGGGAAGAGAGGCACCTCTCCCACTAGCCACACCTCTCCTTATATAGGCCTAGGGTTTTTTGTCCACATGACCACTCTACCCTTGACCTACATAACACACCCACCTACCACCGGGGGCATAACCGTCCATCTTTTTCCTCATCGCCTGAATGCCATCGAACGCTTTACGTCTTTGCTTCATCTCGAAGCAATCTCCGAGATGGTGCCACGTGCACCACCAACCACTACCACTGGTTTTGAGGTCCAAACCGGGAAACCACCTTGCACGCTTCCCAAAGTGCGACTTCTCGATATGGACGTGTGTCACCTTGTCCCGCGATCCTGACTACCGACAAGTCTCTCCCAGTCCCTGTCCATCGGGCCCCCTTGTCACTTGCACCGGCATCCCGTTTGCCTTGACTTGGTCAACATGCCGTCTTCATCACCACCACAGTTTTGAGGCTCAACCGTGAAACCATCCATGCTTCTTGCCTCTCCACGTGTACGGTGTGGATCACCCTTGACTTCACCCGGCATCCCGATCGTCTGGCCCCAAGTCCCCTACTTGTGCCCGATCCTCTCGCCGTTGACCGCCAAGTCGACTCTAGTGACCTACACATCATGAGACAAGCAAACACATTTCCCATCTCCTGTAATATCACCGATATCTCCACCAACTCCGGTTAGTCATAACCATGATATGCAAACCCATGCAATCCCTGGATTCCCGCATTTCAACTCAAACACCAAATTCACTCAAGTCTACTACTCATCACAAATATAGCAAACCATGATACATATCCACATGGTTTCTCATTTGTAGAGCTCATTTCCTATGAATGCATGTTGCCCTAGTTGAGATTGAGACTGGCTAGTATTCTTTTGATTCACTTGGTGCTTGTTTTGCCTTGGATGGGAGTACTTATACATGTGGTGGCAGATTTTATCATGCTAAGCAAAATTTGATTCTATATAAGCTAGTCAATCTTTTTGCTTAGCTTGTATAGCTCTTGGTGTTTATACCATGTATCTATTTTTGATCTTTGCATGATTGGGAGCTATTGCTTTTACACTTTATGGCACTATGGTTATGGTGAGCAAAGTTAAATGCTTGTTTGCATAATTGTTGAAGCTCCTTAGGATTCCATTTCCATGCATTGCATGTTTGCTTGTTCTTTTGCCTCTTTGATGAGTTCATTACCAAAGGGGGAGAAATAATTGCTTAAGGGGAAGAATAATTGCGTCATGCACAAATAATGCTAAGAAACTTAAAAAAATGGCCCATTTTGCATTCATGTCAACCATCACAAGTTGAGGGGGAGCATTCCATTGCTTTGAGCTTTTCACAATCTTTGCATTCTCGAGTAGTTTTCTTTGCCAACCCTTGGTTTTGTGATCCTTACTTTGCTAGATGGCTACTTTTACCTTTCTTTGGGTTTGAGCTATTTGGACGTGCCTATTCAGATTCGCATTTCACTTTCTAAATCTTTGTGCATTTGGTGTTGTCAATGTACTCATCAAGGGGGAGATTAAGAAACCATGTTGAGATGTGCCATGGTTTGCAATATATGTGATGAGTAATTGACTTGAGCTGTTTTAGTGCTTGAGTTGAAATACGGGAATCCGGGGATTCCATGGGTTTGCAAATCATGGTTATGACAAACCGGAGTTGGTGGAGGTATTGGTGATATTGCAGGTGTTTGGAAATGTGTTTTCTTATCTCGTGATGTGTAGGTCACTGGAGTCGACTTGGCGATCAACGGCGAGAGGATCGGGCACAGGTAGGAGACTTGGGGCCAGACGATCAGGGATCAAGCACAAGTAGGAGACCTGGGGCCGGATGATCAGGAGGCCGGGTGGAGTCAAGGGTGATCCATAACATACACGAGGAGATGTAAGAAGCACGGACGGTTTCACGGTTGAGCCTCAAAACCGTGTGTGATGATCAAGACGGTGGTGTTGACCAAGTCAAAGGTGATCGGGTGTCGCTGTAAGTAGAGGCTTTCAATGGACCAGATGAGAGAGACTTGCCGACAAGGAGGATCATAGGACAAGGTGACACGTGCCAAGATCATGAAGTCTTGCTTCGGTGGATGTGAGCATAAAGTTGTGCTTTGAGAAGCGTGCAAGGCGGTTTCCCGGCTTGGGCCTTAAAACCGGTGGTGTGGTCGGTGGTGCATGTGACACCATCACGGAGCTTGCTTCGTGGTGAAGCAAAGTCGTGAAGAGCGTGAGAGCGTTCGGGCGACGAGGAGAAAGATGGTCGGATCTGCCCCTAGTGGTAGGTGGCAGTGTTAAGTAGGTCAAGGATAGAGTTGTCATGTGGACAACCATTGGGCCTATATAAGGAGAGGTAGGGCTGGTGGGAGAGGTGAGCCTCTTCCACTAGCTTTATGGGTTTCATTCCTTTTGTGCTAGGATAGTGCTTCATGTTTTAGAGGAGAAGAGAGGGTGTGTGAGAGACATCTTTTGCTCTTCCAAATAGTAGGAGGAAGAGTGTGGCTTCCTAGCCTTGTACCTATGGATCTTGTAAGCACCTTTCTATGATATGAGAAGTATTTTCGTGCTCAAGATTTCCCTCTTTACTTGAATCCCAAAATTCCCTTTTTCCTATTTTTGGAGCTATTTTTGTGGTGATTTTTGATCTCATTTTGGACGAGTTTTTGGCTCGGATTTCTTGAGAAACATGTTGCTATGAGCTAGAACACTCCTCTATGGATCTTTGACCGAATCAATAGCTCTAGCACTTTCAATTTGAAGGATTTCTCAAGTTTACCCTTTTTGAAATTTGTGATGATTTATTGAGCCACTTGAGTTGATCTTCTATGATTAGGGTCGTGATGTGCTGAGGATTCACTGGTCCAAATTTCGTGATTTTTGGAGTTTATTTCATAAGGTTTTGCAATTTTTCTTTGCGGTTCGCTGTTGCTGTTCTGAATCTGTCGGGCCCGACTGCCAGTGCCGATGGCTACTGCCGGTGGCACCAACTGCCGATGGACCAGCAAGGACCAGCAGTGCCGGTGGTCACTGCCGATGACCGGACCAGCAGTGCCGATCGCCTTGACCAGCACCGCCGACCGGCACTGCTGATAAACTGATCGGCACTACCGATTCTTTATCAGGACAGCTCAGGTTTTGAGTCTTTTTTTTTCCATGTTTTATGCCCTGGTATTCAACCTTTGTTAATTGTTTTCTGTGTGATTTTTTAGCAGATTTGTGTCTTGGCTGTACTCGACCAACAGCTACGACCGGCACTACCGATTGGTGTGACCGGCAGTGCCGATGGCTATGATCGGCACTTCTGATGGTAGACTAGTAAGGTGTTTTTGTGCGTACTTCCTTGTCTGTTTCAAGTCTTTGTTGTTCTCTCTTGTTTCTGTTGTGTTCCACTGTTGTTGATTGTGACACCCCAGGTGTCTCATTTCTATTTAACAAACCTGAAGAGCACAGATCATGAATATGATAGCATGAAATAATAAAGACTCACTCCTATATTTACTTAATTCCAGACAATTAAAAACCCTGCAAACCAATTGTGAGCAAAATAAAAATTTTATTATATAACATATGCCAAATAAATTTATAATCATGTTAGTAATATTAAAATAGAATTTTATGTATTTAATGAGTATTTTACCATGTTTCAAAATACCCAGATAATTAATTGAAACCTAGGAACCTTTCAAATTTGAATTTAAATACAAAAATATCTAGAACATTTGTGACCAAATGGGTCCCACCAAAGCACCAGGAATATCATAGACGACGATTGTGCAAAATCCCAACTAAATTGAAGGCCCCTAGCTATTTATTTCAGAATTTCTATTGACCAGGGACCTTTTTGTAAGGATCTAAATCTCCAAGGGGGTTCAGAGGAAAATCTTTTTCCATTCCTCTCCATGGGGCTGGCACCGCACTGTTTCCTTCCCCGGCCGACACAAACGCCCTGCTCACCTCTCCCCCACAAGCCACCCCACCTTGGAACTCCTCGCACTACAGCACTCCTGCCACCCCTCTGCCTCGCCTGTGCCGTCCCGTCCATCACCGCGCCACGGTCGCTATCCATTGGCCGCCCCTTCTCCCTCTACGCCATCAACGAGACCGGTTGGCAACCTTCGATTCCGCCCCCTCTTCCTGCTCCCCGACCCCAACAACCTCGCAGGCCATCGCACGGTATCAAGGCGCATCCGCAAGCCTCTCACGCATCACTTCAACCAGCCGCTGCTCTCTGCTCTCCCTATTTTCTCCTCTCTGTGCTCTGCTCCTCCCCACCATTACCGAACCAAGATCAAGCTTGCATTGCCACTACTCCCGCTACCTCCCGAGCTAAGCCATAAGCATTAGCAGCTGCGCACAACTCCCCTCCCGCTTCCCCGTTCATCGCTCGGTCAATCTCCGCCTGAGCTCGAACCAATTTGAAGAAAACCGAGACACATCACTCCGGTGAACTTCTCTGCCGCTGGCCAAAATTCCCAGTTTCTGCTGAGCCTCGACTTGTCCCTTCTGCTCTCTCGCGAACTTAATCCCGAGTCGACCTCGCCTGACCTTTTTCCCCTTTGTTTTTGCACGTGAAGTCGCCGACGGTTTGCTTTTCCCTGAGACCTCTCTCTCAGCCGCCGAAAACCAAAGCCGCTCCATAACAAGCTCCCATCTCCGGCCCTCCCCGTCACACTCCAACTCGATGCCGGTGACCGCCTCGTCCCCGTGAAGCTGTACGAGAAGACGGAGTCCAGTTTGGTGCTCCCTACTGATCCTACGACACAACCGAAGACCTCCTCTCCGCTGTCTCTCATCGCCAACCCCCTGCCGGTGAGCCTCCGTCCTCGCCAACCCTCCAGATGTGTTCGCCTCGATGTGCGCATCACGTGTGTAGTCCCGCGGCGAGCTTTCCTTGCGCGCAACCGTTGGCGGTGAGCTTTGACCGCTCTCCGGCGAGTCCCCGACGCGGCTGACCCCCCTGCACACTGGCGCCTACTGGCAGCTGATGTGTCACTGATGTGTCCGCTGATGTGTCACTGATGTGGCGCATACGTGGCAATCCCTTAACCGAGAAAATACCAAGGAAATCCCAGAGATTGCTATACATTTTGGAAAATCATAATAAATCGAATTCAAATCCAATGAAGCTCAAACAAATTTTGTTAGGTTCATCTTAAAGATCTCTGGTTTAGTAAAATGATAAATCACTGTCACGTACATGTATTTTTATTAATATATTAAACTATCAAAACACTAAATAATTCATCAGAAATTCTAGGAATAAAATTAAATCCTGATTTTTGGCATGCTTAGTAAAAACATGATTATCTACAACCCCAAATTTGGGTTGGTAAAAATATGAATTATTTTAGGCTCTGAAATTTATTTAGTGTGTTTGCTTAAATTAATTATAGTAATTATTCTGTAAATTATCTACCCATGCCACTTGGCCTAAAAATTACTCATATAAGTCTCTGTATACAGTAAATCACACATCTCCAGAAACATAAATTTACTCAATTAATTAATTTATTTGCTCATAACACTCATTTACCTTATTTAATTGCATAAAGAATATATAGACCTAAATCTTAAATAACGACTTCACTTCTCTGAAGCATATGGCTACGAGAACATTATAATAATTTTAATTGACATTAAAACACTATGTGCTTGCATGCATCATGTCATTGCATTCAACGGTATTTTGCTAATGCCGTTAATACAATTCTATCATATAGGCAACGACAACTAGGAGCAAGAAGAGGATTTTTAGAAGGACGTTGACCCTCAAGAGCAGCAAGTTGTAGCTGCTAGCACTAACATCGATCCAGGCAAGCCCAGGTTTACATTCGCCTAACATTGCTAGTTTACAATAATACTAGTGTCTATACTTATTGTTGCATTAGGTCATAGGAGTTGATTGAAACCCACCTTGCATGATATCGAAATGACCTATGCTATTGTCTTAGAACTTGGTAGAATCGCTACTGTTACGCTATGCTTAGTAATTGCTAGTCTCGTTAAGAAGGTATAATTATTACTAACGAATGAACTTGACCGCTGGAATGGGAATTATTAAAAGAAGTTTATTTTATGTTACGACCGGGCAGGAATAATGCATGTGTAGGTTGACAGCAACACATGGGTGTTGACTGTGGTAGCCCTCTCTTGTCGAACCTAGGACCCATCCGTGGCCGGCCGCTTGATCAAGTATTGAACAGTACCGAATGCATGCTAGCTTATGGGCACTAGTAAATTGATGTAGCATTAAAGGTCACTTGCATTGAGGACGGTTAAGGTGTGTTGGTCATTGACCCTCCAGCTGCTGGAGTGGGCGGTTCAGACCACAAAGTACTGTTGGCAGAACGGCATGCCCACTCGACGTCACCACACCTGGGCTGAGGTGTTGGTGCTTTTCTTACGAAAGGTTGCCATATACGACCTTAATTGGTGCGTATGTGTCGTGCATCTCGGGTTTTCCCAGCTGGTGTAAATCGATTGCAATTGATGTCCCTAGCAGTCCTTTCAAACAAGCCACCTATTAGAGCCTGTGCATGTCTAGGTGTCCGACGGGTAAGTCTTGCTGAGTAATTAGTACTCAGGCTTTGTGCCATTGTGTTTTTCAGGTAATGAAGAAATAGAGTTGCTTGTAGATGTGATGCCTTGGGGCATGCAAGTCCCTGAGGGTTGGACTGCCTACTGGGAGTCCGACTTGCCACCGCAGTGATGTTGTGTGTTGCTAGAGTGATGGTTCTTCGGGTATGAACCATTACTATGTTGTATCGTCGAGCTCGTAGTCCTTAACGTTATTGCTTCCGCTATTTTCAAAACATTCATGAACTCGTATTATTCTGTTGCACTCTGAATCATCCAATTCATGTAATATTCAACTTAAATTTGGACCAATGTTGTATTATCAAGTGTCTACGCTATCAGCACTGTCGGAACCTCGATCCTCGGGGAAGGGGCACCACAGCTGGTATCAGAGCCGTGGTCTATGTTAATACAACATTTAAATCATATTTTCAAAAACTACAATGTTTGCGAGTGAGGATACGTTAGTATTGCCTATGTAGATAATAGGGTGGTGACAAAGCTAACCTGGGTTATGATTGTTTATATTACTTGCATCTACAGCTTCTTCAACGAAGGTACGTGCGTGCTTAACCGACACGCGTGATATTGGTTTCTGTGCTCGTAGGGGTTACGAGACACTGTTCGATCATGACTTATCACGGTGCGATCCTTTTCCATAGATCGTTACTAGTAGAAATGTGCTTATTTTCATAGTTTCTTTTGAATTTGATGTATTGTTTCTGGAATGGATTTTCTGCAGGTACACTAACGCCATTAGTATAACATTTAGATTGAATTACATGTCGAGTGCGGGTTGTCACCAAGTATCCGTGCTGCTAAGTATCGGCAAAGATAGGCGTTGTGTTGTGAGGAACGATGGGTTAATAAAATGAAAGTTTTGCATCATGCATCCTCTTGCTCACCAACCTCTAAATAAAAATATTCATAACTATTAATTTACTCAACCAAATAAGGCATACAAATACCTTTCGGAAAGGTCTCAACTTCCCCTATCACCTAGAATTTCAATTAAAATTCGATCATAACAGTAACAACCTCAGAAATAGAGAACAAGTACAATCTGTCAACTCACTACTTTCAGCATTGACCCTGAACTTAAAAATTTTCATACCTAAAGTTGTACTTCGAATTTGCAAGAGTTTAAACCCAATCTGGAAAGCCCTTCAAGTCTATTTTCATCTCCAATAGGTTTCATAATTTTGTTGTTTTCCCTCTATCCAGTAGAGTCAAAACACTCAGCCTCTGTTATCCTGAAATAGAATCTGCCAACCTGAACATGCAAAATTCATAAGTCCAGATTTCCTTGGAATTTTTCAGAATATAAATATAATGTGGAAAGCTATGAAAGTGAGGTATAACCTAGTTCCAACCCCAATTTTTAAGACCTTGTTTTCTGTTCAAAATACCCACTTTGCTGACTGTGGTACAGTCAAGACAACATCCGTTTTTAAAAACCCTTCACCGTATTATTACCCCTTGAGGCTAGAAAATGTGAACTAAAAACTTGGTCTCTATATTCCATAGCACTTTATATGAAACTCATCTTTACTGTAGGGAAAGTTTGACTCAATCAAATTGTTGTGATGTAGTTTTGCTATCATTACCAGCACCATGACAGTTGTTAGTGATGTGCATTTTACCCATGGAACACTATACTCACAATTGGGTTTTTGTTCCAGATGGGTGACGACGGTTTTGAGGACCTCTGGCACGACGGGTGGCGCTACACCACCGGTCTCCACTACCGTGGCTTTTCTACACTTTTGTGGGATCTGCTACACTGTTTGGGCTATGATGAGCCGTCCTCCTACAAGGGCCGCGAGATCCTTCGCCATGGGGTGACCCTTACTGAGGTGCACATCAGCGTGCCCACTCACCCGCCAACCTCGACAAGGCGGGGATGGAGAGCATGGCGACTTGTGGGATCCTCCATGAGGGCTTGGAGAGAGTCGCCCACAGGGCCCTCACTCACTTCTGTGGGCGCCACATAGCAGCGCTCTTTGGAACTCCGTTTGAGATGATTCCCATCTGGCACCAGGCCGACCCAGTCTGTCAGAGGCGCTTGAGGCGCATCGCCCGCGATGACTACCCGGCGTATCACGCGGGGTACCACCGTGTGTCCCACTGTTGACTTTTGCTAAGCCATATTAATAAATCATTCCCGGCACGGGGCCAGAAATGGTTCACTAATATGTCCCAGAGTCAAGTAGGTAAAATCCGCAAGCGCACGGAGAATACCGCTGTAGCATTTCACCCGGAAGTATTCAGGGTATCGTATTTGTTTATCCCAAAGGAAGGGTATGATCAAGAAGCGTTACTAACATATAAGATCATGTTAACAATTAGCAAGGATATCTTAACCAGACAGGCGGGTACATGATAATAACCGGGTAGTGTGACACACACAGAAGATTCCTACTAAATAAATAAAGTCTAGTGGAGGAAAGACTAGGCTAAGCTACTCCTACTATACATTCCTATACAGTTGCATAGCCTAAGTAGAATACATACAGACCCACACTCAGGTTCAGCAGTCAATAATATAGCACTTCAGGCACGGACTTACCCCTGCATCCACAGGCGACTTCTGCCAAGAGCCTACGCACTAGCCTAGCGGGGAGGATTTCAAAGGACGGACAGGGCTGTCACCACCTGCCGCCTACCTCAACGAACCAGTAGACTAACGAATAATTGATGCAAATCAGTCACCCAAATACCATACTTGCATGACCAAAGAGCACTCTGCCCCTCCGCGATTACTATTAACGAGGCAGAGCTACCGTACGAATACGATCACCAAACCCATGCTATACTTTATCAGCTAAAACTAAGCATAGAGACTATAACATATAAACTAGACTATAGTGACGGTATATAACTAGCATGACAATAGTAGTATAATAAATATAAACTACTATCACACAAGTAGACTATACTATCACATATATGGATCACAATATCAAACAAGAAACTCATGACCCAAGCACAACTATATAGAAAAGATATATATATTGATAAGAGCAAAGCCTTACAAAAGGGAAAAGATACAAGAGCCATACCAATTCCAAGTGAAGACTTGGGACTAGAGAGCTCTAGACTCAGCCTAACTCCACTAAAACTCCAAGAACTACTACTAGCAAGAGAGAAATGCTTCTTGTGGTGTGTCTTAAGTGTGAAGGCACACCCTCTTATTTATAGCCTCAATAGGTCGGCAAGGGAGCGTAACCGCCACGGAAGGCATCTCAAACCGTCATCAGGAGTCGCGGAGGAGCCAACACGTGGAAGCCCAGGCGGAGAGGGCGCGGGTGGCCCCTCCTGGCCTGTGCTTTCTCCAGGTGGCTGTCCTGTGGGCCCTGACGTCGGGTTGCGCCGTATTACAGGGAGTTACGTCGGTTAAGTGCTGAAAATGGGCCCTTCAATCCGTGTGACATCCATGTGGCACTCTCTGATTGGTCGAAAGTGTGTTTTCTTGCCTTTTGAGGTGTTTCCTTCACATTTCCTCCTGCATGCACAAAATTCTCCAAGTACAAGTGGAACTATATTATTGTGCTAAAGCATGCGTGTATGAAATGCCAAATTCTCCTTTATTTGAGTATAGTTGACGGTAAAAAATGGTACTTAACAGCCGTCAACAAACTCCCCCAAGCTTACCCTTTGCTCGTCCCGAAGCAAAGATAAACTTAAGTTGTTGATCAGGAGTTGCTACAATGTCCTACTCCTCAATAATACTATGCGCATAACAAAGTACTCTTCGTAGAATTAAATATGTTGGCACATAACTTACCCATTTACCTCGATCCATGGGGCTTTTACACCTCATTGTCTTGGGCGGTTGAGAATAGAACAATTGCAGGACACCAATCACTTGCTCTAGATTCCGCTATGTTATTCCGGAGGTTTTCAAAAGATTTTGAAAATAAAAACCAAGTTCCTCAAATGATTCTCTCGGATCACTCAATATGTGTATGATTCCTCACCAAGGCAAAGTGTTGCCTATAATCACCTATTTCTAAATAAGGCTTTATGTGGAGCTCAAGGTAGGGATATATGAGGCACTCATGTTCACATAATATTGCTATGTCAAAAGACCGGATCCAAGAAAAACATCAATTCAAACAATCTTGATCAAGATGTGCAAGTGTGTGGGAGAACGGAGGAATGGTGGATGGGAAGAAATAACTCCTTTTTGAATTTTTCTTCTCTCTTTTGGAGTTTCTAGGCTATGGCTATCTTTTGCTTGCTCTCTTTTTGAGCATTTTTTTTTCTTTTCTTTTTGCATAGCCATAGTCCTAGTTTGCAAAGAATACTTTGAGAGAGGAATTTTGTAATGGATATATGGAGTGTTTCTTTGGATGGAAGGATGGATAGTGACTTTCTTCCGGTGTAGAAGAATAGCTCACGATGGATATGGTGGATATGGTGGATGCTATCTTCTTGATTTAGAAGGATAGCTCATGGCGGTGGATGTGTGTATATGATCTTGATCAAGAAAGCATGAAAAGAGTTCTACTAGGGTCACATCAATTTTGACTAAGCTCAATGTGAAACAAGCAGCATATGTGTAAAGGTTTTCAAATGTAAACACTACATATGGCTGTGGTGGGAATTTCATCATTGAGGAACTTGTCAATTTGTCATTTTGAAAAATAAAACTCCGAAATTCAAGCTTTACGTTGAGCAAGATCATAGCAGCCCTATCTATCATATCATACCTCTCAACAACTTAGAACTAGAGAATGCATATGCTACCCACAAGATTCAAGTTCAAGGCAAGATTTACCAACAAACCTAACTCTTGAGAGAGTACTAAGTTGTAAACTAGCATTAGAGAGGAATAAAGGACAGAGCAACTATTCATCATCTCAACATAGGAAAATTATACACATTCATACCGCGCATGAAAAAGGGAAATATTTTTGTTCTTTTTATGTTTTGCAAATTTTTATGGATTTTCAGATTTAGCAAATGCAAGAAATAAAGGGAAGGGGAAAGATACAAGTTACCGTGAGAAGGGGGGTCCTCCCCCAAGCTTGTTCTTGCTCATATCTGCTGGTTCGGGTCGTAGCCTTGGGAGCGGAAGAAGGCATCCCAATTGTTCTGATTCTGAGCCATCATCGCGTTCAGCTGGCGGAATTGGTTGTCGCTGAAATTCTGCCATTGCTGGGTGTCGGTGACATGTTGCGTGAGAGTTTGTTGCATGCTCTCGGTGCGCAAATCAATGTCGTTCACCCTCCTTGTCAACTCGGCCATCCCATAGTTGAGTTCACGGAACCCACGGGATGAGAATGACCGAGTGGCAAAGGATGGCGGTCCGCTTGAACTTGATGACATCTGCATGGGGTAATCGTACTGAGATTCCCATGCTCCGGCCTGCCATGTTGATGCACCCGCCTCGTCCTGTGGCGGGGGCTGCTCCCATACCGGATCTCCGGTCGGAGTGTGAAACTCCGGTGTAGGCTCCATATGCCTACGGGAACGTGTCGGTCGCCCTGAAACACTATGCCTGCGAACTTCTCCCACTGGCTCAAGTGGGAGGGTTAGTGCCCGATAGTGATACAAACGAAGACCCGGGTTAGGTAACGGGAATTCATTTGTATACCCGGGAAAGTGATAGATCAAGGTATTATTTGGACCATGTTTCAAAGTATGTCCTTGCACAAAATAGTCCTCGCCTAGAAATTCTCTATCTACCGTCAAATATTCAACATGAACATTCTCAAGCAGACCACACTTCTGCGCAATGCGAGTAACTAAAGAGGTGCACTCAATTGGTCCTGTCAACTTTATATTGTCTAACCATTGATCAATCATGCATTCCGCGGGTGACACCCTAATTTTCTTAACCATGGCATAAAGTATTTTCAATTCATCTTGCCGGACAACCCTAATGTCATCTCGAGGAAACAAGGTCATAGACAACCACACATGCATAAATCTAAGTGTAGGATTATGGATGGCACTTGTTCTAGGCTTGGGACCCCACTCGTTTCCGGAAATCTTTTTCCAAAAACTTTCTTTATGGAACCCCTTTAGCGCTTTATCTAAGTCTAGCCTACATTTAGGATTTAGACCTAGCATAGCATGAAGATCACCCCATGTGACCAAGCGCTTTTGCCCAAACAAGCGAAAAGAAATGCCTTCATCATACTTTCTAAGGGTGCATAAAAACAGCATAGTAAGCAAACGAGAACCCGGCTCATCTACTTCTACGAAATTTAGCCAACCCATAGTGCGAAAAATAGAGGCAAATTCTTCTCTCATACCTATTTTCTCGAGGAAGTCCGGATCGAAGCGTCGGGTGTGGGCGAATGGCCGTTCTCTCATGAGCGCGATGGCTTGGCCCTCGCGGTCATCCTTGATGTCGAGATGCTCCTCGGTGATGAGCAAGGCCGGCCTTTCCTCCGGAATTTCAGCTTCGGGGTCACCATGCCCCGGACTTGGTGTGAGCTCGACGGAGGATGCTTGACTCGTGCTTGCACGAGTGCTTTTTCTCCGCTTGATTCCGACGACTTGCTTCATTCGTTTGAACATGGCTGCACACAAGAACAAACACAAGACAAGAACAAAAACAAGATCGAACAAGTGTTCGGGTGAGCGTTAGTGAAAACGACAAACCCGAGCTTCTCCGAAATTGGTTTTCTTCTCACAACAACTTGCAAATGCACTAAAATAGAGGGGAAATATTTTTTTGGGTTTTTGGGTCTGTAGTAAAGTTGAAGAACACGAAATTTTGAGAGAGCAACAAGTGAGCAAAGGAGGGGAGTCAAAGATGAGCTTGGAATGGTGAAGCTCCTCCTCCTGGGCGGTTTTTATAGCAAGATGGCCGTTAGAAAGGGACAGAGCAACGGCCATATAGCCGTTTGGAGAAAGGAGCACAGGAAAAGGTGGGGCCAGGGGGTCGGCCGACCTCACCAGGTCGGCCGACCTGGCAGGTGGGCCTCCTGGCAGCCCCCTTTTTCCTATGTGTTCCCCAACGGCTAGGGGATTTGTCCCCTGCTGCCTTTCTTGCTCAAAAAGCTCGACAAAAAATCTTTTCAAAATGGAAAGCCCAAAAACCTATTTTCTAAATTTTCAGAAATGCAAATGAGTTTTGAAAAATTTCAAGGTGGCTGGAAAAATTCAAAAATGCAGAAATGCAGTGGTCGGAAAAAATCAAAATGTGGTGGAAAGCAAATATGCAATTAAAAGAGCAAATATGGATAACTACCGGTTTAACCTCCCGGCGAGGACTCACCTTTTAAAGTCCGACGAGCGAGACTTTTCTCCGGCGTTTAGCTCGATGAAGCGTTGTCCGGTCCCGGAGATGAAGACACGGATGATGCTTCTTGTTTCACTCGCCACACCTTCTTGGTCTTTGTTGCGGCCGGTGGCTTCTCGGGCTTCGGAGGCTGCGGTTTTGCAGGCTTCACAGCCTGTCTCTTTGCAGACCTCGGAGGTTGCTGCCTTGTGGACTTCGGAGGCTGTTGCTTAATGTGTGACCTTTGCCCCCTTGCCTTCATCAGTTGTTGCTGTGCAACCTTTTCCTTCTCAAGGAAGTTCTTCATGAATGTGATGAGGCTGTCCTTCTTTGGCGGAGTGACCTCCACTTCCTTGATGTTGCTTGGGTTCGGCTCGTACTTGATACGGATCATGTTGCACTGTTCTTTTCCGTGGCCGAAAGTCAAACTTCTCCTCCTTGCCATTGATGTGGAAGCGGATTTCTCCGACTCCTACATCGATGCGAGCATCCGCAGTGCTGAGAAATGGGCGTCCCAGGAATGAGCGGTGTGCTCTTCCCGACGTCCATGTCAAGCACTACGAAGTCGACGGGGATGAAGCAATCCCGGATTTTCACCGGAATATCTTCAGCGATCCCTGCCGGATAGCGGACCGTTGAATCGGCCAGCTGCAGCTGCATCGGCGTGGGGGATAGTGTGGTGTAGTTGAGCTTGTCGAAGACATCCTTCGGCATGACGCTCACACTTGCCCCAAGATCACATAAGGCATGGTCGAAGTTCTGTGTCCCGATCGAGCAGGTGATCGTGGGACACCCCGGATCTTTCTTCTTCTCAGGAAGCCGGTTGAGTATAGCAGCGCTACACTCTTCCGTCAGCTTGACAATTTCTGTGGTCGGTAGAGGGCGCTTGTTGCTGATAAGATCCTTAAGGTAGCGAGCGTACGTGGGTACTTGTATCGCATCCAGCAAGGGCACGTTGATGTGTAGCTTCTGGATCACCTCAACGAAGCGTGTGAACTGCTCGTCCACGGTGAGCTTCCTTCTTCTTTCAGGAAACGGCATGAGGTTCGTGTCATAGAACTCATGTGGGGCCGTTTTCCTGGGCGGCAGTTCTTCTTCTTCTGCTGGCTTCTCAGCTGATGTGTCCTTTCCTGCATGGTTAGGGTATGGCGGATCCCGAGTGGACTTACCTCCTCTCGTGGTAACCGCATTAACATTTTCTAAGGGGGTCTCGGGTTGCCCCGGGATTTTCCCCGACTCAGCAGTAGGAACAGCAGCAGCTAACTGAGCTAATTGGGTTTCTATCATTTTATTAAAGCTCAGCTGATTCTTGAGAGCAGAGGAAACACCCTCTATCTTAGTGTGGATGCTCTCAAGAGTCCTATCAGTGGTGGCAAGCTTTTTACTGATAGTTATCATTAACCTTAGCTTGACCAAGCACAAGATCTTTCAAGGAGGGCTGATTATAACCGGAATTAAAACCAGAGAAGTTGCCAGAGTTACCTCCTTGGTAGTTGGGACGTGGTGGACCCCAACTTTGACCTCCTTGTGGACGGTAGCCGTTGTTGTTGTTGTTGCCCATGAACATTGCGTCCTCACGGGTCTCAGGGCAGTCATTGCCCGAGTGTCCCGTGTTGCCACAGACCTCGCAAGTCATACGAGCGTCTAGGGCTTTCACTTCTCCATTGGCTTGGTCGTCCATCTTCTTCATGAGAAGGTCGATCTTGGCGGCGAGCATGTCAACCTCCTTGACGGAGTGCATGCCTCGCTGGCGAGGTTGGAGGCGCTCTTCATTCCAACCTTGGTTGGACACCATCTTCTCGATCAAATCTTTTGCCTTGCTCACAGTGAGCGAGAAGAAGGCTCCACCAGCAGCAGCGTCGAGGTGGTCGCGGGCCGACGGAGTAAGCCCGTTGTAGAAGTTCTGGATGATCAGCCAATCATCCATCCCGTGGTGGGGACATGCCAGGATGTACTCCTGGAGCCTCTCCCATGCCTCAGGAATCGACTCCTTCGACTCCTGCTGGAAGCTTGAGATCTTTCCGCGGAGGGCATTGGTCTTGCCTAGCGGGAAGAACTTTGCAAGGAACGCAGCTGAACACTTCTCCCAAGTGTTCATAGCTTCAGGGTTTGCGTAGAACCACTGTCTCGCTCTCCCAAGGAGAGAGAACGGGAACAGTCGAAGGCGAACAGCGTCGGGGGTGACGTCCTTCATTTTGAACGTGTTGCAAATCTCCAGGAATTGCTGGAGATGAGCACTAGCGTCCTCATTGGCTTTCCCACAGAATGGGCTAGCCTGCACCATGGTGATGAGACCGGTCTTGATCTCGAAGTTCGCATCTCCCACATTGCCAGCTGGTCCCGAAGGGATGTTGGCAGCGGAGGGAGCGGAGAACTCGCACAGGGTCTTGTCGGCCATTTGCTCAGAGCTTGATGGTGCGGGAATGACAGGTTCGATTGGCCGAGTCTCCTTACGAGGAGGGGTGAGCCTAGCTCGTGTCCTTCTCAGGAGTGACTCAGGATCTTCAGTGAAGTTTGTCGGCAAGTCGAAACCAGTCATACACTACCCTGTTTTCATACAAAATGCAGAAAACAAAGCAAGGTTAACCTGCTTAGGAGATAGCCTTAATAATTGCAACACTACTATATACATTAGTAATTTTTCTTGAATCATACGCCTTCCCCGGCAACGGCGCCAGAAATGCTTGTTGACTTTTGCTAAGCCATATTAATAAATCATTCCCGGCACAGGGCCAGAAACGGTTCACTAATATGTCCCAGAGTCAAGTAGGTAAAATCCGCAAGCGCACGGAGAATACCGCTGTAGCATTTCACCCGGAAGTATTCAGGGTATCGTATTTGTTTATCCCAAAGGAAGGGTATGATCAAGAAGCGTTACTAACATATAAGATCATGTTAACAATTAGCAAGGATATCTTAACCAAGACAGGCGGGTACATGATAATAACCGGGTAGTGTGACACACACAGAAGATTCCTACTAAATAAATAAAGTCTAGTGGAGGAAAGACTAGGCTAAGCTACTCCTACTATACATTCCTATACAGTTGCATAGCCTAAGTAGAATACATACAGACCCACACTCAGGTTCAGCAGTCAATAATATAGCACTTCAGGCACGGACTTACCCCTGCATCCACAGGCGACTTCCGCCAAGAGCCTACGCACTAGCCTAGCGGGGAGGATTTCAAAGGACGGACAGGGCTGTCACCACCTGCCGCCTACCTCAACGAACCAGTAGACTAACGAATAATTGATGCAAATCAGTCACCCAAATACCATACTTGCATGACCAAAGAGCACTCTGTCCCTCCGCGATTACTATTAACGAGGCAGAGCTACCGTACGAATACGATCACCAAACCCATGCTATACTTTATCAGCTAAAACTAAGCATAGGGACTATAACATATAAAATAGACTATAGTGACGGTATATAACTAGCATGACAATAGTAGTATAATAAATATAAACTACTATCACACAAGTAGACTATACTATCACATATATGGATCACAATATCAAACAAGAAACTCATGACCCAAGCACAACTATATAGAAAAGATATATATATTGATAAGAGCAAAGTCTTACAAAAGGGAAAAGATACAAGAGCCATACCAATTCCAAGTGAAGACTTGGGACTAGAGAGCTCTAGACTCAGCCTAACTCCACTAAAACTCCAAGAACTACTACTAGCAAGAGAGAAATGCTTCTTGTGGTGTGTGTTGAGTGTGAAGGCACACCCTCCTATTTATAGCCTCAATAGGTCGGCAAGGGAGAGTAACCGCCACGGAAGGCATCTCAAACCGTCATCAGGAGTCGCGGAGGAGCCAACACGTGGAAGCCCAGGCGGAGAGGGCGCCCGGCCGGGTCGGCCGACCTGGGGGTGGCCCCTCCTGGCCTGTGCTTTCTCCAGGTGGCTGTCCTGTGGGCCCTGACGTCGGTTTGTGCGGTATTACAGGGAGTTACGTCGGTTAAGTGCTGAAAATGGGCCCTTCAATCCGTGTGACGTCCATGTGGTACTCTCTGATTGGTCGAAAGTGTGTTTTCTTGCCTTTTGAGGTGTTTCCTTCACATTTCCTCCTGCATGCACAAAGTTCTCCAAGTACAAGTGGAACTATATTATTGTGCTAAAGCATGCGTGTATGAAATGCCAAATTCTCCTTTATTTGAGTATCATTGACGGTTAAAAAATGGTACTTAACAGCCGTCAACAGTAGGATTTCACTTTTTATCATTGAGGAGTAAGCACTAAAATTTATATCTTTTTAAAAATAAATCCTAAGTACTTTATGCAAAAAGAGAGCAAGAATCGCATAGTAAAACCATATCACACTAATCAATAACTTAGGTAACATGCGCTCCCTATAAATATTTTCCACTAGTATTGGTATAAATGTTAGGAATAAGGAGCATGCATGCCAACCATGGAAAATTTCAATATAAGTGGAGACATCATAAGGTTGATTTTAATTTTCTTAGTTGATTTTATCATTTTAACTCCGAGAAAATTGAATCAAAACACTAATAGGGAGATGGAGTCTATCAAAAATCCGAGGCTTCAACCCCTGAAGAATCATACCGTTGACCCGTTCGACCTGCCCGTTTCTTTGAGGATGAGCCAACAATGCAAAGTGGATTTTTATTCCCATCTTGTCAGCAAAGTCACGGAATTCCTCAGATGTAAACTAAGTACCATTGTCGGTGATGATATTGTGAGGAACTCCAAACCGAGTGAAGACCTCTCTGACAAACTTGACCGCCTTCTTTGAAGTAATCTTGCCGATCGGCTTTGCTTCAATCAACTTGGTGAACTTGTCAATGGCAACAAACAAATGAGTAAACCCGACTAGTGCTTTCTTGAAAGGACCGACAGTGTCAAGCCCCCAGACTGCAAAGGGCCAAGTCATAGGTATCATCTGAAGTTGTTGCGAAGGCACATGCGTTTGTTGAGTGAAGAATTGACAGTCCTCACTTGTCCGAACGACCTGGTGTGTGTCTTCAATCGCCGTGGGCCAGTAGAACCCTTGCCGGAAAGCTTTGCCGACCAAAGTCTTAGACGCCGCGTGATTACCGCATGCTCCTGCATGAATTTATGCCATCAACTCCTTGCCTTTGCACCGCATCAAAATGTTTGATCCTCCTCTACGATAAAGCAAATCGTCCACCATCAAATACACCCGACTTCGTGCCTTCAACCTTTGTTGCTCATAAGGATCCGTAGGCAGCATACCCTTTTTCAAAAATTGAACGACTGGGTCGTGCCAGTCGGTCTTCATGTCTTTATCCATTACGGGATCAGCAACATCAGTCGTCAACACTTATGGTCGAGGTTGGACAATAGGACTATCGAGGGTGTGGAGATAAACTCTTGGCGGGACCATCGATCTTGATGACCCCATTTTTGCTAGCTCATCAGCAGCTTGGTTGTTATCACAAAGAATGTGAGTGAACTTGAGTTCATCAAATTTGTTCTCCAGCTTTCGGACCTCTTTACAATAAGTGGCCATGTTGTCGGCTACGCAATTCCAATCCTTAGTGACTTGGTTGATGACCAGAGCAGAATCACCAAAGATGTACACACTGAATGTCAAGCGATATGGCAATGCCCAGACCATGGAGAAGTGCCTCGTTGTGGGATACTTGCTATATGGGTATCTCTAAATATGACTAAGTCAGTAGCCGACGGGGTACTTCATCAACAAGGAAGCCAACCGACTCGGCTTGGAGCACAAGGCAATTAGAGATAGACTTTCTATGTTAAACCTTGTAGACTACAAGTAGGACTCTTCATGTACCCCCTGCCGACCGGGATATATAAGGCGGCAGGGTACCCCCCTCAAGGGACATGAAACACATTAGATTACAATCAATACAAACCACAGAACATAGAACGTAGAGTTTTTACTCTCATCGAGAGGGCCCGAACCTGTATAACTCGGCGTCTTGTGTTACCATCATAGTTCTTAGTCTCGACATAGCCCTATATATTTACTGCTGATCTGAAGCATCGATAGTTGGCACGTCAGGTAGGGGACAAGGCTTGCCGGGATTCTCCATCGACTATGATGACCAAAATTTTCACCATTCAGTACTCTCCAGACT
This sequence comes from Eleusine coracana subsp. coracana, assembly GCA_032690845.1. Lineage (NCBI taxonomy): Eukaryota > Viridiplantae > Streptophyta > Magnoliopsida > Poales > Poaceae > Eleusine > Eleusine coracana. Next base: position 18,463,188 of record CM064434.1, on the reverse strand, counting down.
TCAAGATCTCCTTTGGATCGCTCGACTTCACGGTCGGCGACAACGGGGCCCTATGTCTGGAGAACCACAGGTCCGACTCGGCCATAACCATCTCTATGGCACGATCACCGAGTTCGTCAGATCTGATCCCTATATTAGTCCCACTTGGACTCGAAGAAGCAGATCCATCTTCAGAGAATGACTCAAAGTCGTTTCGACCCTTTGATGAGGGCTCGGTTGGATCAACCTATTCATATTCCCTTACTGTCAACATGGTTGACTTAGAAGAAAATCCTTCAGGGGACGAGGATGAGGAGGATGACCCAGAAGATGGTCATGAAGAAGAAGATGGCCATACAGAAGAACCGGCCGAAGAGGGCCAATAGGATGATAATCCCCCAGAGGTTCGTGCGGATCACGCAACACACACCGACTGGATTTGGAGCCAGATATTGAAGTAGATGGTGTCAAAGTCTACGACATCCCTTAGAACAACATCACCAGAGCTAAAACATTGCTCAAGACCTTAATGGCCGACGCAAATTATCAGACCCCTGCGATGATGAAGACGGTGGCTATGCTGCAGCCCAGGACGCTGCCAAGGATAGATCATAGTCTGTAATTAGTTCTAGCCATGCAACTTCAAGAGGTCGGCATAGGCGTGAAGATTTGAGAAGCTCTCTCAGTATCCGTGATCGACGAGATACCATCAACTCACACTATGAAGAACGCGCTCGGGACAACCAACGCTATGAGGAGGAACGCCGCGATTGGAGGACTGATGACCGTCGAGACCCTCCTCCAAGAAACAACCGTGATGACTGACGTCGACGAGATGATCAGGATCGGCGCAACAACGATGATGATGACAATCGACATCGTTGCCGTGATGATGATGTCGGCCCACGACACAACCGTCGCCCAACTCCGTCTCTAGACCGGCATAGACGGTCGCCAACCCCCACTAATGATGAAATCGATGGCATCAAGGCTTACGTCCCCAGGCTTCGCATAGCTCGATGGCCGGAAGGATTCAAGCCGGTCCCCATCGAAAAATATGATGGTCAGACCAATCCCTGAGAGTGGCTGCAACTCTATAGCACGACGATCCGATCGGCCGGAGGTGATTCCTATGTAATGGCTAATAACCTTTCGGTCTGCCTTGTTCCAGCCGTTCGAATATGGCTCAGATATCTTCCAGAGGAATCAATCATGTCTTGGTGAGACCTCAACAAGAAGCTTATTGAGAGCTACCAATCTACCTGCAATCGACCGGGCAACCACTTCGACCTCACTCGGATCAAGCAGAAGACTGACGAGCCTCTTCGTGAGTACATCAAGCAATTCTACGCTAAGAAGACTGAGATCCCCAATTTTCCGGACCAACAGATTATTGTTGCCTTCCAAGGAGGAATCCACAGTGATGACTTAGTCCGAGAGATCGGTCGGAGGAATCATGACTTCAAGTTGACCGCTCAGGAGTGCTTCGAGATCGCTGATAAGTTTGCATATGGTGAGTCGGCATTAGATGACATCCGAGGAAAAGGCAAGGAGAAGCGGTCGGACAAGCCCGAGTCCTCCAAGAAGGACAAGAAAAGGAAGTCTGATAACATGGTTCACACGGTCGACCGATTTCAAAAGAATCCTCAGATGAACCAACCAACCATGGATGATTTGTCGAGTGGCCCGTGCCTCTAGCACCCAAAGGGAAACCACAAAGCAAAGGATTGTTACCGATTGAATGGTTTTTGTGACTGCTGCGCTCAAGGTGGCGAAAGATCCTCCAAGACGCAATGGCAAGGACAAATCCAAGGACGGTGACGATAAGGGCGATACAGGAGAATTCTAGGAGCCTCGCAAGGAAGTCAACTTCATCTTTAGGGGCCCGGATGCCTTTGTATCCAAGCGCAAGCAGAAACTAGAACTATGGGAGATCAATTCTGTGGAACCAGCTATGCCTCAATTCATGAGGCGGTCTGAAATTCCGATTACTTTTGATCGGTCGGATCATCCCAAGCACTTACCTAAACCGGGTCAATACCCGCTGGTACTTTCTGCCACAATGAAGGAGGTGAAGTTCAATAAAGTACTCATTGATGGAGGAAGCAGTTTGGACTTAATCTTCACCAAGACTCTTCAAAAGCTCGGTCTGTCAGTTAATGACCTTCAGCCGAGTTTATCACCTTTTCATGGGATAGTGCCCGGCAAGACTTCGGTTCCTATTGGACAGATCAGTCTGCCAGTCACTTTTGGGACTCTTGAGAATTTCAGGACTGAGCGCATTCTCTTCCAGGTGGCCAATTTCAACTCAGCATATCATGCTATCATCGGTCGACCGGCAATGGCTAAGTTCATGGCAGTACCGCATTATCCCTATCTCACCCTCAAGATGCCGGGCCCCAATGGAATTATCTCCCTCCACTATGACCTTCGGAATTTTTTTGATTGCGATGTACAGGGTTGTGAGATGGCCAATAAGCAGTTGATGCTATCTGAACGGCAGGAGATCCAGAAGGTAGTCGGCATAGAGGAGCAGACTGATGCGGCAGCCCCTGTGAAGAAGCCCACTAAGGACAAGATCTAGACGGATGACATCCAGACCAAGGAGATTATTCTCGATCCAGAAGACCCTGATAAGGTAACTTATGTAGGGGCCAACCTCGACGAGAAATAGGAACTCGTGCTCACTCTTTTCCTCTAGGAAAATAGGGATATCTTAGCATAGAAGCCATCCGACATGACGGGAGTTCCTAGGGAAAAGATTGAGCATGAGTTAAGGGTGCCTCCTGGGGCTACCCCCGTTCGACAGAGGCTTAGAAGATTTGCACAAGACCGCAAGGACGCCATGAAGAAGGAGATAGTTAGATTATTAGATGCTAAATTTATAAAGGAAGTGTATCAACCTGACTGGTTAGCAAATCCAGTCCTTGTACCTAAGAAGAATAAAGAGTGGAGGATGTGCGTTGATTATACCGATCTCAACAAGGTCTGTCATAAAGACCCCTTCGCTCTACCTCGTATTGATTAGATCATAGACTCAACAGCCGGGTGCGAGCTTTTAAGCTTTCTGGATGCCTATTCAGGCTATCACCAGATCCCACTGAAAGTCAAAGATCAGATTAAAACTTTCTTTATAACGCCCTTTGGCACCTATTGCTATATCACAATGCCCTTTGGTCTGAAAAACGCTGGCGCGACTTACCAACGGGGTATTCAATGCTGCCTTGCTACTCAGATCGGTCGAAATGCAGAAGCGTATATTGATGACATTGTTGTCAAGACTCGGAACATCGAAGAAGTTCTTTCTGACCTAGCAGAAACCTTTGATAATCTAAGGCATTATTCGATGAAGCTGAATCCTAAGAAGTGTGTTTTTGGGGTTCCTTCAGGAAAGCAACTTGGTTATGTCATTTCAAAACGAGGTATAGAGGCTAACCCGGATAAAATCAAGGCGATCCTTGATATGGGGCCACCTAATTCTCAAAGGGATGTTCAGAAGCTGACCGGATGCATGGCATCCTTGAGTCGCTTTATCTCCTAACTAGGAGTTAGGGGGTTATCGCTTTTCTGATTGCTTAAAAAGCAGGATGACTTCATTTGGACAGCAGAGGCGCAGTCGGCATTGGACGAGTTGAAGGTTCACCTCCGTAGCATTCCAGTCTTGCTGCCTCTGGAGCCGGGAGAAAAGCTTTAACTTTACATATCGGCCACAACTCAGGTTGTGAGTACTCTTTTGACAGTCGACCGAGAGGAAGAGGGTCATATACAAAAAGTACAACACCCGGTATATTTTGTCAGTGAGGTCCTCAGTGCCTCTAAAACAAGATATCAATAGATCTTGAAGTTGTTGTATGCATTGTTGATCACCTCCAGGAAATTGAAGCATTATTTTCAAGCTCATCCAATTGAAGTCCAGACCTCCTTCACACTCGGCATGGTGCTTCACAATCGAGAAGCCGAAGGAAAGATTGCCAAGTGGGTAGTCAAACTTGGTCAATATACCATTACGTTCGTGCCTCGGTCGGCAATTAAAGGACAAGCGTTGGCTGTCTTTGTTTCCGAGTAGACAAAATCCTCCTGCTGCTCAAGAAGTCGAGTACTGGAAAATGTACTGTGATGAATCTCTTCAATTACCAGGAGCTGGTGCAGGAGTCGTATTTATCTCACCCACAAAAGAGAAGCTTCGCTATGTCCTTCAGGTGATGTTTCACGCGTCTAATAACGCTGCGGAGTATGAAGCTCTCCTACACAGTCTGCGCATTGCTACATCACTCGATATTAAGCGTCTTGACGTCTTTGGTGACTCGGCTTTGGTCATTAATTAGGTCACTAAGGATTGGAACTGTGTAGATGACAATATGAGTGCTTACTGTCAAGAAGTAAGGAAGCTCGAAGACAAATTCGATGGATTGAAGTTCACACATGTTCTTCGGAACAATAACCAAGCGGCTGATGAATTGGCCAAGATAGGATCATCTCAGTCTAAAGTCCCACCCGGTGTTTTCTTACATACCCTGGATTCCCCCACTATCTCTCCTTGATCGGATCTATTAATGAGTATTTTTGCTGATCTTGTTAGTGATGACAACACGGAGACCAACTGGCGCGACCCACTCATCCAATATTTGGACAAGGGAATGCTGCCTTCGGATCCTAATGAGCAACAAAGGTTGAAAACCCAATGTCGAGGATATTTGTTGGTGGGAGATCAACTCTACAAAAGAGGAGGATCAAACATCTTGATGCAATGCATTTCCATACCAGAAGGCCAGAAGTTGGTGGAAGAAATTCATTCAGGAATATGTGGCAATCATGCAGCTTCTAAGACTTTGGTCAGCAAGGATTTCCAACAACGGTTTTATTGGCCCACAGCGGTTGAAGATGCACACCAAGTCGTTCAGAAGTGTGAAGGTTGTCAATTCTTCGCTCAACAAACACATGTGCCTTCACAACAACTTCATATGATACCTTTGACTTGGGCTTTTGCTATCTGGAGGCTTGATATTGTCGGTCCTTTCAAGAAAGCGCCAGGCGGGTTCACTTATTTGTTTGTTGCTATTGACAAATTCACCAAGTGGATTGAAGCAAAGCCGATCGGCAAGATAACATCGAAGAAGGCGATTGAGTTTGTCAAAGATGTTTTTACTCGGTTTGGGGTTCCTCATGATATCATCACTGATAATGGCACTCAATTCACATCACTGGAGTTCCATGACTTTGCCGATGAGATGGGAATAAAAATCCACTTTGCGTCAGTGGCTCATCCTCAAAGCAATGGGCAGGTCGAACGGGCCAACAGTATGATTCTTCAAGGATTGAAGCCTCGGATATTTGATAGACTTAAACCTTATGCCGGTCGGTGGGTCAAAGAATTGCCTTCAGTTCTTTGGGGGCTTCGCACAAATACCAGTCGTGCTACTGGCCAGTCACCTTTCTTATTGGTCTATGGCTTAGAGGCTATGCTGCCGACCGAGGTCAGTCTTGTTTCGGCACGAGTCCAAGCCTACGATGAAAAGCTTTCTGAGGAGAACCAAAAGATTGATTTGATTGCAGCAGAGGAGTTGCATGATCGCACTCTGTTTCAGTCGGCACTATACCAACAAGGTTTGCATTGATATTATGATAAAAACATACGCAGTTGCCAACTTCATGTTGGAGATTTAGTGCTGCGCCAAGTACAGTCAACAAAGAGACAGCATAAACTTTCTCCAAAGTGGGAAGGACCATATGTGGTAAAGGAAGTCACTCGGCCGGGGGCTTACCAACTGATGTATAAAGACATTGATGATATACCAAACTCCAGGAATATAAATCAGCTACGTTGTTTCTATACTTAGTTACTCTTTTGTATACTTATACATTATTCATGAATGAAACTTCGGTCTTTTTAATGAAAGATTTTTTGATGATTTTCATTCTACATTTGTCTCGATTACTTAATTTATTTTATTAAACAATCGAGCCAGGAGGCTAGTAATAATGTCCCACCATTGTCTAACCTTATGAAATATTGGTTTTGGACTACTTTCCGACCTATTTCTCATTATTTGATACGGTCTTTACTTTTTTGGTCTAACGTCTACACATCATGGTTATACACTTCATACTGCACATCAGACTACCACTACACTAAACCCAAAGCCAAAGTGCGAGAGGTCATGTGTCGATTGGTCGACTTTGTTTGTTACGCGGTTACGAGTTACAACCTAATATGTTAAGGCAGACCGATATGATTTTTGTCTTTAAAAGATAGCAACATGCTTATGATATTTTTATTAGTCTACTAAGCTATTTAGCATGAAACTAATTTACATACAGGTAACATTGTTTCAATACATAGATACTACTAATGTTTTCTGAACATTCCAGGATTTATAGCTCCTTAGGAGGAGAAGAAGAATCAGCCCGTAGCTCAACCTCTGGAGTTGCTGGTGGAGTAGGAACGATCGGATCCACTTCTATGTTGTCGACCAAGGCTCGGGAAGTTTCCAGCATGGAATCCAAGAGCAACTGACATTGGTCGTCTGTCAAGTCTGGGTTGAAGCCCTCCTTAATCTTGTCCAATGGCAGAGTAGGAGACCAAGATTTGCAAATTGCCAGAACTTGACTCCCGGCCTCGGTCGCCACTTGTCGAGTGTTGTAAGCAATGGTTTCTGACGCATGCTCCAGCAAGTACTCCAAGGAGTGACCAGTCTGCTCCACTCGGTTGGCATTAATATAATCCAAAGCCTTCCGAGCACCGTAAGATAGAGCTGCGAGTGAAGTTTTTTTTTTTGGTCAGAAAGATCAAGCATTGATTCAAGCAAATGCAAGAAATAATGAAGGGCTTACTGGCAAGATTACATTTAAAGGATTTGGAGATGCTTTTGGCTTTCTCTATCTTCAAGTCGGCCTCCTTCAGCTCCTTCTGTAGCCGAGTGATCTTGCTGTTGATGATGTGATCGGGCTACTCTTCAAGTATGAGGAGATCACCGCAAGCTTGACAGGTAAGAAGCCATTCAAGGCAAACAATGAAGCATCTTTAAGCAAAGGGAAAGAAGTAGCTTCGAGCTCAAACTTCTTTGATCCCTCCACAAGATTGCCTTGCAACAACTTCTACAACTCCTTCGGATCAAGACCTACACCAAGTTCATCATCAAGCTCTACCTCAAGTGCCATCCCAAGTTCTACTCCAAGCACTT